>BSBM01001458.1:0-487500 GCA_027924585.1 Larix kaempferi | reverse complement strand
TCCTCATTCACTCTCTCTCTCCCCTCCACTCCATAAACCTTACTAAACCACTCTCTCACTATCTCACCACCCTACTCCCCCCTTCCTTTAACCCCACTCCTCTCTCTCTCTTCCCCCTTGCTAAACCCCTCTCTCACTCTCTCTCCCCTATTCCTCCACCTACATGTAACCCCAACCCCTCTCTCTCTACACCAACCCACTAACACCCCCACTCTCTTTCTCTACATATGACAATAACTAACCCCATACTCTCTCTCTCTAGCTCCACTCCTACTACCCCTAACCATAACAACCTCTCTCTCTCTCTCCTAATCCTACTACCTGTAACCCCACTCTCTCTTTCTCTCTCTCCTAATCCCCCTCCACTACAACTTACCAGCAATCTCTCTCTCTCTCTCCCCTAAATCCCTACACTCACTATGATGTCTATTTGTTTCTCTCCCCAAAGCCCCATTCTCCCTCCTAACCCTAATCATCCACAACCCCCCTCGCCCCCCAATCTCTCTCTCTCTCACACAGAAAAACAAAAAACAAAATGCACAATAACACACCCCTCTAATCCTCTACATACCCCTATCCTCCACTCCTCTCTCTCTTGAAACCCCCTAACACCCCATGCAACCCCCATCTCTCTCTCTCTCTCACCCCCATACTCCTACCCACACTATTAACCCTCTACTCTCCTATCTCTCCCATACTCTCCCTAACCCTTACAACACCAATCTATCACTCTCTCACCATTACACTCCCCCCCTTCCTCTCCCTCTACCCCCATATCCCCCTTAACCCTTATTATCCCCCTCTATCACTCTCTCTCTCTCTATTGTACTTCTCCACCAATACCTAACCCATACCCTCTCACTCTCTCCTAACCCCATAACATTTCCCCCTCTCTCTCACATACTATCACTACCCCTAACCCTTCCTCTCTCACTCTCAAAACCTACTAATATTCTCCCTAAGCCTCCCCCCTCTCTCTCTCTCACCCCTAATCCCCCTACCAACATACATCCTCTCTCTCTCTCTCCATCTTTCTCTCTCACTCAATCTCAAATCCTTTCCATAACCCTTATTAACTCCCTATCCCACTCTCTCTTCCCCATATTCCTCCCCCTACCTCCAACCACCTCATCTCTCTCTCCCTCTCTCTCTTCGGTCTTAGCTTAACACTTACTAGCCCCCCCTCTCTCTCTCCCCTACTCCACCTACACCTAACCACCACCTCTCTCTCTCTCTCTCTCTCTCTCTCTCTTTGCAAACCACCTAACATCCCCCCTATATCTCTCTCTCTCTCTCTCTCTCTTTGCAAACCACCTAACATCCCCCCTATCTCTCTCTCACTCTTAATACCCCTAAATCCATCTCTCTCCCTACTCATAAACAACCCCTATGCCTTCCTCTATTTCTCCTACTTAAATCCTCATATCTCTCTTTCTCTCTCCTAATCCCCACTCCCCCTACCACTTAACACCCCCTCTCTCTCCCTCTACCCCCACCATATACACCACATTCTTTATAACTGTCCCAATTCTCCCTAAACCCATACCCCTCACTTGACCTCCATCTGTATATTTTTCTCTTCACCAACCCCCTGCTCCCCCAAATGATGATCTCTATCTCTCCCAAAAACCCCCTCCTCACAATCCGATCTCTATCTCTTTCTCTTCCCCAAACCACCTCCTCCCCTATGCTTGATAACCCAAACCCTTGCCCCTGACTCTCTCTCTCTCTCTCTCTCTCTCTCTCTCTCTCTCTCTCTCTCTCTCTCTATCTCACAAACACACACACCCCCCTCTACTACTTCACCTACCCCAAAACCCTAACCCTCTCTCTCTCCCATCCACCAAACAACCCCTTGATACCCCTCAAATTCTCTCTCTCACACGCACAAACCTTCTCCTCCCCTTACAACAAACCCCCCCCCCCTCTCTCTCTCTCTCTCTCTCTCTCTCTCTCTCTCTTATCTTCCCTCCTCTCCCTAAAACTTACTAACCCCCTCTCCCACTCTCTCACCCCCTAATCCTCCCCTACCACTAACACCCCCTTCACCTTTGTCTCTCTCTCTCTCTCCCCCCTCTTCCCTCTAACCCATACTAACCCCCTCTCTCACTCTCTCCACCTACACCCCCGCTATTCCTCTGCTTACCACTAACCCCCCTCTATCTCTAACACTTACTAGCCTCCTCTCTCACTCTCTCACCAGACTAATCCACGCCCCACCTTTCTTTCTTTCTATCTCTCTCTATACCCCTCTCTATTCCTCCCAACCCTTAACATCCCCCTCTCCCACTCTCTCTCTCTCCCCTACTCCAACTATAGCTAACCCACACCCCTTTTGCTCCCCCCAACCCCTTAACACCCACCCCTTCTCTCACACTCTTGATACCCACAACCCCCAAATCTCTCTTCCATAATGCCCTTCTACTCTCCCTACCCATAATCAAACCCTCTACCCTCTCTCCTTATCTCCTACTACCCAAAACCCAAACCCTCTCTCTCTCCCTCTGTTTATTTCTAATAACCCCCTACCACTACCACTTACCACCCCACCATCTCTCTCTCTCTCTCTGCCACTACCCAATACCAACCCTTCTAACTAAATTCCTTAATATTCTATAAAACCCTACCCCCCTTCCCCCATCTCTAAACACTATATATTTCTCTCCCCCAATCCCCCTCCTCCCCATACACCTCTCTCTCTCTCTCTCTCTCTCTCTCTCTCTCTCTCCCACCCCTCTACTCCTTTACATACCTCTATCCTCAACCCCTCTCTTTCTCCCCTAACCCCCTAACACACCTAGTTATCTCTCTCTCTCACAAACACACCCTTACTCCTCTCCCTACAACTAACCCCCTACTCCCTCTCTCTCTCTCTCTCTCTACTTATAACTGTTATTAATCCCCTCTCTCACTCTCTCACCACCCTACTCATCCCTGTATATTTAACCCCCTCTCCTCTATCTCTCTAACCTCTTCCCAATAACCCTTTCTAAACCCATTTCTCACCCTCTCTCTCCCACCCCAAAACCTAATACCCCCCTCTCTCTCCCTCTCACCACCCCTATATCCTTAATCTACCCCGCTAACACCCCTCCTACTCTCTCCACCCATAACTACACATTTTCCAATATATTTATCTATCTTACTCCCCCTATTCCCCCTCTCTCTCTCTCCTAACCCCCCATAACAATTACCAACCTCCCTCTCTCTCCCACCACCCTATACCCCCTTCCCTCTAACTTCCCCAGTCATCCCTAAAACCATACCCACCAATCCCTCCACCATGATGTATTTCTCTTTCTCTCCACAAATCCCCTAAATACTCCCTACCTCTAATCACCCACACCCTCCCCCCCTTATCCCCATCTCTCTCTCTCTCTCTCTCTCTCTATCTATCTCTCTCTCTCACCTGTTCCCCATAACCCTTACTAATACCCCCCTCTTTCTCTCTCACCTCTTCCCCATAAGCCTTACTAATGCCCCACCTACTCTCTCTCTCACACACTCCCCTCCACCTACTCCTAACCCTAAAACCCTCTCTCTCTCCCAAGCCCCTAACACCCACCCGACATCCAGTTCTCCCTCTCCCAAACATACATATCCCTACTCCTCCCCATAAAAATAACCCCCCTCCTCTTCTCTCTCTCTCTCTCCCACTTCTCCCTAACCCTTACTAACCCGTCTCTCACTCTTTCAAGCCCATACTCCTCACCCTCTCTCTATCTTTCTCTCTCTCTATCCTCTTCTCCCTAACATTTACTAACTTCCTCTATAAATCTTTCTCTACCCTACTCCTCCACCTACACCTAACACCCAACTGTCTCTCTTTAATCCCACCCCTTTCCACCCACCCCTCTCTCTCCCCTCCAACCCCCTAACACCCTCCATTCTCTCTCTATCTCTCTCTCCCTCACACTGCCCCTACTCCTCCCATTACCTCTAAATCTCATGATCTCACTGTCACTCCCTAACTCTTACTAACCCCCTCTCTCACTCTCTCACTACTCTACTCCTCCCCCTACCTTTAACCACCCACCTCTCTCTCTCTCTCTTCCCTGTAACCCTTATTAATCCTTTCTCTCACTTTGTCCCTATCTTTCCCCTACTTCTCCAACTATAGCTAACCCACACCCCTCTCTCCACCCAACCCATTAACACCCCCATCTCTCCCTCCCTCTCTCTCTCTCTCACTACCCCTAACCCTCCAATCTATCTCCCTAACCCCGCATCTCTCTCATTCTCACTACACCTTACCACCCCACCATATCCTCTCACTCTCTTTATCTCCCCACCCTATACCCCATTCTCTTTAACTTCAATAGTCTTCCCTAAACCACTACCCCCCTTCCCTCCACCGCAATCTATTTCTCTTTCTACCAACCAAACCCCTAACACCCTTAATTCTCTTACTTTCTCTCTCACACACACCCTACTCTTCCCCTTACCATTAACCCTCCTCCTCTCTCTATCTCTCTTAAACCATTACTAACCGCCTCTCTCACTCTCTCAACACACTTATCCTCCCCTTTCCTTTAACCCCCCTCATTCCCTCCCTCCCTCTCTCTATCACCTCTTCCCCCTAACCCTTATTAACCCCTCTCTCAGTCTCTCTCTCCTATTCCTCCTCCTACACCTAACCCCCACCCCTCTCTCTCTCACACTGTCATAATAGATTACCCCATTCTCTCTATCCCTATCTCCCCTCCTACTCTCCCTACCAATCGCAACCCCCTACTCCCCCTCCCCCCCCTCTCTCTCTCCTACTATTAGGCCTAACCCCCATATCACTCTCTCTCCTAATATACTTCCCCTATAACTTATCTCTCTCTCTGACCCTACCCTATACCATCCTTCTCCCTAACTACCCTATTCTTCCCTAAACCCCTTCACGCACCTCCCCCCATTGTAATATCTATTTATTTCTCTCCACAAACCCGCATCCTCCCCCTACCCCTAATCAGCCACACCCTCCCCCCCCTCAATGCGATATATCTATATCTCTACCCCTCTCTCTCTCTGTGTCTTCCTCCCTCTCTCTCTCTCTATCAAAAATAGACACACATAAAAACATAATAACACACCCCCATACTCATACAACTTCCCCATCCCACACCCCTCTCTCTCTATCCCATCCCCCTAACATAACCCTCCACCCCCATTTTCTATCTCTCTCTCGCATATCTCCCTAATCCTCCTCTACCACTAACCTGACTACTCCCCTTACCTATAACACCCTATCCTCTCTCTCTCTCTATCTCTCTTCCTCCTAACCCTTATTAACCCCCTCTCTCACTCTTTCTCTACCAAACTCCTCCTACACCTAAAAATTGTGAAAATGCCCACATAAAATCCAAAGAGATGATGTAAACCTCACAATGAAAGAAGTTAGGAATAATAGAAGATGAGAGAAGCATTAGAACATAGATCCAAGGGAGCTCTGATAGAGGTAGAATAATTACACATGTTACATAAAACTGAATAGTAAATTGGTAAATAAATAATGCTGAGGATGAGGATTCAAATTCACTAAATGTAATTTGAATTAGCCTTCATGCACAGATCCATAATCAGTGGAGAGTCATCAAAGCATAACTAGGAGTCCACTTTCTCATCGGTGAAGTCATAAATGCACAAGTAATGGTCAACTGGGAATCAAACTGAGTCTAACTGAGTGTGGTTGGTGTAATTGGCACATGGAAGCACTAATGTAGTGAAGGAGGCTCAGTGGAGGGCATAGATGGAGCTAACTGGAGTCAGAATAGGTTATCTAGTCACACTGGAGGTCCATCGGAGTGATAAGGTCAGTTAGGAGTTAGTTAATCCTTAAATCAAGGAAAGAACTGAAGATAACTAAACTAAACTGGACTGGTAGGTGAAGAAAGGTGCCCTTCTCATGCAGTAGGTGAAAGGAGGGCGCACTAAGCTCTAGGAGAGCTAAAACTGATCTGAAGGAAGCTCCAGGGGCTAGTTCACTTAGGGCTAGGTGCTGGTACTAATGACTAGGATGCATGTAAAATGCATGCAAACCCTGATTTTGCATGCATGACTGAGAATGAAAATGACAGAAATGCTAGAAGGACTAGGATGGATTATAGGAATATCCTAACAAAAACCATCCCCCCCTCTCTCTATCAACATTCTAACACCCAAACCTCTCTCTTCCAACACACTCTCACTACACCTAAAACCCCCCTCTCTACCTAACCCCACTCATAATCTCCCTAAGACTACCCCTCTATATATCCTACTCTCCTCCTCCTAACCCCCTCTTTCTCTATTTCTTCCAATCCCCCTTCTGCTATAACTTACCACCTACCCCCCTCTCTCTCTCCCAACCCCCTAATAGATTTTGTTCCCTCTCTCTCTATCTCTCACCCCTACTGCTCCTTTATCTATACCTTATGAAACCCCTCACTCAATGTCTCACCATTGTACTGCTCACCTTACCTTTAACCACCCCCTCTCTCTCTCACACACACACATCTCTTCCCCATAACCCTTATTAACCACCTCTCTCACTCTGTCTCTCCCCTATTCCTCCACCTACACCTAACCCCCACCTATTACTCTCTCCACCAAACCCCTATCACCCTCTCTCTCTAATAATCTCACTAACTCTAACCCCCTGCTCTCTCACCATAACTTCCCCCCTCTCCTTACCCATAACTCCCCACTCCATCCCTCTCTCTCTACCCCTAACCCTCAATCCATGTCTCTCTCTTATAATCCCGCTTCCCCTGCCACTTCTGGCCCCCCATCTCTCTCTCTCTCTCTCTCTCTCTCTCCTTATATTTTTACTCTAACACACATCTCTATCTCTCTCTCTTTCTCACTCTTTCTCTATGTTTGCCCTGCTTCTAGCACACCTCTCTCTCTCTCTCTCTCTCTCTCTCTCCTCTCCCCTTTAACCTTTACTAACCCCATCTCTCACTCTTTCTCTACCCTACTCCTCCACCTCCACCTAACTCCCAATTGTCTCTCTCTAATACAACCCCTTGCCACCCACCCCTCTCTCTCCCCTCTAACCGCCTAACACCGTCAATTATCTCTCTCCATCACAAACCCCCTACTACTCCCCTTACCTCTAACTCTCCTCCTCTCTCTGTCTCTCCCTATCCCTTACTCACCCCCTCTCTCACTCTCTCATCACCCTACTCTTCCCTCACCCTTTAATCCCCCACCTCTCTCTTTCTCTCTCTATGTTTTTCCCATAACCCTTACTAATGCCCTCTTTCATGCTATCCCTATACTTCCCCTACTTATACAACTACACTTAACCCACATCCCTCTATCCCCCAAACCCCTTAACACCACCATCTCTCTCTCACTTTCACTACCCCTAACCCCCATATCTCTCACTCTCACTACCACTTACCACCATACCATCTCTCTCTCTTTCTCTCCCCCACCCTATACATCCTTCTCTCCAAGTTCAATAGTCATCCCTAAACACCTACCCCACTCCGTCCACCGTGATCTATTTCCCTTTCTCCCCACCAAAACCCCTCACTATGACTACCTCTAATCACCCACACCCTCCTCCCCTCAACCCCATCTCTCTCTCTCTCTCTCTCTCTCTCTCATAATCCCCACAAACCTTTTTGTCTCTCAGCCCACCTGGCCCTTGTTCTTTCTCTCTCTCTATGTCAACATACACATCCCTACTCCTCGCTATACCACTAACCCCTCTCCTTATCTCTTTCTCTCTCCCCCGATCTCCCAAAACATTACTAACCCCCTATATCACTCTCTCACACCCTTAATCCTCTCCCTACCTCTAACACACCTCGCCCTCCATCCCTCTCTCCCTCTCTCTCTCTCCCCCTCCCCCCCCCTCTCTCTCTCTATTTCTCCCCTCACACCCTACTCCTCACCCTACCTCTAACACCTCTCTCTCTCTCCTCACCCCCTACTCCATGCCCTACCTCTAACACCTCTCTCTCTCTCTCTCTCTCTCTCTCTACCCCTCTCTCTCTTTCCCTCTGTGTCCTCTTCCCCCTAACCCTCACTAACCCCCTCTCTCTACCTTACTCCTCCACTTACACCTAAACCCTAACCATCTCCCTCTAGTCCAACCCCTTAACACCCACCCCTCTCTTTCCCCTCCAAACCACTAACACCCTCAATTCTCTCTCTCTCTCTCACAACCTACTCTTCTCCTTTCCATTGACCCCCCTCCTCTCTCTATCTCTCCCTAACCCTTAATAACCCCCTTTCTCACTCTCTTACCACCTTACTCCTTCCCCTTCCTTTAATCCCCTCTCCCTCTCTCTCTCACATTTTCCTATTAACCCTTACTAACACCCTCTCACTCTCTCTCTCCCCTATTCCTCTAGCTACACCTAACCCCCACCCCTCTCTCTCTATCTCCCAACCAACTAACACCCCCCTCTCTCTCTCCCACACTCTCAGAATAGATGACCCCCTACTCTCTCTCCCTATTTCACTTCCTCCTCTGCCTACCTATAACAACCCCCTACTCACTCCCCTCTCTCTCTAATACTCCTATTACCCCTAAGCCCATTATCTCTCTCTTTCTCCTAATCCCCCTCCTCTATAACTTACCTACAATCATATCACAATCCCTCACACACACACACACTCACTATTCCTCCCCTTAACACTAACCCATATCCTCTCTCTATATCTCCCTAACCCTTACTAACCCCCTCTCTCTCACTCTCACCACCCTTCTCCTCCCCTTACATTTAAGCTCCCACCTCTCTCTCTCTCTCTCTCTCTCTCTCTCTATTTTCCCCCTTCTTCTCCTACTACACCTAAACCACTCCCCTCTCTCCCCCCCAACCCATTAACACCCCCATCTCTCTTTCTCTCACTACCCCTAACCCCCAAATCTCTCTCCCTAACATGCCATCTCTCACACTCTCACTACCACTTACCACCACAACATTTGTCTCTCTCTCCATCATATACCCCATTCTCTGCACTTTCACTAGTCTTCCCTAAACCCCTATCCCACTCCCTCAACCAAGATCTGTTTCTCTTTCTCCCCACCAAAATACCTCACCCTATCTATGTATACATCCACACCCTCTCGTCCTCAACCTGGTCTCTCTCTCTCTCTCTCTCTCATCCTACCCCCGATAATCATCTTTGTCTCTCAGCCCACCTGGTCCCCCTATTCTTTCTCTCTCTATCACACACACACACACATCCCTAGTCCTCCCCATACAACTAACTCCCCTCCTTCTCTCTCTCTCTCTCTCTCTCTTCCCCCCTTTCCCTAACCATTACTAACCCCCTATCTCACTCTCTCACCCCCTTAATCCTCACCTTACCTCTAACACACCTATCCCTCCCTCCCTCCCTTTTTCTATATCACTCTCTCCGTCTCTCCCTCCCCCCCTCTCTCTCTCCCCTCACCCTACTCCTCACCATACCTCTAACACCACCCCACTCTCTCTCTCTTCCCTCACCCCCTACTCCTCACCCTACCTCTCTCACCTCTCTCTCTCTCACTCACTTTCTCTATCTCTCTCTCTCTCTCTATATATATACATATACCTAACCCTTACTAACCCCCTCTGTCACTCTTTATCAACCCTAATCCACCTACACCTAAACCCCAACCATCTCTCTCTAGTCCAATCCCTTCGCACTCACCCCTCTCTCTCCCCTCTAAACCCCTAAAACCCTCAATTCCCTCTCTCACACACAAAACCTACTCTTCCTCTTACCATTGACCCCCCCTCCTGTCTCTGTCTCTCCCTAACCCTTACTAACCCCCCCTCTCACCCTCTCACCACCCTACTCCTCTACCTTCCTTTAACCACCTCTCCCTCTCTCTATCTCTCTCACCTCTTTCCCCTAACCCTTACTAACTGCATCTCTCTCTCTCTCTCTCTCTCTCTCTCTCTCTCTCTCTCTCTCTCCCCTATTCATCCAATTACACCTAAACCCCACCCCTCCCCCCCAACCCACTAACAACCTCTCTCACACACTCTCTCTCAATAGATGACCCCCAGCTCTCTCTCCATATCACCTCCCCCCCTCTCTATCTCTCTAACTTATTCTTCCTAACCCTTACTAACCTCCTCTCACACTCTCTCTCTCCCTTATTCCTCAAGCTACACCTAACCCCCAACCATATCTTTCTTACCCAACCTAATCACACCCTCTCTTTCTCTCACACAATCACAATAAATGACCCCATACTCTCTCTCCCTATCTCCCTTCCTACTCTCCCTGCCAATAACAACCCCCTACTTCGACCCTCTCTTTATCTCCCTCTCCTAGTCCTATTACCCCTAACCCCCATACCTCTATCTCCTAATCCTCCTCCTTTATAACTTATCCCTAATCTCTCTCTCTGACCTTACCCTATATCACCCTTCTCTCTAAGTACCCTAATCTTCAAGAAAAATTCCCCCCACATCCCCCTACTATAATCTCTATTTATTTCTTTCCACCAACACTTGTCCTCCTCGTTACCCCTAATCATCCACACACACCGCTATACTCCTCCACCTACCCCTAACCCACACCCATATCTCTCTATTCCACCCCCTAAAACAACCCCCAACCCCCATTTTCTATCTCTCTTTATAGCACATACCTCCCTGCTACTCCCCCTACCACTAAATTGACTACTCCACCTACCTCTAAAACCCTCTCCTCTCTCTCTCTCTCTCTCTCTCTCTCTACCCCCCCCTCTCTCTCTCTCTCTTTTCCTCCTAACTCTTATAAACCCCCTCTCTGACTCTCTCTCCCAAACTCCACCTAAACCTAACCACCACCCCTCCCTCTCTCTCTATTAACACCCTAACACCCAACCGTCTCTCTCACACACACTCTCACTACACTTAAATAACCCTCTCTCTCTCTAACCCCACTCATACTCTCCCTAAGACTGCCCCTCTCTCTCTCTCCTACTCTCCTCCCCATAATCCCCTCTCTCTCTATCTCTCACCACTACTCCTCCAGTCTCTATCCCTTATTAACCCCCTCACACACTCTTTCACTATTGCACTCCTCACCCTACCTTTAACCCCCCCTCTCTCTCATGCACACACACACACCTCTTCCCCATAAACCTTATTAATCACCTCTCTCACTCTCTTTCCCCCCTATTCCTCCACCTACACCAAACCCCTATCACCACCTCTCTCTAAAAATATCACTAAACCTTACCCCACGCTATCTCACCCTAACTTCCCTCCTCTCCATACCCATAACCATCCACTCCATTTCTCTCTCTCTCTACTAACACCACTTCCCATTCCACTCACTATACCCCATCTCCCTCTCTCTCTCTCTCTCTCTCTGTGTGTACCCTGCCTCTAACACACCTCTCTCTCTCTCTCTCACTCCTCACCTCATAGTCTCCCTCCCTACCTCTCTTTTCCCTCTCCCCAATAACCCTTACTAACCATTGTTCTTACTCTTTATCTACCATACTCCTCCACCTACACCTAAAAACCAACCATCTCTCTCTAATCAGATCCCTTACCACCCACCCCTCTCTCTCCCCTTCAACCCCCTAGAACCCTCAATTCTCTTTCTCTCTCTCTCTCTCTCCCCACTCTTCTCCTGACTACTGATCCCCCTTCTCTCTCTATATCTCCCAAACCCTTACTAACCCCCTCTCCCACTCTCTCACCATCCAAATCCTCCAAATTTCTTTAACCCCCCCTCCTCTCTCTCTCTCTCTCTCCTAACCATGTACCCCGTTCTCTCTAACTTCCCTAGTCTTCTTCTTACCCCTTCCCTCCACTGTGATCTATTTCTCTTTCTCCCCACCAAACCCTGTAATACTCCCTACCTTCAATAACCCACATCTTCCACCCCTAAACCCCCCTCTTTCCCTCTCTCTCTCTCTCACACACACAAACAACTCTCTACTCCTCCACCTACCTCTAAGCCACACCCCTCTCCCTCTATCTCAACCCCCTACAAAACCCCACACCCATTTTCTATATCTCTCTCTCACACAAGCCTCCCTACTCCTCCCCATACTCCCCCTGGCTTTAGCACCCTCTCTCTTTCTCTATTTATCTCTCTCCGCTAACCCTTACTAAGCCCCTCTCTCACTCTCTCTCTGACATATTTAACCTACACCTAACAACCAATCTTCTCTCTTTGTCTCTCTACCAGCACCATAACACTTGACCCTCTCTCTCATACATGCTCTCCCTATTCCTACCCCTCACTCTCTCTCCTTAACCCCACTCATAATATCACTAAGGCACCCACACTCTCTCTCTTACTCTACCTTCCCATAACCACCTCTCTCTCTGTCTCTCTTAATCTCTCTTCCCCTACAATTTACCACATGTCCCTCTCTTTATCCCCTAGACACCTAACACCATTCACTCTCTCTCTCTCTCTCTCTCTCTCTCTCTCTCTCTCTCTCTTCCCCCACTGATTCACCCTATAACTCCTTCCCTCTAATGTCCCTAATATTCCCTAAACCCTTACCCCCATCCCTACAATGTGATCTATTTCTCTTTCTCCCCATAAAAACCCCTCTTCAACCCCTACCTCTAATTACCCACACCCTCTCCCCCTCACCACCATATCTCTCTCTCTCTATACTCCCAAACCCCCACCACCCTCTTTCTCTTTCAACCCACTAACACCCACTTGGAACCCTATTCTCTCTCTCTATCACACACACATTCACATCCTTTCTCCTCCTGATACTAGTAACCCCCCTCTTTATCTCTCACTCCCCCCCTCTCTAACCCTTACTAGCCCCCTATGTCACTCTCTCACCCCCTTACTCGTCACCCTACCTCTAACACCTCTCTCTCTCTCTCTCTATCTTCTTGCCCCATACTCCCATCCCTACCTTTAACACCCCTCTCTCTCTCTTTCTCTCTCTCTCCTCTTCAACCCAACCCTTACTAACCCCCTCTCTCACTCTTTCTCTATGCTTCTCCTCCACTTAGACATAAACCCCAACCATCTCTCTCTAATTAAATCCCTTAACACCCACCCCTCTCTCTCCCCTCCAAACCCCTAACACCCTCAATTATCTCTCTCTCTCTCTCCCACCCCCTACTCTTCCCATAACCATTGATCCCCCTCCTCTATATGTCTCTTCCTAACACTTAATAACCCCCCTCTCACTCTTTCACCACCCTACTACTCCCCCTTCCTATAACCCCACCTCTCTCTCTAAAATCTTCCCCCTAACCCTTGCCAACCCCCTCTCTCACTCTCTCTCACATATTCCTCCACCTACACCTAACACCCATCCCTCTCTCTCCCGACCGAAACCCACTAACACCCCCTCTCTCTCACACTCTCACAATAGTTGAACCCCTGTTCTCTCTCCATCTCTCCCCTTCTACTCTCCCTACCAATAACAACCCCCTCATTCAACCCTCTCTCTTTCTCTATCTCTCTCCTAAACCTACACCTATCCCACAACCCTCTCTGTCTTTAAAACCCATAACACATCAAACCCCTCCCTCCTCCCCCTGCATTCTTTATCTCTCTCTCACTGTCTCAACCCCCTACTCTTGTCCCTACCTCTAACACCTCTCTCTCTCTCTCCCTCTCTCTCTCTCTCTCCCACCAATTCCACCTAACCTTTCATGATCCACTCTCTAACTCTTTCCCTACCTTAGTCCTCCACCACCACCTAACCCCCTCCTCTATTAGTCTCTCCTTAACCCTTACTAACCCCCTCTCTCACTCTCTCACCACCCTAATACAACCCCTCTTCTCGTGCTGTCTCTGTCACACACCTCTTCCCCCTAACCCCCACCTGTCTCTCTCTCCCCCAACTAACTAACACCCTCTCTATCTCTCACACTCCAACAATAGCTGATGCCTCGATCTCTCTCCCTATCGCCCCTCCTACTCTCCCTACCAATAACAACCCCCTTCTCTCCCCCTATCTCTCCCACTCTTACTAATTGTAACCCCCATATCTCTCTCTATCTCCTAGTCCCCCTCCCTTATAACTTACCCCCAATATCTCTCTCTAAACCCACCCTATACCCTCCTCTCTAACTACCCTAATATTCCTTAAACCCCTTCCCACACCTCCCCCATTGCAATCTCTATTTATTCCTCTCCCTTATCCCACTAACACCCCCTCTCTCTCTCACACTCTCACAATAGATCACCCCATGTTTTGTCTCCCTATCTAGCCTCACACTCTCCCTATAAATAGAAAAACCCCCCCACCCCCTCTCTCCCCTACTCCTACTACCCTTAACACCCATGTTTTTCTCGCTCTTAAACCCCCCCTATAAATTACCCTTAAATCTCTCTCTCTCTCTCTCTCTCTAACCCCACCATATACCCCCCCTTCTCTCTAACTACCCTAATATTCCCTAAACACTTTCTCCCATATTCGCCCACTGAAATCTCTATTTCTTTCTCTCCACCAACTCCCCTACTTCGCCCTACCTCTAATAACCCACACCCTCCCCCACTCATTCCTTGAATCTCTCTCTCTCTCTCTCTAACACACACACTAACATGCCCCTCTACTGCTGCACCTACTCCTAACTGACACCCCTCTCTCTATATCCCAATCCCCCACCCCCATTTTTCTATCTCTCAATCTCATGGACACACCTCCATTATCCTCCCACTACCACTAACCCACTACTCCCTCACCCTTTAACACTCTCTCCTCTCTCTCCCCCCACCCTACATCCCCTTCTCTCTAAATTCCCTATTATTCCCTAAACCCCTACCCCCCACCCTCCACTATGATCTATTTCTCTTTCTTCTTACCAAACCCCCTCATACTCCCTACCTCTAATCACCTACAACCTCCCTCCCTCAACACCCCCCCTCTCTCTCTCTCTCACTCTATGACTCTCTCTATCTCCTACTAATACCCACCACCCTCTTTCCCTACAAACCCACTAACATGCACTAAGCACCCTATTATCTCTCTCTCTCTCTCTCTCACACACACACACACACATCCCTACTCCTCCACATACCACTAAACCCCCTACTTACCTCTCTCTCTTTCTACCCCTCTCCCTAACCCTTACTAACCCCCTCTCTCACTCCATCACCCCCCTACTCCTCACCCTACCTCTAACACCTCTCTCTCTCTAAACATCCCTAACCCCATCACTCACTCTTTCTCTACCTTATTCCTCCACCTACACCTAAACACCAACCATCTCTCTCTAATCCAACCCCTTTCCACCCATCTTTATCTCTCCCCTCCAACTCCCTAACACCCTCAATTCCCTCTCTTTATCACACACACACTCCCTACTCCTTCGTTCACCACTGACCGCCCTCCTCTCTTTATCTCTCCCTAACCCTTACAAACCCACTCTCTCATTCTCTCAACACCCTAATCCACCCCATTCCTTTAAACCCCCCTCTCCTTCTCACCTCTTATCCCTAGCCCTTACTAATACCCTCTCTCACTCTCTCTCTCCCTTATTCCTCCACCTCCACCTAACATCCTCTCTCTCCCCACAACCCACCAACACCCCCACTCTCTCTCTCACACTCTCACAATAGCTGACACCCCTCTATGTCTCTGTATCCCCTCCTACTCTCCCTACCATTAAAAACCCAATCCTTGGCCCCTTCTCTCTCTCTCCTACACCTACTACCACTAACCCCAATATCTCACACTTTATATCCTAATCCCCCTCCCTATAACTTACCCCCAATCTCTCTCTCTCTCTCTCTGACCGCACCCTATACCTCCCCTTCTCTCTAAACATAATAATCTTCCCTAAACCCCTTCTCCCACCTCCCCCAATTGCAATATATATTTCCTTATATCCACCAACTCCCCTCCTCCCCCTCCCCCCTAATCACCCATAACTTCCTCACTAACCCCTTCACTCTCTCTCTCTCCCTCTACCCCCCTCTTTCTGTCTCTCTCACACACACACACACACAAACATACCCCCCAACTCCTCCACCTACCTCTAACCCACACCCATACCTCTCTATCACACCCCCCTAACACAACCTCCCACCCTCACTTTATATATATATCTCTCTCTCACAAGACTCCTTACTCCTCCTCCAACTCCCCTTACCTCTAACACCCTCACCCTCTCTCTCTCTCTCTCTCACACACATACACACTCTATTTCTCTCTTCACCCTAACCCTTAATAAACCCCTCTCTCACTCTCCCTCTACCATACTCCACCTACACCTAACCCCAACCCTTCTCTCTCTCTCTATCGACACCCTAACATCCAACCCTATCTCACACACATAATATCACTAGAATTAAACCCCATCTCTCTCTTTCTCTCTCCCTACCTTGCCTCTAACACACCTCTCTCTCTCTCTCACTCCTCACCTCATACTCTCCCTCCCTACCTCTCTCTTACCTCTCCCCAATAACCCTTACTAACCCTTTTTCTTACGCTTTATATACCCTACTCCTCCACCTCCACCTAAAAACCAACCATCCCTCTCTAATTAGACCCCTTGCCACCCACCCCCCTCTCTCCTCTACAAATCCCTAGAACCCGCAATTCTCTCTCTCTCTCTCTCTCACACACACACACACACTCCCCACTCATCTCCTTACTACAGATGCCCCATCTCTCTCTATCTCTCCAAAACTGTTACTAACCCCCTCTCCCACTCTCTCACCACCCAAATCCTCCACATTCCTTTAACCCCCACTCCTCCTCCTCCTCTCTCTCTCTCTCTCTCTCTCTCTCTCTCTCTCTCTCTTTCTCTCCCCACCATGTACCCCCTTCTATCTAACTTCCCTAGTCTTCCCCTACCCCCTCCCTCCACTATGATCTATTTCTCTTTCTCCCCACCAAACCCCCTAATCCTCCCTACCTTTAATAACCCACATACTCCACCCCTAAACCCCCCTCTTTCCCTCTCTCTCTCTCTCTCTCACACACACATAAACACCCCTCTACTCCTCCACCTACCTCTAAGCTACACCCCTCTTCCTCTATCTCAACCCCCTACCAAAAAACCCCACACCCATTTCCTATATCTCTCTCTCACACAAGCCTCCCTACTCCTCCCCATACTCCCCCTAGTATTAGAACCCTCTCTCTCTCTGTTTATATCTCTCCCCTAACCCTTACTAAGCCCCTCTCCACTCTCTCTCTAACATACTCCACCTACACCTAATAACCAATCTTTTCTCTTTGTCTCTCTATCAACACCATAACACCTAACCCTCTCTCTCTCACACGCTCTCTCTATACCTAACCCCCGCTCTCTCTCCCTAACCCCACTCATAATATCACTAAGGCCTCCACACTCTCTCTCTTACTCTACCTTCCCATAACCACCTCTCTCTCTGTCTCTCTTAATCTCTCTTCCCCTATAATTTACCACACATCCCTCTCTTTATCCCGTAAACACCTAACACCATTCACTCTCTCTCTCTCTCTCTCTCTCTCTCTCTCTCTCTCTTCCCCCACTGATTCAAACTCCTTCCCTCTAACATCTCTAATATTCTCTAAACCCTTACCCCCATCCATACAATGTGATCTATTTCTCTTTCTCCCCACCAAAACCCCTCTTCAACCCCTACCTCTAATTACCCACACCCTCCCCCCCTCACCACCATATCTCTCTCTCTCTCTTTATACTCCCAAACCCCCACCACCCTCTTTCTCTCTCAACCCACTAACACCCACCTAGAACCCTATTATCTCTCTCTATCACACACACATACACATCCCTACTCCTCCTGATACTAGTAACCCCCTACTTATCTCTCTCTCCCCCCTCTCTCACCCTTACTAGCCCCCTATGTCACTCTCTCACCCCCTTACTCGTCACCCTACCTCTAAAACCTCTCTCTCTCTCTCTCTCTCTCTCTCTCTCTCTCTCTCTCTCTCTTCTTGCCCCCTACTCCCATCCCTACCTTTAACACCTCTCTCTCTCTCTTTCTCTCTCTCTCCTATTCAACCCAACCCTTACTGACCCCCTCTCTCACTCTTTCTCTATGATACTCCTCCACTTAGACATAAACCCCAAACATCTCTCTCTAATTAAATCCCTTAACACCCACCCCTCTCTCTCCCCTCCAAACCCCTAACACCCTCAATTCTCTCTCTCTCTCTCTCTCTCTCTCACCCCCTACTCTTCCCATAACCATTGATCCCCCTCCTCTATATGTCTCTTCCTCACACTTAATAAGCCCCCCTCTCACTCTCTCACCACCCTACTACTCCCCCTTCCTATAATCCCACCTCTCTCTCTAAACTCTTCCCCCTAACCCTTTCCAACCCCCTCTCTCACTCTCTCTCCCATATTCCTCCACCTACACCTAAAACCCATCCCTCTCTCTCCTGACCGTAACCCACTAACACCCCCTCTCTCTCACACTCTCACAATAGCTGAACCCTTACTCTCTCTTTATCTCTCCCCTTCTACTCTCCCTACCAATAACAACCCCCTCATTCAACCCTCTCTCTTTCTCTATCTCTCTCCTAAACCTACACCTATCCCACAACCCTCTCTCTCTCTAAAACCCATAACACATCCATCCCCTCCCTCCTCTCCCCGCATTCTTTATCTCTCTCTCACTCTCTCAACCCCCTACTCTTATCCCTACCTCTAACACCTCTCTCTCTCTCTCTCTCTCTCTCTCTCTCTCTCTCTCCCCCCCTCATTCCACCTAACCTTTCATAATCCCCTCTCTCACTCTTTCCCTACCTTAATCCTTGTTATAGGTCAAACCTGCACCTCTCCGTCCGTGATCACCTTGAGCTATTGATCACACAAAAGGACAACTTGGATGGAGGAGCATGTTGACCCTAGATGAGACTTTGACTTACTCCACCTCCTGACAAGACTGGAAAAACCCTAAAAATGTCATTCTAAGATATGAGAGCTACTCTAATTCAATAGAATAGCACCTGTACCCTACTCCAGTGTGTAATAGTAGCGCCCAAGCCTCATGAGCGCTACTCCTCTTCAGTAGAGTAGTGCTCAACATTCAAAAAGTGATGAGCGCTAGTTTACAAGCACTATAGTAGCGCCCTGAACGCTACTTCACTGAACAATAGTAGCATACATCTCAAAGGGTGATTAAAAAATAATTAATTTCATGAAGAGGATTAGTTGCAGTTCATTTCCCAACTTCCCTAACTTCCTCCATAACCATCTCTCGACCTGAACTGCTTCTCTTGTACTATAAATATAGGGAAGAATAAAGAGAGGGGTTAGAGACATGAATGTTATTAAGAGACTTTTAGAGAGAAGCTTGCCTTTGGAGGAGATTATGCTGGAAGATATCCAAACCAGAGAAGAGAAAGACCCCGGGATCAAGTTGCAGGAGCATGTCACAAAGTCAGGTATATTTTGTAACATCAATTTGCATTTGACAATAAAAGGTTGAAGCGTCTTTCTTGTCCCAAATTAAGTGTTTATTGAAGTGATATACTAGTTTGGATCTGTTTTGGTTAATATTGGATGTTTAAATTGCTTTGTCTTTTTCCATCATTATATATTATCGAAGATAGGCTGAGAAAGGTACTTGTATTGTAGGTTTAGTGAACGAGAGGTGGACTTGAGGATCAAGCACAAGATCAAATAAGAGCTAGGATTGAATGTCATTCGAAAGGTATGTTCTCAAGGCCTATAACCTATTTCCTTTCATGAACATCTTAACGTAGTTAATATGCTTACCTGTCATCCCCTTTCAGTTGATAGTATTCATTTCCTTACTATAGGGTAGTTTTTCCCGCCAACAGACTGGCGACTCTGCTGGGGATAATTGTGTTTTTTCTCTAGGAAACTTTTCTTGTTTGTCTTCCCAGAACCATTTTCAACTCCTTTTATGTGCTGAGAGACCCTGTAGGTACCCCCTGCTTGTTTTTCTCTGCTTCAATTAGTCTTTTTGCATCTTTTCAAAGTCATTTTTTAACTTTTAAGACCTGAGCGCTACTTTGTTATACATACAGTAGCACCCATACGCTACTTTGCTATACATACAGTAGTGCCCATCTCTTCAGGAGTGCTAGTTTCCCTACTGCACAGTAGGGTATATTTCCTGTAGCCTTCTCTTAGTGGTCTATTTGAGTTTTTAGCCTTTTTGGTGGTCTTCTGACTTTGTTTTTAGATCTCCTTGACTGGTATTTGAGGTTTATAACTTTTCTTTAAGTCGTAGAACCTTTCTTTGAGTATTTTTACCATATTTAGATTCCTTGCTTACCTGTGGAATGTTTGGATTGTTTATAACTCTTTTGGAAGACTAGGCTTTGTTCTTTGGTGAACACTTCCGCTTATTCTTGCCCTGACTATATGTTGCTGATTTACAAACCTGTATGCTTTTGTATTCACTGTTTGTAGCAACATTTGTTTGCTCCTTACCTTTCTTATCCTTTGTTTTAGGGTTTGGTCTGTTTTGGAGCCTTTAGTGTGTCTTCCGAACTTGTTGATTTCCAACCTTCTTTAACTTGTTGTCTTTTCTGGTTTCAAGTGTGTTTAAAGTGCTTTAGGTTGATTCATTTCTCAGTCCTTGTATTAGTAGGGTGGTTGGTAGCTTGCTTGCCTACCTTTTGCTTGGCGTAGTGGTCTTGTTAGGGTTTGATGCTTTGGGTCAGTCCTCTTGTGTTGGATTCCTAGTTTTAAGTATATTTCTCCTTTGTTTTCTCCCCACTTTGTTTCCGAGTATAGAGGCTTTTTATTTTACAAAAAACCTGTAGGACAAGTCTTTGTTGAGCTAGTGCCTTGACAGCTGTAAGCTTAGGAACCATTTTTAGCCATACTTACACATTGCATAGAAGTCTTATTTGCTTTCCATGTTTATAGTTCTTTTTCGTTTATAATAACAGAAAAAGAAAAAAATTTGGTAGCTTAAGATTAATAAGGCTTATACTTGTTACATGATAGCATAGATTATTTTGTGTACAATTTCAAAAGAAAACAAAAAACAAATTTAACTAGATTTGCTTAGTTTTTTCAGTTTGGAAAAGAATTTTAAATGAAAAAATAAAATAAAAAATTTGTTGTCGAAAGTTAGAATTTATGTACTTTTTCTTTTTTGTTGCAACCACGCCACACAAACGCACTACCTTTTGAGTAATAACAGCCCTAAAAAATCTTTAATAAAATTAAATAGAAACAATTTTTCTTTTTCAGGGATACACTACACCAACTAGTCTTGGTTAGGATCTTGAGTTTAAATCACCTTAAACCACTCAAGATCACACATTACACAAAAATCATAGTTCGACTATCACAGGTAAATCCATTTCACTCAAAGCTTTCCTTGGATCTATGCAGTAGGTCTTGTGAGATCAAATTGTTGGGAATACTCCTCCTACCTTCTGTTTTGAGCATATACCAGGATTGGATCACGTTTGGGGACTCTTTTGAGTTTCGGGCTCAGTTACCCTGCCCACGCCTTCTGATTCGACCAGAGACTGTTCCCCCAGGAGTTTTCGGTGTTGTGGTATCCTTAGTATCTAACCATAGGTTCATACACAGGTGACAACGGAGGGTATATCTGTTGTACCTAGGACAGACGTGGGAGGAAATCCCTTGCAGGTCTTTGGGAGGGGGGTTGGGTGATTCCAGCGCTTGCACCCTTAGTCATTGTATTGTGGACCCCGGGTAACTGTTCTTCATCCTTCATTGATCTGTTCTGGGCCCTCATCATCCCAGTCTCTTCTCCGGAAGGCATCTCGTTTGCTTGGTTTGCATACTTAGGACTTTTTAGTTGGCGTGCTGTTTGCCCCCTAGTCTTAGTGGCCACTAGGTTTTCTAGTTTTTATTTATATATATAATCACGGAGAACCAAGAACTTTGTAGATCGAGAAGGCTTCAAAACCTTCCACCACTTAGAACAGAACCTTTACCGCCAACTAGATGACAGCGGATAAACCCCAGTGTTTCTTCAGAAACCATTCCTGAAACAGAACTTCCTAAGGAAATTTTTACAACAGAAAATCTTGAAATAGGAATTCCTGAGGAACTACCACTTGAAATTGAGTTTCCTGAAGAACAACAAACAGCAATAGAAAACCCTAAAATAGAGGTTTCTGAGGAACCACAACTAGGTACTCCAGATCAGTGACATTTTAGTTCAGTTGAGATTGAAGATCTTACTTCTGCGGAGTATAGCACTCCCTTTAATCCTCCTCTGACCAATCCTAGAAATCTGCTTCTGTTACCCATTGGTTTCCAGCAGCCCGATTACAGTGCATATAATTTCTTGCCTGGACATTTGATGTCTACTCTAGGAGGTGAACAGGGAGTTCCACAAAATCCCACCATAGGTATGAACACTAACACTGTAAATCCTCCTTTTACTGCTACATCGAGTTCGGCACAGACAACCTCTGTGTCCACTCTGTCTTTCAGTTTTAACACTGGTACGTTAGGTATGCCGAGTTCAACAACTATGGCATCTACCTCTACACCTACTATTGGACCTAGCAGTACAGCCAATTTAGTGCCACCTCCTGCATTTCAACCGTTATATCATATACCCAGTACTTGGATTTCCACACCCGCTGTAGGGCCAAGTGCTTATGCAACTGTGCCTATCATGAGTACCATGACCGCACCGTCTACGTCAGCTACCACTGGTTTCAATACCTTTGTAGGTCCCAACATGAATCAATGTAATATGCCCGCAGGTAATGTCCCTTTTTCCTTATTTTCAGGAGGAGGGGGTAATATTTTTAACCAGCAATATGGCGGGGCTAAGACCCAGCCACAGTGGACGAACCCACAAAGCACTAACCCACTTTCATATGGGTGGGAAAATTTTAATAATACTTTCATGCAACAACAGACGGCAGGGGGCAACCCCTACCAACAAGTAGCTGGGGGCAACCCCTATCAACAGATGGTAGGTGGAAATTCCTATTAGCAGATGGCCGGGGGAAACCCTTACCAATAGATGGTTGGGGGTAACCCCTACCAGCAGACGGATGGGGGCAACCCCTACCAACAGTTCATGGGTCAAACTATGGGTGGTTCCCCTTTTTCGACCCCAGCTTATCAAGTACCGTCTTACCGGCCTCATTTACCATTTCTGGCAACTTTAAATTTTCTATATCTTTCCAAACTGAACAACGATCTAGTGTATCATAATGCTACATGGCCACTAGTTCCTACCAAGTTACCTTCGGACATTCCAAAGTTTGAAGGAAAAATAGGTGAAGACCCTGGTGACCATGTCACTACTTTCCATTTATGGTGCTCCTTGAACTCATTAAATGAAGATTCCATTAGATTGAGACTGTTCCAAAGGACTTTAACCGGTGCTGCAGCCAAATGGTACATAGAGTTACCTGCAACTACATTCTTTAATTTTGGGGATCTCGCAACTGTCTTTTTGAATCACTTCCAACTTCCTGTTCGGTATGATGCCGGAACAGACCTTTTGTCTACATTTAGGAAAAATAAAGCCACTCATTTATCTGATCACATTCAGGAGTGGTGAAGACGGAAGAGGCTCATTAAAGCCAACATACCTCCATAATTCCTTCTTGAGTGGTCTTTGAAATCACTCCTTCCTTACATTTCTAAGGAAGTAGCTACGTCTGGAGTGTCTAATGAGGAAGAAGCCATCCTACGGACCCAGCAGTTAGATCTTGTTTATGCAAAATCCGGGTTACTATATGAGATCATACCTGATGCATCGCGATCAAATACCGATTTGAGTAGACCTAAACCTGGACCACATGCTGACGGCATAGTGGGTTCAGTTGAATCTGCATCTTTCAAAGCATTGACTAAACAGGTTCATGCCTTATATGTCAAACAATCGACTGCAGAAGTTTCTTCCATCACAACCTCTCCTTCTACTTCTGAACCTGTCAACCAGGTTCAGAACAATCAAAAGGGCCCTCGGCAGCCCAATAACAAAAAGAAGGAAAGAAAGGAGAGGGGAACCATCAGAATCCCAAAAAAGAGAATGCCGAAGAGGGTAACAAAGAGAAAAAGAAGGTTAAGTTCCCTTGTAAACTTTGCAAGCAGGACCACCTTACTCACCAATGCCCTCTGCTTGAAGAAGCCCAGAAGCTATTACGAGAAAAGAAGCATGTCGTACTGAAAGATCCATTCCCTAAGGGGCAGAGCTCAGCTTCTGGCACCTCCAACATTGGGGGCACTACACATGCTACGATTGATCAAAATTTTATTAACATGGTTAATTTGGATGCACTCTTACAAACAAGAGCCAGGAATTATACCCCGGACGCACAGAAAAAGGATAAAGAGATTCTAGAATCCTCCACTCCACTCCACATACCCGTGGACCCAATGCCCAAGATCCCGAAAGTTGTCTTGAAACGAGCATCGCACAATCCCAACACTCGGGCCACCTCCAACTACAATGTGGTTGAAGATTTAGCCCAGACCCCTTGTGCCATGTCAACCTTAGAAGTCTTGCAAAGTTGTCCTTTACAACGGAATGCACTTCTGGCAGCTATTGGAAGTATGGAATCCTCTAACATGTCTGCGCGATTTGATATGGCTGATATCAAATACCGGTTTCCCTACCACATTGCTCTTCAGATTGAAGTCATCCATGGCCCAATGGCCATTAGATGAGCTGTCGTAGATGAGGGCGTGTCGACCTATGTAATGTCAATTTCCTGTTGGAAAGCTTTGGGTTCCCCCGAGTTAGCCCCTTCTAACACACTACTTACTGCATTTGATGGCAAGACTTTCCACCCACATGGGGTTTTTCCATCATTTGATGTCACATTGGCCGGTAAGACAGTTGCTGTAGAAGTAGAAGTTCTGGATGCTCTGCTTAATTGCAATATGTTATTAGGCAGGAGCTGGACATATGCCATGCGAGCTATTGCATCGGTATTTTTTTGAGTTGTTATGTTCCCATTTGAAGGTAAGCTCGTTACAGTCGACCAGCTTTCTTTCACTCAGAGAAACAACCAGACTTATTCAAAGACCACAATTCCCTTAGTTGATCAAACCACCCCAGTTAATGAGAGTTTAGGGGCAGGGCTGTACGGGTCATTAATAGGCACTTTCGACCTCCCCTCCCCTATTCTTTTTATGCGTTTTGATGTGGGTACTGCTACTGAAACATTCACGGTTGGTTTAAGAACTGATCCTTGGATCCTTCCCACTACGTTAGAACCTTTTGTGCCTCCATCCATTGCAGAAGTGGCCTATATGGAAACACAACATGCTGTAATGGAACATATCATGACTCCGCCAGTCTCTGCTTAGTCAGATATGGACTATGCTCCGGCATGGTCACTGAATTCCACTCACTCATTTGATTGTTTAGACACGGTTTTGCCGTCTGATGAAGCCATCTTAGAAGTCATGATGGGCCTAGACCAACCATGGGAACATATGCACCACAGGTCCTACATGCTTCCAAATCTAGACAGGATTGAGAGAGGGGAATTCCCTGTGAGACCCAG
Organism: Larix kaempferi; assembly: GCA_027924585.1. NCBI lineage: Eukaryota > Viridiplantae > Streptophyta > Pinopsida > Pinales > Pinaceae > Larix > Larix kaempferi. The sequence goes on along the minus strand of BSBM01001458.1, from coordinate 462,179 downwards.
CGGATTGGTTGATTTGTCATATTTTCCTTCTACTTCGAGAGCTGTTTATGCTGAGGGAAATATGGCTAACATATCAAGAACAATTCCAATCAACATTTCCACCAAACCCGGGGTCATGGAAAACATTTTTATTGGTGTAGACTGTTCTCCAAAAGAGATCGCTCTGTATACAAAACTTTTTAAAGAATTCCGTGACATTTTTTCCTAGTCATATGAGGAGATGCTAGGTATAGACCCAGCCATCGTGGAGCATGTCATCACAACATACCCTAACGCAAAACCTATGAGACAAAAGATCCATCTTGTGAACCCTAGAAAAGCGGCCGCCATCAAGGCGGAGGTTGAAAAGTTGCTTAAAGCCGGTTTCATCTATCCGATTGACATGACGGAATGGGTTTCAAACCCTGTTCCGGTTGATAAGAAGCAAGGTACCATTAGAGTCTGTACTGAATTCCTAGACTTGAACAAAGCTTGTCCGAAAGATAACTATCCTACACCGTTTATCGATCAAATCATAGATGCTTGTGCGGGACATGAGATGTTCTCTTTCATGGACGATTTTTTGGGATACAATCAAATACAAATCAAACCCGAGGACTAGCATAAAACAGCTTTCATTTTCCCATGGGGGACCTTCGCTTACCGGAAGATGCCATTTGGCTTGAAGAATGCTGGAGCTACCTTCTAGCGTGAGATGAATTTCGCTTTTCATGATATCAAACACATAGTAGAACCTTACTTGGATGATCTCCCGGCGTGATCTCGAAAGAGGCGGGATCATCCAGCTCATCTTAGACAGGTTTTTGAAAGATGCAGACAATATAAGATTCATTTGAATCCTAATAAGTGTGTGTTCTGTGTCGAATCGGGATGTCTACTGGGCCTCATTGTCTCTAGTCATGGCATAATGGTCAACCCACTGAAAATAGAGGCGATTGTAAATCTGCCTCCTCCTCGCACCTTGCGACAACTCCAAAGTTTGCAAAGCATGTCTAATTTTTTACGGCGATTTATCATAAACTATGCTAAAATTAATAAAGGTTTTATGAGGCTACTCAAACAAGACTCTTACTTTGTGTGGGACGAGGCTTCTCAAGCATCCTTTGAAGCCTTAAAAAAGGCACTTCTTTCAGCACCCTTGTTGAGCCCGCCAGACTACGCAAAAGATTTTCTTTTATATCTGGCAACGTCTCTTAATACAACTGGTATAGTTTTGGTTCAAGAAGACGATATGCTCCAAGAGCATGTTATCTACTATCTTTCTCGCGCATTGATAGCCCCCGAGGTTAAATATTCGCACGTTGAGAAGTTAGCACTTGTCGCGGTCTATGCGGTACAGAGGCTTCGTCACTATATACTTTTATGAACTACTATTGTGATAGCAGAAGTCAATCCTTTCCAATACATTCTCACACGACGAGTCATTGGTGGGAAATATAATAAATGGATTGTAATCCTACAAGAGTTCGATTTGGTCTTCCAATCGGCCAAGTCGAAGAAATCACTAGTGTTCGCTGAGTTAATCTCAGAGTTTCCAAGTGACCTAGAATACGTTGAGGAAGAATCATCATTCCCAGATGAACATATCTTCCTCATTGTTTCCTCTGACCCATGGTATAGGGATATCTTGGTATATCTCTAGACTTTGAGGTGTCCTACTACCTTTTCTCGAGAAGAGCTACGCAAGCTCGAAAGCCATGCGAAGAACTACCTCATCATCTCAGATACTTTGTATCGACGTGGGGTAGATTCCATTTTACGACGTTGCTTAACTCGAGAAGAAGCCAAAGCAGTATTAAATGATTCCCACAGTGGTGCTTGTGGGGGACATCTTTCCGGGTTGGCAACAGCTCAGAAGATACTGCGTGCCGGATATTTTTGGCCCACAATCTTTAAAGATTGTGTGGAAGCGGTGAAACGCTATCGTCCGTGTCAGTTTTTCACTAAGAAAATGAGGGCACACCCAGCTCCTCTTCATCCTATAATTACAGCAGGTCCCTTCACAAAATGGGGGGTTGATTACATGACTTGCAATCCAGTTTCGGCTGGAGGACATCATTACATCATCGTTGTCATTGACTACTTTACTAAGTGGGCGGAGGCAATGCCTACTGTCAAGGCAGATGGAGAAACTGCCGCTTATTTCGTGTTTAATCAGATTATTGCATGGTTCGGCATACCTAAAGAGATAGTGACTGATCATGGTAGTCATTTCCAAAATAGCATGATGACTGAGTTGTATACAATGCTTGGTTTTCGACAAGAACATTCGTCTTCATACTATCCACAGGCGAATGGACAAGTCGAAGCAGTGAACAAAACTTTAAAGGTTATACTGCAAAGAACTGTTAATGCCAGTTGAAATAATTGGCACATCATGCTATACCCGGCTCTTTGGGATTACCGAGCCAACGTTAAGACTGCTACCGGATTCTCTCCCTTCCAACTTGTGCATGGGATAGAAGCAGTCGTACCGATTGAATGCAAGATTCTTTCGCTAAAACTAGCAGTTCAGTTACTACCAGATACTTCAATACTAGAAGAACGTTTGTTACACTTAGAACATCTAGATGAACAATGCTGCGACACACTCACAACAAATGAGGTCCACAAAAAATGATTCAAAGGGCAGTATGACAAATCCGTCAAACCTAGAGTTTTCATTAAAGGAGACTTGGTCCTACTTTGGGATCAAGACAAAGAACCCCTAGGACCCGGCAAATTCAAATCCAGGTGGCTCGGACCTTATATAATTTCCAAAGTACTGAAGAAATGTGCCAATGAACTGATATATTACGAAGGTAATAAGTTGGCCGAGCCTAGAAATGGGCTCTACCTGAAGAAGTACTACGCTTAGGCTGACGTACTTTTTCTTGTAACATAGCTGTATATTTTTGTAAAGCTAATTTTCATTATGCTTGTAAGTTAATCTTATGTTTGTTTTTCGTTTCGTGTACCAGATGTCAACCCAACATTTCTTAGGATTTGCTGATGGCGCCAGTCGCCACACCTGTCAGTTGGCTGCAGCAGCTTGGGTCATTTACTCACCCGCTAGCCAACTTGTCTCTTCGGGGGGGGGTTTGTTTGGGTCCTACCACGAATAATGTGGCTGAATACAGTGCAGTTATAGAACTTCTCCGAGATGCTCTCAGTCATGGAATTTCACATTTGTAGGTAAGACTTGACTCACAACTAATTGTATTTCAGTTAACAGGTGTCTACCAGATTAGAGATCCTGGATTGCTACGTCAGTTTCTACGAGTTAGAATATTGGAAAGATAGTTTGATTTTATTATATATGAACACATTCCAAGAAATTTAAACGCATTAGCTGATTCTTTAGCAAACTATGTGTTAGACTGGCATTTGTATCATACACTTTCATAAACAACATTGCACACATAAAATTCAAACACATACATATGTAAATAACCGATACTGTATCAAAAAATATATGAGTTTTTGATCACAAGTCTATCAAGTCATGTCATAAAAGTACAAAACTAGGCATAGTAGCCTAAAAAATATATACATAGAATGTATCCCTCTCTCAAGGAGAAGGAGGGACCTCATCATCATCTACTACATTGCGATAGCATATGACTAGCCTAGCTATCTTCCGCAGCACCCTACGCCATGCTGGGGGAACCCCAACTACATCTTCCTACATATCAATAGGTATCTAATCCATACGGCATGCAGGAAATTCATGAGTCAACCGACTCACTTTTCTCTATATGGTTCCCAACATAGCATCTGCTGCAGTAATATCAGCTGGCCTCACAAAGATGGTAGGATGTCCCTCGGGATGAACAGGCCCAAGATCTACATATGACACTTGTTTAGCACTTAAAAATTCATTTATAAAAATCAAATAGTTGAAAAGTTTGAAAAAATTAAATAAATTCTGAAAATTAAACATAACAATATCTCCCCAGGCTCCACCTGGAGGAAGCACCAGTTCTGGATCATGACGGAAATCCAATCCAGCATATGGAAACTGCTCGAAAGCAGGCACTTGCCTCTCCCACCACCCCCAAAAATCATCAGTATGATAACAGTAGTGACTTTCCCCACCACCCTAGCGGAGGAATATGTCACCCCAACAGCCTAGTCTAGGCTCACGGGGGTTAACTTGAGGTAGAGGCATCCCCAAACTAATAGCAGGCATCCTCTCAAAGAAGAAAGTACACAAAATGCTACCGTACCCAAAATTCCTCATTGTGCCGGATTTACAACCTGTCAATTGAGCTTTCATGCTCGCCAGTAAACTAGTACACCAATCATATACATGACCGTGTAAGCATTGTACACCAACATGCATAGAGTGCCTGGAAGCTAGGTGTAGTGGGGCACTAACTGCCACTCGGTTAATCATACTCACTGTTTGTGCTAGAAATTGTTTCTAAGGCTAAAGAAACAAGCTAACACAATCTCAAGACTAAAACTCAATAAATAAAGCAAAGTTTAGGTTTTTTTGTATGATTTTAATGGTTATAAACTTTGAGGACAGTCAGGGAATACATTCAAAAGAAAAATAAAAACTGATTCATAAACAAAAACTGATAAAGATGTATAACATATCACATGAGATCCCACAGAAAGAATGTGATGAGGTTCATACATAAAGGATAAGCATCACTAGAAAATGCACATTAACTAGTAATGAATTTACCATTTAAGAAGCTAACAAGCTCAATAACAAAGCCAATAACAAACAAAATGGAGGGTAAAAAGTCATATATTTCATAATTTTATCAGCTAATGCTCATAAGAGTCACAATACTTATCTCTTAAACAAGTCTGAAGATACAATACAGTCTGCAGACCTCCTGATGCTCCCCAAAAATCCAAACCTCTCTTTAGTACCTCTATCCCTCTTTTATCTTTTTCAAGAAGTGGTTCTATTTCCCCTTCATTAGGTCGAAATTCTAACTACCCAGTAGTTACATTAACTAACTAACTCGACTATTTGACTAAAAATAGCAAATCGGATTCCTGGCACATATGGCGAATTTCTGGGAAATAGGTGTCAAAGAAGCTTCCATATCTCTCAATTAGTGACACCTGTGTAAAAACTGAGAGAGTTTTTTGTAGATGGGTCCGTGATGGACAAAAACCTCTCTTGGTTTTAAAAAATTCATCTTCAATCGATCAGAATATGCCCCGAAAAATGAACACTAAAACAGGAAAATATTAAATATTTAAAAACCCTGAAAAATATGCTGCAAAGATTAAATTGGATCTTTCAAACCTTGATAGCTGTTTCAAAACTGAGAGAGGTTTTTGTAGATGGGTATCTTAGGAACAAAAACCTCCTTTGGTTTTCAAAAATTCCTCTCCATCATCTTGTGGTATGCATTTGACTTCAATCACTCAAAACAGGAAAAAATAGAGCAGAATTCTATGCCAAATACCCTGTTGAAAAGCATTTTCCTCTTTCTCCAAGAATCAGTTGATGAAGTGTTGTGAACTAACATTCTTGGTACTCCATGATCTGATGGAAACTCAAAATCAACCATTGGAACAATGATGTCGTCCTTTCCAGTGTGGCAGATTGGAGTTGAAACCCAAAATAAATGTGGGCTGTTGAATACCACTAGCATGGGGTTTCTAAACAATGGACACTGTCAAACATGAACATTTGCCAAATCTCTCAACAGCATTACTTACATTTTGAAATTCAGCCAGAAGCTTCCATCGCTTTAACTCCAATGTATCAAGCGATTCATAGATCTTTACATGGTCATCAGCATATGCAGCCACCAATTTCAATCCTGACACATAATTACCAAACTGAATATCTAGTAACAATAGCGGTCCGTCTAGAAACTGATAACACAACCTCCATTTACACGATTCAAAATCTGCTTCAACTTCCTCCCACAGTGAAATAGTTTCCTCAAGAATGTATACGAAAGTAGCCCAATACTCTGTGTTGAGGAGCTTCCACTTCTACATGAATTATATTTTGTTAACTGAATCTCTTGGAGTACTGCAAGTCATATTCAAATCATCCACAGCTGGCCTATGCATATTAGCTAAAGTTGCCTCACCAGCTACTGGTACTCTATTCTGGAATCCTTGTCTTTACAGTCGACCTTCTGAAACCTGTAGGTAGAGGGGCCATTGTTTTATGCACTGCTATAGATGCTCAAAATATTTGCCTTTGTGTTCACGATGACCACGATTCCCTCACAATGTAGAATCACCTGTTTTTATGATAATTCTTTAACCAATACGCAGTAAACACTTCACAATAAATGATTAGTCATTCAACATTTAAGAAAATGCCGAATTTTTGCTTAAAAATCGGAATAAATGAAGGCCACGATATTCTTGTAGCGCGCCCTTTGTAATTTTTCGCTCCAGCGCTACAAGAATATCTTTAGTGCTATTTTTTTGCTACTTTTCAGCTTTTTGACATTTTGTAGGAAAATTAGAAGTTGCTTGAGGGGTGATCATGCCTTGGTATGTTCATAATAAACATTTGTGAATTAATTCTTTGATAAAATGACTTTTTCTTTAACCCCATTAAAATGCAAAGGATAAAAAATTAAAACAAAAATATAAAAACCAAGTTCAAAAAAATTACCTAACAACCAAAATTTTCTTGGAGGAAGCAAATAATGAGACTTAAAACAAAAAGCTACTTCAAATGAAATGAAAATCAAACCAAAATTGGAGAAGTCAAACCAAAAATTGAAGAAACAATTTACTGACTTAACACTCACTATCACCTTCAAGGGGAGGCCTTCAATGGTAGAAATCAAGATTTGGCTTCCTGATTTCTCAGCTCCAGCCACACAATATGTATTCAAGTACTCTTGCACAGATCTTATGCCCACACGAGAAGACCCTTTCAGATTTATTACATCTCCCCTCTGTGAGAGACCAGTAATGAAATAAATGTCATCAACTGTAAGCTCCAAAGTTTGCCCACGGATGACAAAAGTATTGGTATCCACATCCCAGTACTGAATAAGTCTTCAAAATAATTTGTTTAGGGCCCTCATGTTTACGGTTCGGTAAAACTTCAATAAACCGCATCTTCGGAGAGTATGGAGAGTGGCTGGGTATTGCATGGCCAGCCTATCCATGTCCTCATGTTCTCTCTCCCTCCATTGAAGAACCATCCTGCACAAAAAAGTGATATTCTTTTAGTCTCGACGCTTGCTTTTATGTTTTTAGGCTTGAGCGCTACTGTGTATACTACATAGTAACGTATGGGCGCTACTCTGTGTGAGCATAGTAGCGCTCATCTCCTTTACACGCTACTTCTCTTGTTACACAGTAGCGCCCGTGCAGTAAAAGGTGTGAGCATTGTGTGGCAAGCAATTTTTGGCTCAAAAAATAAAAACTAAACCATAAAAATGCAAGTAGGGAAGATTCTAACTCACTTGGTGGAAGAAGAATGGTGTTTGGATGCTTGATTTGATCACCACGGAGATTTGAAAATGCCAAGTTTGCCCCAAATCTTTGACCTACACAAACAAATTGGAAATTGAATTTTAAAATGAAAATATATATATGAATTGGATTTTAATTTTTACCCACCATTGTTTAGTTCTCTATAGTTTCAATTTTTTTATCAAAATCACCTAATTAATCAATTGAAACATACATATGGTGTAATACTAATCCAGCTCACATTTTTCCTTAAATTTTTGTAGGATCGATCTCCTAAGTTTAAAAATTCTCGATGTTAGACCTTGTCAACTAGTTGATAGTTCAAATTCATATATCATTCGAGATTTTTTGTCGCATTAACTAATATTTTGTTAAAGACCTAGTTTTGGCAGATTATGAAGCTATGATCCCAGAAGCTGACCTTAAGTCATTTTAAGCTCTTGTTTGGACTATTTAAACCTAAACAAGATTTCTGAGCAAGCTTGTCGTCTTCGAGCTCGTTAAAGTAATCGAAGGCTCATCCACTTAGGTATAGAATTATCCCATTTCCGGGACTAGGTGGATTAATTACGGAAAATGTATACTCTAGGTATACTTCTGTATGCACTAGAAGAGTTCTTTTCCCTTTGTTTTATACTTTTTTGGGGGAGGAGACTAACTTCATGAAAAAAGGACCTTTTGGAGCCTTTCTTTAGGGTTTTCAGGCTCTCTAAACATGAAAATACCAAGCGAACATTCACCTACTCGGGCTCGATGTGAAATCCACGAGAGGGTAAGTAGAGGACTGTTTAAGTTTTTCAACTCTATAAATAAGAAAACACTGTCGAGCACAGACCAATCCGGGCTCAATATAAAATCCACAGATAGGTGAAAAGAGGATTGTTTAAGTTTTTCAGACTCTATAAATAGGAAAACACCAGCGAGCATTAATCTGCTTGGGCTCGATACTAAAATCCACGAGCAGATATATGGAGTTATTGTTTAAGTTTTTCAGACTCCTTAAAATTTAAAACACTGGCGAGCAAGAACAGATCTCGGCTCGATATTAAAATCCAGAGATCAGTAATATAGAGTAATCTTTTATCTCTTCTTCGAACTCTGTAAACAATGAAGAAGGTCCTGAGTCTTCCTCCCATGGGCTCGTTAAACTTTTTACATGGTTGGATCTATTGTGTTTTTCATTCTTTCTTGGACTCATTAAAACAACAAGAAAGGTATTCTTTTATCTAAAAAGAATAAGGGATGGGAAAGATGTGTCATATCTTCAATGTCAAAGGCAGTTCAGTCAGTTCTATCCTTGAACAAAGCGCCTACTTGAGTCTATCTTATCAGTTGGTTTTAGTTTTTGACCTCAGGGTGAACTTTCTCTCCGAGTTGTTTACTCCCCTGGTTGGTTATTCTTCCAACCATATGGAGGGTCTGATAATGTCTCTTACATTTCAGGCTTATCATTTACCCCATTATGTCTGAAACTTCCTGAGTCACTTTGTGTCATGCTCACTGTTCAAGGATATACCCTGTGTTGGCCATTCTGCAGTTTACTTTGACCTCATGTGTTGGCCATCCTAGTGTCAGTCTTGTTACATATTATTCCATATCAGCTCATACCAGTTGAGTGTTCCTCGAGTTGGATGATGGAGGATGCCTCAAGGCCTCCCTTCCAACGAACTTCTTCCCATCGACATCAACTCATTTTACTCTGGGAATGAAGTTTAGAGTTTCAGTTAGTAACTTGGAAATTGAAGACACTAGTGGAAATTTTCCTCGCTGTTGAATGTTGAGAATACATCAATGTCTCTTCTTCGACAGGATCCCCAAGTGTTCCACTCCAAGTCCATCTATTCACACTTGGTGGACCGTACTTGGTACCTTGGACCCCATCATCATTATCAGCGGAAGTCCTCACGTTTGATAATGGTATACATTAATGATCGGTAATCAAATGATACCCCCCATGTTCGACTGTCAACTCATCTATTCACATGGTTAGGGTTTGTACCTAGAGTTGTTTTGGATGATGACCTTGGGATTTTGGATGACATTACCTCATTTTGTTATCACCCATGTTGCGCAAGACTGAGCCTCACTTATATTCATCTCTCCATGAGACATAGATCCAGTTTGTTGTTATGGCTATGATCTCTCAGTTTGACATGGATCCATGCTTGTATTCCAAGTGGCCATGCTATATATACATCTCCTTGTTATGTATCAGAGATCATGTTGTATCACACTGCACATCTATATGATGTCAAAGATGTAATTGCTTGCTGACCTCGATCTTTGTTTCAGGTGTTCTTGTGACTTGTTTCTGTGGTTCTTTGATCCTCCTTTGGCTTTGGATTATAATTTATTTCGACCATCATTTCCCTTTGAACTCACACATTAGGGGGCATCTGTTATAGGTCAAACCTGCACCTCTCCGTCTGTGATCACCTTGAGCTATTGATCACACAAAAGGACAACTTGGATGGAGGAGCATGTTGACCCTAGATGAGACTTTGACTTACTCCACCTCCTGACAAGACTGGAAAAACCCTAAAAATGTCATTCTGAGATATGAGCACTACCCTACTTCAATAGACTAGCGCCTGTACCCTACTCTAGTGTGTAATAGTAGCGCTCAAGCCTCATGAGCGCTACTCCTCTTCAGCAGAGTAGCGCTCAACATTCAAAAAGTGATGAGCGCTAGTTTACAAGCACTATAGTAGTGCCCTGAACGCTACTTCACTGAACAATAGTAGCGTACATCCCAAAGGATGATTAAAAAATAATTAATTTCACGAAGAGGATTAGTTGCAATTGGTTTCCCAACTTCCCCAACTTCCTCCATAACCATCTCTTGACCTGAACTGCTTCTCTTGTCCTATAAATACAGGGAAGAATAAAGAGAGGGGTTAGAGACATGAATGTTATTAAGAGACTTTTAGAGAGAAGCTTGCATTTGGAGGAGATTATGCTAGAAGATATCCAAGCCAGAGAAGAGCAAGACCCCAGGATCAAGTTGCAGGAGCATGTCACAAAGTCAGGTATATTTTGTAACATCAATTTGCATTTGACAATAAAGGGTTGAAGCATCTTTCTTGTCCCAAATTAAGTGTTCATTGAAGTAATATACTAGTTTGGATCTGTTTTGGTTAATATTGGATGTTTAAATTGATTTGTCTTTTTCAATCATTATATATTATCCAAGATACGCTGATAAAGGTACTTGTATTGTAGGTTTAGTGAACGGGAGGTGGACTTGAGGATCGAGCGCAAGATCGAATAAGAGCTAGGATCGAATGTCATTCGAAAGATATGTTCTCAAGGCCTATAACCTATTTCCTTTCATGAACATCTCTGTAACGCAGTTAATACGCTTTCCTGTCATCCCCTTTCAGTTGATAGTATTCGTTTCCTTACTATAGGGTAGTTTTTCCCGCTAGCAATCCTCCACCTCCACCTAACCCCCTCCTCTATTTTTCTCTCTTTAACCCTTACTAACCCCCTCTCTCACTCTCTCACCACCCTAATACACCCCCTCTTCTCACTCTGTCTCTGTCACACCTCTTCCCCCTAACCCTTACTAACCCTTCCACCTACACCTAACCCCCACCTGTCTCTCTCTCCCCCAACCAACTCACACCCCCTCTATCTCTCACACTCTAACAATAGTTGATTCCTCGATCTCTCTCCCTATCTCCCCTCCTACTCTCCCTAACAATAACAACCCCCTTCTCTCTCCCTCTCTCTCCCACTCTTACTAACTGTAACCCCCATATCTCTCTCTCTCTCCTAGTCCCCCTCCGTTATAACTTACCCCCAATATCTCTCTCTAAACCCACCCTATACCCTCCTCTCTAACTACCCTAATATTCCTTAAACCCCTTCCCACACCTCCCCCATTGCAATCTCTATTTATTCCTGTCCCCTATCCCACTAACACCCCCTCTCTCTCTCACACTCTCACAATAGATGACCCCATGTTTTGTCTCCCTATCTAGCCTCACACTCTCCCTATAAATAGAAAAACCCTCCCTCCCCCTCTCTCTCCTACTCCTACTACCCTTAACACCCATATTTCTCTCTCCCTTAAGCCACCTCCCCTATAACTTACCATTAAATCTCTCTCTCTCTCTCTCTCTCTAACCCCACCATATACCCCCCCTTCTCTCTAACTACCCTAATATTCCCTAAACCCTTTCTCCCATATTCGCCCACTGAAATCTCTATTTCTTTCTCTCCACCAACTCCCCTCCTTCCCCTACCCCTAATAACCCACACCCTACCCCACTCATTCCTTGAATCTCTCTCTCTCTCTCTCTCTCTAACACACACACATAATTCCCCTCTACTCCTGTACCTACTCCTAACTGACACCCCTCTCTCTCTATCCCAATCCCCCACCCCCATTTTTCTATCTCTCTATCTCATGCACACACCTCCATGCTCCTCCCCCTACCACTAACCCACTACTCCCTCTACCTTTAACACTCTCTCCTCTCTCTCCCTCTCTCTATCCCCCTACCTACATCCCCTTCTCTCTAAATTCCCTATTATTCCCTAAACCCCTACCCCCCACCCTCAACTGTGATCTATTTCTCTTTCTTCTTACCAAACCCCCTCATACTCCCTACCTCTAATCATCTACAACCTCCTTACCTAAACACCCCCCCTCTCTCTCTCTCTCTCTTTCTCTCTCTCTCACTCTATGACTCTCTCTATCTCCTACTAACACCCACCACCCTCTTTCCCTACAAACCCACTAACATGCACTAAGCACCCTATTCTCTCTCTCTCTCTCACACACACACACACACGCACACACACACACACACACACACACACACACACACATCCCTACTCCTCCACATACCACTAAACCCCCTACTTACCTCTCTCTCTCTCTACCTCTCTCCCTAACCCTTACTAACCCCGTCTCTCACTCCATCACCCCCCTACTCCTCACCTTGCATCTAACACCTCTCTCTCTCTAAACATCCCTAACCCCATCGCTCACTCTTTCTTTACCTTATTCCTCCACCTACACCTAAACACCAACAATCTCTCTCTAATCCAACCCCTTTCCACCCATCTTTAACTCTCCCTTCCAACTCCCTAACACCCTCGATTCCCTCTCTTTATCACACACACACTCCCTACTCCTTCGTTCACCACTGACCCCGCTCCTCTCTATATATTTCCCTAACCCTTACTAACCCACTCTCTCATTCTCTCAACACCCTAATCCACCCCATTCCTTTAGACCCCCCCTCTCCTTCTCACCTCCTATCCCTAACCCTTACTAATAACCTCTCTCACTTTCTCTCTCCCTTATTCCTCCACCTCCACCTAACACCCTCTTTCTACCCACAACCACCAACACCCCTACTCTCTCTCTCACACTCTCACAATATATGACACCCCTCTCTCTCCCTGTCTCCCCTCCTACTCTCCCTACTAATAAAAACCCAATCCTTGGCCCCTTCTCTCTCTCTCTCCTACACCTACTACCACTAACCCCCATATCTCACTTTATATCCTAATCTCCCTCCCTATAACTTACCCCCAATCTCTTTCCCTCTCTCTCTCTCTCTCTGATCGCACCCTATAGCTCCCCTTCTCTCTAAACACAATAATCTTCCCTAAACCCATTCTCCCACCTCCCCCAATTGCAATATATATTTACTTATATCCACCAACTCCCCTCCTCCCCCTCCCCCCTAATCACCCACAGCTTCCTTACTAACCCCTTGACTCTCTCTCTCTCCCTCTCCCCCCCTCTCTCTCTCTCACACACAAACACACACAAACAAACCCCTCAACTCCTCCACCTACCTATAACCCACACCCATACCTCTCTATCACACCCACCTAACACAACCTCCCACCCCAACTTTATATCTCTCTCTCTCTCTCACAAGACTCCTTTCTCCTCCTCCAACCTCCCCTACCTCTAACACCCTCACCCTCTCTCTCTATCTCTCTCTATCTCTCTCTCTCTCTCTCTCTCTCTCCCTCCCTCTCTCTCCCTCCCTCTCTCTCTCTCACACACACATACACACTCTATTTCTCTCTTCAACCTAACCCTTAATAAACCCCTCTCTCACTCTCCCTCTACCATACTCCACCTACACCTAACCCCAACCCTTCTCTCTCTCTCTCTATCGACACCCTAACAACCGACCCTCTCTCACACACATACTCTCATTAGAATTAAACCCCATCTCTCTCTCTCTCTCTCTCTCCCTAACTTGCCTCTAACACACCTCTCTCTCTCTCTGACTCCTCACCTCATACTCTCCCTCCCTACCTCTCTCTCCCCTCTCCCCAATAACCCTTACTAACCCTTTTTCTTATGCTTTATCTACCTTGCTCCTTCACCTACACCTAAAAACCAACCATCTCTCTCTAATTAGACCCCTTTCCACCCACCCCTCTCTCTCCCCTACAACCCCCTAGAACCCTCAATTCTCTCTCCCTCTCTCTGACACACACACTCCCCACTCCTCTCCTTACTATAGACCCCCCTTCTCTCTTTATCTCTCCCAAACCCTTACTAAACCCCTCTCCCACTCTCTCACCACCCAAATCCTCCACATTCCTTTAACCCCCACTCCTCCTCCTCCTCTCTCTCTCTCTCTCTCTCTCTCTCTCTCTCCCCCTCTCCCTCTATCTCAACCCCCTAACAAAATACCCCACACCCATTTTCTATATCCGTTTCTCACACAAGCCTCCCTACTCCTACCTATACTCCCCCTAGCATTAGCACCCTCTCTCTCTCTATTTATATCTCTCCCCTAACCCTTACTAAGCCCCTCTCCACTCTCTGTCTAAAATAATCCACCTACACCTAATAACCAATCTTCTCTCTTTGTCTCTCTACCAACACCATAACACCTGACCCTCTCTCTCACACATGCTCTCGCTATTCCTAACCCCTGATCTCTCTCCCTAACCCCACTCATAATATCACTAAGTCCCCCCCACTCTCTCTCTTACTCTACCTTCCCGTAACCACCTCTCTCTCTATCTCTCTTAATCCCTCTTCCCCTACAACTTACCACACATCCCTCTCTCTCTCCCAAACCTCTAACACCCTTCACTCTCTCTCTCTCTCTCTCCCCACTGATCCACAATATAACTCCTTCACTTTAAATTCCGTAATATTCCCTAAACCCTTACCCCCATCCCTATAATGTGATCTATTTCTCTCTCTCCCCACCAAAACCCATCATCAACCCCTACCTCTAATCACTCACACCCTCCCCCCCTCAACACCATATCTCTCTCTCTCACTCTCTCTCTCTCTCTACTCCCAAACCCCCACCACCCTTTTTCTCTCTCAACTCACTAACACCCACCTGGAACCCTGTTCTCTCTCTCTATCACACACACATACACATCCCTACTCCTCCTAATACTAGTAACCCCCTCTATATCTCTCTCTACCCCCCCTCTCTAGCCCTTAATAACCCCTTATGTCACTCTCTCACCCCCTACTCCTCACCCTACCTCTAACACACCTCTCTCTCTCTCTCTCTCTCTCTTCTCGCCCCCTACTCCTATCCCTACCTTTAACACCTCTCTCTCTCTCTTTCTCTCTCTCTCCTCTTCCCCCAACCCTTACTTGTTGATGTATTTGTAACTTTAGAAGATAGTCACTTGTATATTACATCTGTACTTTATTGTATATCCAACAGAGATGTATTATTCCTCTGATTGGAAGGGTTGTAATTTGTATTTGCAAGTGTCGCAAGTTACATTGTATGTTTCGTCATTTGTATTGATAGGTTATTATATCACCAGTGTGGGGTCGACCCTAGTTAGGTCATGTGGTTGGGTTATTAGGCTTCATTAGGAAGTCGGCCCCAATGATTTATTAGCAGGTCAAGTCAGTGTATAAATAGATGGTGTGCCTCTCTCATTCTATTCACTCACTCACTTCTCAAGCTCACATTAGCTAAGAGAGAAAGTGGCACATAAGTGGAGGAGGAGGAGTATCTGCTAGAGACATCTCTTTGGGTTTGATCATTCTGATCTTGGTTTGTGGCTTATCTTATCTTCGAGGAAGTTGCAGGGTTTTTCACCTTCTTGGTTTTCCCCGAGGAAACTCTGTGTCTCTTGTGTGCTTGTGTTATTGTGTTTATGATTGATATGTTGTACATGTTATCTTAGTGATCCTGAATGATAATGGAATGAAATTATCGAAAAATTAACATGGTATCTGAGCTGACCTAAGAAGAAGGCACTGTGCAGCTGTGGAATCTAGGGATTCTTATTTTTTGGTTTTCTCTCCATAGATCATCAAAGGAAGGAGGGTATATTGCATCGCTTAGCAAGGGTGCATCTTTCTATCGAGACAGAATTCAATTATGAGCATTTCAGTTTTTGACCTAAAAATTAGGGTTTCTGCAAAAATTGGAATTTTTGAAATCTGATACCACGGCTGGAAGCTCCTATGAAAAATCAAAGTTTAGAGCTGTGGATAAAACTCTTTTGTTGGGTGAAGCTCCGGGAAAATCAAACCCTAATTCACGGTCCTGTCGAGTGAATCCAGAAGTTTCAAAAGCAATTTTAAGGGGTGAAAATTTACAGATTTCAAATTTTGAGTATACAAGCTTGACCAGCTCAACAAGGCACATCTTTCTCTCCTTTCAGAAGTCTAAAATTCAAATTTTGAATTTTTAGGGTTTCTCTTACAAACCCTAATCCAGCTCCAGATCCAGTTTTCAACAAATCAAGTGGTAAGGCCTAATAACTTCTCTATTTCCATTTGAAGTACTCTTTAAGATGTCTCACCACACCAAGCTTGAGGATAAGCTTGAAAGGGCTGATAACTTTCGAGCCTGGAAGTATAGGATTGGGTTAATTCTAGAAGAGAATGAGTTGGACAACTACATAAAGGAAGAGGTTCCAGTTCTAGAGGGAGACGAGGCTAAGGTCTTACACAAGAAGAACTTGGTCAAAGCCAAGAGAATCATTGCTGATTCTATTAAGGACCATCTCATACCCCATGTGTCTTCCCTAAAGACACCTAAGGAGATGTTTGAATCTTTGACTAAGTTGTTTGAAGGAAAGAACATAAATCGGAAGATGACTCCGCAGAACCAATTGAACGGGGTAAGAATCCATAATGGAGAGACCATCCAATCCTATTTTTCAAAGGTCTCTCAAATCAAGGAACAACTTGAAGCTGTGGATGAAGTGGTGGAGAATGGAGAAATTGTCATGACCACATTGAATGGCCTACCTAGGTCATGGGACTCCTTCATCCAAGGAATCCATGCAAGAAAGAAATTGATCTTTTTCTGTAGACTATGGGAGGAATGTTCACAAGAAGAAGCCAGGCTTGTGTCTCGAGAAGAAAAGATGGGAAATGAAGATCAATCTCTCACAGCTCACACTAAGGGAAGCAAGTTCAAGAGCGAGAAATCTCATAACAAGAAACATCCTCACTTCCATCAAAAGAAGAAAGATCTCTCTCAAGTTCGATGTTACTCTTGTGATGAGAAAGGACATTATGCCTCAGAATGTCCCAAGAAAATAAAAGACTTCAACAACAACAAGAAGAGATACCATGCTCATGCTACTAAGGATGATGAACCTCCCAAGAAGAAGACTAGAGCAGAAAGTGATGACTCATCAAGTGAAGATGAATATGTCTTAATCTCTGCTCTCACAGGTACTATTACACATGGGTTTAATGATTGGATTAGTGATAGTGGGGCTTCTAAACACATGACTGGGTTTAAAGAATCCTTTATGGACCTATCCAAACATGAGTCACCTCACAAGGTGAAACTTGGGGATGACTATCAATATCCTATAAAAGGAAGTGGTGAATCCTCCTACATTGTAGACTTTGGGAAGTATTTGAAAATGAAAGATGTTGTATATGGAACCTAGACTCAAGAAGAGTCTTCTCTCGATATCATCTTTGGATGCAAAGGGGATGAGAGTTGCATTTGTGGATGGCCAAGTACTCATGTGGCCAAAGGGTAAGACCATAGATGATGCAGTAGTAATTGGAGAGCAAGAGGGAGGATTGTACAAATTAAAGGGACAACCTAAAAATTCCATGGTTCATGAATCCATGGAACCAAGTGAACTTTGGAATAGAAGGCTTGCACACATGCACTATAGAGCACTACCAATTGCAAGCAAAGCAGTAGAAGGTCTTCCTGAAATCCAGTCAAAGCATGAAGGTATTTGCAAAGGATGTGCAAAAGGGAAGAACACAAAGAAGGCATTTCCAAACAGTGAAAGCAAAGCAAAAGGAATCTTGGAGATTATCCACTCCGATGTATGCGGTCCAATGTCACCCAGTTCTTTGAGTGGGTATGTATACTATGTTTCCTTCATTGATGATTTCTCTAGGAAGACTTGGGTTCACTTCTTTAAGAATAAAGATGAAGTGTTTGATAAGTTCAAGGAATTCAAATCCTTGATAGAAAATCAAACTGATAAGAAGATAAGGACCTTCAGATTCGATAATGGTGGAGAATTCACTTCAGGAAAATTCAAGAAGTTTTGCAGTGATTCAACGATTCAGAGGGAGTTGACCACTCCTTACAATCCACAATAGAATGGAGTTGCAGAAAGGAAGAATAGAACTATCATGGAAGTAGCATGAGCAATGCTTCATGACCAGGATCTACCTATGCACCTATGGGCAGAAGCTGCTAGGACATTTGTATATGTACATAACAGAACACCTCACAAGATACTTGACAACAAGACACTAGAAGAAGTTTTCTCTGGTAAGAAACCTGAAGTTAGCCATCTCAGAAGTTTTCTCTAGTAAGAAACTTGAAGTCTACCTTTCTCATCTACCAAAGCCAGTTAGGCACCTTTCTCACCTACCAGTCAGTTATCACTCAGTTCTTCCTTGATTTAAGGCTAGATTGACTCCCCCACTAACTATTTCACTCCGATGGACCTCCAGTGAGACTAGTCTTCCCATTCTGATTCCAGTTAGCTCCTCATGTGCCCTCCACTGAGCCTCCTTCATTCAGTTAGTTCCTACCTCACTCAATTAGACTCAGTTAACCACACTTGACTGACTGTTACCATTGATGACTAATACATTGACTGGATGATGACTCCACTATCATCCAAGCCACACTCTAAGTTAGGAATTCGAATGCCCTACTTGGCCTATTCGAATCCTCTATGATGCCATCTTCATGGCTATTGTATTCATTCACTTACATTCTTATTCATTGTATGATACTGAGATATTGTTCTATTCTACTATGTTTATGAGTGATCATTGACTGTCTCCTTCTCTTCTTCTTTGCAACATTCTTGATAGTTGATTGTGAGTTGCTACAACTGCTAGATATCTTGAATATTCTTACAAGAGATAGAGGGAAAGTGAGGGGATGGTGTGGGTGATTAGGGGTATGGAATGAGGGGATCTAGGGGAGAGAGAGAGAGATATATTGTCGTGGGAAGAGGGGAAGGTGATTTGAGATGATTGAGGTACTTAGAGAGAAAGAGGGGTAAAGGGTGGGGTTAGACAGAGGGTGAGAGTGGTGTGTTAGCGGTAGGGGTGACAGAGTGAGGAAGGGGGTTAGTAAGGTTTAGGGAGAGGGAGGGACTAAGAGAGAGAGAGAGCAGGAGGGGGGGTATGCATGTGTGTGTGTGTGTGTGAGAGAGAGAGAGGGGGGGGGAGTTTGTCGGATCTTAGACAGAGGGAGAAGGAGGGGTGTTGGGGGAGGGAAATAGAAATAGATTGCAATGGAGGGAGTGGGATAGGGGTATAGGGAAGACTAGGGAAGTTAGAGGAAATTGGGTATAGGGTGGGAGAAGAGAGAGAGAGAGAGAGGTGGATGGGGGTTTTGAGTTGTAGGGGTGGGGGGATTGGGAGAGAGAGAATGAAGAGAGGGAGAGGGAGGTTCAAAGAGGGTTGTTATGGGTAGGGAGAATAGGAGGGGGTTTAGGTGGGGATATGAAGGATTTAGGGGTAGTGAGAGTGAGAGATAAAGAGGGGTGGGGTTTAGGTGTAGTTGGAGGATTAGGGGAGAGAGAGAGAGTGAGAGAGAGGGATAAAAAGGGTTAGTGGGAAGAGATTAGAGAGAGGGGGATTGTTAAATGTAGGGGGGAGTAGGGTGTTGAGAGAGTGAGAGAGAGGATTATTTAGGGTTGTGGAGTGATACAGAGAGAGAGAGAGAGGCTTAAGGAGAATATTATTGAGGTGATGGAGGGAGAGGAGGGTTTAGGGGTAGTGAAAGTTAGAGAGAGGGGAGGATACTAGGGGGTTAGGGGAGAGAGATAAGGGTGGGGGTTAGATGTTGGTGGATTATGCTAGGGAGAGAGTGTGAGAGAGGGGGATAGTAAGGGTTAGGGATAATTAGGGGGATAAGGAGAGAGAGTGGGAGGAGTGTGATGGTGAGAGGGTGAGAGAAGGGCTTAGTAAGGGTTAGGGAGATTAGGGGAGAGAGAGAGAGAGAGAGAGGATGGGGATTAATGTTACGGGGTGGAGTAGAAAGAGAAAGAGATGGAGGGAGGGAGGGATGGAGGAAGGGATAGATAGAGAGAGGGAGGGAGGGAGGAAGGGGGAGAGAGAGAGAGAGAGAGAGATTGAGAGAGGAGGGGGGTTAATGGTGGGGAGTGGAGTAGCAAGAGAGAGAGAGAGAGAGAGAGAGAAATGGGGGGTTTCATGGGGTGTTAGGGTGTTCCAAGGATGAGAGAGGGGTGTAGGTTAGGGGTAGGTGGAGGAGTAGAGCGGTGTGTTATTATGTGTTTGTGTTTATGTGTGTATGTGTGTGTGAGGGAGATAGAGAGAATGGGGGGGTTAGGGTGGAGGGTGTGGGTTATTAGGACTAGGAGGGTGAATGTGGGTTGGGAGAGAGAAAGAGATAGAGATCATGGTGGGGGTAGAGGCTTAGAGTAGAGAGAGAGAGAGAGAGAGAGAGAGAGATATGTGGGGCGGTAATTTGTAAGCAAAGGGGTATTAGTAGAGAGAGACGTGAAGAGAGGGTTAGGGGTAGAGAAAGAGAGAGATGGAGTGGATGGTTATGTGTATGGAGAGGATGGAATTTAGGGTGAGAGAATAAGGGGTTAGGGGTATTGATATTTTTAGAGAGAGGGGGGGTTGTTAGGGGTTTGGTGGAGAGAGTGAGAGGTGGTTAGTAAAGGTTATGGGGAAGAAGTGTGTGTGTGAGAGAGAGGGGGGGTAAAGGTAAGATGAGGAGTATGATTATGAGAAAGTGAGAGAGGGGGTTCATAAGGGTTACAGAGGAGGAGGAGGAGAAGTGGTGAGATAAAGAGAGAGAGAGAATGAGGGGTGTTAGAGGGTTGGGAGAGAAAGAGAGTGGTGGGTGGTAATTTTTAGGGGAAGGAGGATTAGGAGTGAAAAAGAGAGATTTAGTTAGGGGGAGATGAGTATGAGTGGGGTTAGGGAGCGAGAGGGGGGTTTAGGTGTAGTGAGATTATGTGTGTGAGAGAGGTTTGGGTGTTAGGGTGTCAATAGAGAGAGAGAGAGAGAGAGAAAAGGGTTTGGGTTAGGTGTATGAGGATTATGGTAGAGAGAGAGTGAGAGAGGGGTTTAGGAAGGGTTAGGGGGGAGAACGAAATAGACTCTATGTGTGTGAGAGAGAGAGAGAGAGTGGGTGGGTTAAAGGCAAGGTGAGGAGTAAAATGGTGAGACAGTGTGTAAAGGGGTTCATAAGGGTTAGAGAGTGGAGGAGTGTTGGCAGCAAGCAACAACCTCTTCGCTTCTTGACTAAGTGAAGAGAGATCAGTCCTTTATGTGATAAATGAATGAAAAATTATATAGAGCTCCTTCAGAATCTTTGATTCTGAAGGTGCTCTTAATCAAAGAAAGGTAATTAATGACTCTAGGGGCTGATAAGGATTTGATCATCGAATTTGGTTTTGGAATCAAGGATTGATAAGTTTCGTAAATTCTTGTTAAAAATTGTTCAAAATATTGAAACAAGTTTATGTAACTTAAGGGTTTTGTGTCAAAGAAATATCATTAAGCACATTGTTTAGGGTATTTTTAGTCTCAAGACTAAGTGAATTTGGAAATCTAATATCATAAGTAATATCCTATTATAAACTTTGTCATTATCATGTTTAAATCAATAAATGGTGGTTTATATAGGAAGCGTTTCACATATGATAAATACCCTATCTAATGACATATACTATAGTGTGTTAATACCATGTATAAAGGTTTTGACTTAGCATTGTGTATATATAGTTTGTACATATAAATAAAATAAACACCAAGCTGGCCATCTGATTAATACCTACTCAACCTTAAAACGCAATCTATGCCTCTTCATGACACGACGTAATATCATAGAATAATAATGATCATTTGATGAACTGACCTGGCGATAAATCAACGGTTAAATTGATAAACCTTTGGATCGGTGAGTTGGCATGGAAACGTGGCCTTCACCATTTGATGGATTCGACAATTGTATGCGTTTGGCATCACCGTGTTGACAGTGTTAATCACTAACACTCATTTCAAACTACGGCCATCGTACTTATAATAATGAACCACTGTCAATAATCAATGATCTTAATAATGGTTATATCAGTTGTCATATCGATGGTTCACCAAGTTAAGCAGCCTTCGTATCGCTGGTTCGTTAAGTTAAGTAGTGATCACTACTTGGCGAGGTCAAAACGCAGACAAGTTAGCATAAGCCATGATGTAGCATGAACGTGTAATATTTATCACCATCCCGCTAAAATGGTAGGTTCAGAGATTTGATCTTGATCAGATTTCGCGCATGTGAAGATTTTTCTAGTATGTCGTGTGTATGGATACCCATTCCATCTGTATTCACATTTCCTTTCATTCCACGACTAAACCCAAACAGCGCTGAAGAAACCATGTCTCCTCTGAACCGTTTTGAAATCTCAGGGTATGAAATTATTGAAGCTAATCAGGAGGTTGCCCAGAAATTTGATAAAATGGGATGGACGCATTTCTTTCAAAGCTTTGATGGTCATCATGTGGAGATTACCAGAATGTTCGCAATGGGTTTTAAAAACGACAGGGTGCGAATTGGGGGTTGTGAGTTTGTTATCAATGAAGACAGCATTGCTGAAGCCACGAAGCTTCCCCAGGTGGGGGAACGCTGGTTTAAAGGCCTTATGGTGGATAAGAAGAAGTGTTTGGCACTGTTCTCACCTCTACCAGATAAAACGAAATTGAGAGTAGGCGTGCCTGTAAAATTTCTCAAGCCCGAGTGGAGAGCTTACTATGAAATCTTGGTAAGGTACGTAACCTGTTGTGGACGTTTTTCCCATTTGCATTTGTATCATTTACGGTTGCTGTTAGCGGTTAAGGGTCATAAACTTAACTTGCCCTTCTATCTGTGGCAAAGTCTGAAGAAAATGTCCCAGTCTGTGAGAAATTTTAATAACCCTGATAATAGTCTGTGTCACCATGGATTGGTTAAAATTTTGCTACAATATCAATTATCCGTGAAAGGTCAGTCGTGGGATGAATTCCTCGTCAATTGTAAATTGGGGCCAACACAGCATTGGCCCAATTCGTCTCCTCGAGCTCGTAGGAAACGAAAACTTATAGATTCTGAGGATGATAGCTCAGAGGATAATGAACCAGAGGACATAAGCACGTCTGTAGATGATGAGGTAGATAAAGATGATGATAGGGCTTCAGTTCCTTGCAGTTCTAGGGAAATTTTAAATGAATCTCAAACCGATAATATTGATGGAAACCCTGTAAAATTAAAAGAGGGATCAGCCGAAGATGAAATCGATAAATCTACTGAATGTGATAAAATTCCTATGCATAAGCTGAACCATTTGGCTCAGGTTTGTTGTGATAAGGAAGGGTCGAAGATTGGAAACCTATCATCTTCACGTAGAATCACCAGAAGCATGCATAGTCGTCATTCTACTCCGAGGTATAGGTCTGATCCACAGACTTCCAAATCTACTGCTGCCGAACCTGCAGTTGTAAATATTGAGGATGATATTCCGATATCTATCCCTAGCGTGTTGGGTATAGGGAATTCCACCACTGTCCAGGGGAATGATGTGCCATCAGGTGAGGTCGAGGGTAATCAACCGGAAATAGATCCTAATACTGTACAATTTGAACCATCTCACCACCAGCGTTGTGATAGTCCTCGTTCTCTTCATGTAGCCAGCGAAGACGAAACCCTACAGCAGGTATTAGGAGATGTCTATCAGGATAAGAAAGCAGAGTCTAAAGAAAAACGCAAACAGTATATGGTTTTGTTGCAGGAAGAAAATAAAACGCTCAAGAAAGAATTGTTAGAATGGATTGACAGGTGGAAAAGGGCCAACGTGAAAAAGAATCAATTCAAGAAATCTAAGAAATCCATATTAAAAACAAACCAGATGCTTTTGGAACGAATTGAAAATCAAAATGTCAAAATTATCAGGTTAAAGGCTAAATTGGACGAAGCCAGAAGAGTCGTTGATCTTCGTAGTGAAGCCTAATAGTTCTTTTTCTTGTTGACAGGAGGATTTTATCACCGTTTTCTTCCAGGAATGCAGGACGTAGTGGATGCGTTGGCGCAAAAGTGCAGCTGATCTGTTACTAGTTGGAGTATTCTGAATGGTCAAGAATGTTCTGAGATGTCTCGACTCAGGCTAGTCGATTCTATTTTCAGTATTTGGTGTAATTAGATGCTTTTATGGTTAAGTAATTTCCTATAATGTTGCATGCAACATTTATAGCAAAAACCGACTCTCACTAGTATATGAAGGAAGATTTTTGATGAACTGAGGAGGGATGAAGTGTAGAGGAAAAACTTCTTGAAATATATTTTATTACTAGTATTACTTCAAACCTGAAGCTGAAGCTTTGTTATGGATGATACTGGAGATCTACGAATGATGCTGTGAATGGTATTCATTTTTGGGTTTTTATATATACATATATTTCAGTTTGTCATCTTCTGTTTATATGCAAACTATGTATGCTGTGTCATACTGATGTTTAGATAATTTCTCACTTTATCGTCTCAGGATTAGTTATTGAATGCATATGTCATTGTAGTTTGTTCATTAGTGTGTTCACTGTGAATATTAGCTTGAATGATATAACTTCTTGTTTATTTAAAGTTTCATTTATATGTTAATGGTGAAAATTTAAATAAACATTATCTTAAATTTGAATGACTATCTTGAACAATAATTGTTAATCAGTTCTGGAAATGAAATTTGACTGTGTCTTTTAGGTTGAAATTCAACTCCATTCCTATATAGCAGAGTAATTGTTGTTATACTGTAAACATGTTTGGTTTATATCATACTTCAATTTTCTGTTATAAGATTAATGATTAATTTTAATTTCAAATCTGCTCTCAGCTGAGATAGGGTTAAATAGGATAGATAGATTAGTTTTAAGTTTATTTTATCTCTAGCATTAATCATCCTGCATACTGTAATTAAGCCTTCATACTTAGAAACTTTCACAAAAATCGAAGTCTTTCTCTTCAGAAAGCAGCTTTAGGATATTTGTAAATATATAGATAGGATAAACATGAGAATAGGTTAGACTTTGCTAGTTTTGAGGTTTCCTTAAGAGACAAACTAGCTGGTAGCAGGACCATAACCTGTGAGGTCTTGTTAACTTAAACACACCGGATACTGCTTTAAGTTGATTGTGTGGATAAAACCTCTTTATTGGCTCTGATTCAAAAAATCAGGCCAACAAATGGCGCTAGAAGGAGGGCATGAATTAAGTAATGGCAGGTGAAACCAATGAAACATTTCCAACCAGCCAACAATCTTCGGAAATTAGTAGATCACCTTTTAGTGAAACTGTAAGAAATATCCTTGAACGTGATCCTATTACTTCTCCTTTTACTCCTGCACAAAGTGCTCAAACTCTAGAGGAATCCAGACATATCCTTACTAGAGCTTACGCAAATCAGTTAGGTATTACTCCAATAGATTATGGTCTTCCTAGACAACAGCGACATAACCCACAATTGACCATAGTTACAGAAGATTTGGAAATAACTGATAATACTCCTCAACATCAAGCGGAAAATTATCAAAGACAGATTACACAAACCAATACCACAAGGAGGTTAATTTCTGGGAGTGGTTCTGATCAGCCACCTTCACCTCCCGAATCACCACCCAACAGTCCAAGATCTTCTCATTCTGAGAGTTCTTCTAGTTCTCAAGGAAGTCCAATGGCAGGAAATGCAGGAGGAGGAGGTAATCCTCCTCCCCCTCCACCTAATCCACAGCTCCCTTGGTTAAGGGCAGCTGCTGTAGCAATTCCTGGGATACAACACCCATTACCAAAACATTCAGATAAGATTCTTCCTAGGTTTAACCCAGATGACAAAGAACCTGCAGAGGTACACATTGATAAATTCATGCTAGCTGTTCAAACCTTAAATGTTCAGCATGAGGATGTTGTTTGTCGATTATTTCCTCTCACCTTTGAAGGAAGAGCCTCTATCTGGTACTTTTCATTAGTACAAGGATCTATTACAAACTGGGAGGAATTTAACAAAGTTTTTTTAGATAAATTTGGGGAAGATAAAACACCTGCTCTTTTAGCCCTAGAATTATCTAGAATTAAGATGGAACCCAAAGAGAGAATTAAAGACTTTAATCAAAGGTTTCTAACATTAAAAAATAAAATTCCAATTGCTTCTCAACCACCGGAAGATATAATCATTGAAAATTATACATCGGCCTTACCTAGGAATTCCGGAATGTTTGTTAAGAGGGCTGGAAAAACAACACTGATAGAAACATTTGATGAAGCAATTAAAGTAGAAAAAGATTTCATGTCTTATGAACCAGAAAGGAGTGGTAAAACTGATTCTTTTCCTCGAAAGAAAGTGGAGAGATCTAGTTCAGATAAAGATAAAGCTTTTGATGTAGAACAGCTACAGAATGCTATCCGAACGTTAACTAATGAAGTTATTGGGTTAAAAAAAACTAGTTCTGAAGCTTCCCCTTCTAGGGATTACTTCAGAAATCAATTTAGACAAAACCCAAACACAAACAATAAGAATGCACCCCCAGATATAGCTGCTAATGAAGAGGTCTTTAATACAATTCGAGCTGTCCTCTCTTTATCTGAAACAACTAGTCAAGAGATAAATCAGAATAAAGAAGATGAAGAATCTGAAAATGAAGATGAATCAGAAGAACCTCAACAAATCAATGGGCACTTCTGGGATAATTTTGTGAAAAAACATGAGGACAGAAGTCCACCCCCAGGACAACACGCATATAATACGCGTAGTAAAGCAATTGCAAATACTCCTGGTGCTTCAAGCTCTACTTCAAACACTGATAGTAACAACTCACAACCAAACAAACAAATTCAACTCAGCAAACAAACTCAGTCACATAAGGGTACTCAAACCATTCAAAACGTTCCGAAGTTGGATTTACAATATGACATAATTGAAGATTTGAAGAAGACACGTGCAAACATTAGTATGTACGATCTCCTTCAAATCTATCCAATGCCTGATACTCCTATCATTAATCCTGCAGTAAGCACGATCGTTCCAAATACAAAGCAAAATGTTGCTGCAAACAGTTCAGGCAATGATCCAACAGCAACTGATAAAGGGAAAACATCAGCTGATAAAGCTTCTTTGATAGGTAAGAACTCTAAGTCAACTACACCTCCATTCTTACTTACCTTCGAAATTTTTAATAGAAACGTCCACAATTGCATGGTAGATTCAGGAGCATCTTCTAATGTCATGCCTTTATCTGTGTACAAGAAATTAAATGGCAAATTTGTTCCATCCAATGCACAAATAACTCAATTAGATAGAACAAATGTTAAGGTTGTCGGAGAGATGAAAGATGTCTTAGTTAGGATTGCTTGTAATCCTTCAATTTACCAAATCATAGACATCGTAATCGCTGATATACCTGATGCATATGGATTGTTCTTAAGTAGGGATTGGTCTCAACAGCTAAATGGTTTCTTTGCCACTGATTGGTCAACCTTGTGGTTACCAAAGAATGGAAAAGCAAATCAGATAAAGATACAAAGAGAAAGGTACATGAAACATACTGTTACAGAACTACATGATCCTAGTGAACCCGTGTTATTTTCTGACTCCATTATGGGAAACTACATGCATGAGTTAGGTTTTGGAGATTTCAAAGCTGAAACCTCCCTCCTTTCAGAAAGCAGCCAACAATCTGAGATTTGTAATGTAACAGTTATCTCCCCTAACTGTTCTCTTAAGGAGACCATTGGTAATGAAAATAATGAAAATAATGTAAATATTGTAAATATTATAGAAAGCAAAGTAATTGCACATAATTCTATTTGGACCCTTTATTTTGACGGTGCAAAATCTAAAGAAGGAGCGGGCGCCGGTTGTCTGCTAATAGATCCTCAAGGTAATAAGACTTGTATAGCCTGTAGGTTAGAATTTAGTTGTACAAATAATATGGTTGAATATGAAGCTTTGATTCAAGGATTGAAAAAAGCAATCGATTTGGGCATCAAAGAGATTATGGTCTTTGGAGATTCAGAAATCATCGTTAGACAGGTACGTAATTCCATTCATTGTTTATCTGAACATTTGCAAAGCTATCAGAAGGAGGTATGGAATCTTATCACATATTTTGATGCATTTAATATAAATTCTGTTCCTAGAAGTCAAAACCAAGAAGCAGACTTATTGGCAAATGTAGCTTCCAAATTGATTCCTTCGGAAAATTTTTCGCCAGAATTCTTTTCTGTTGAATTAATTTTTAGACCTTCCATACCTGATAACATTTTTAATTGGCGTGTGTTTGATAATGACACACAGGTACTGCATTTTCTGACAAATGATGGGATCTTTAAGGAGTCAGCGATAGATGAAATTACTCACGATGACAATTTACGAGATTTTTCGGTAATTAATGACTTTTGTTCAGTTGAGAAAGCTTTTGAACAGGTAAAACCCGTTCCCAACTCAGTATTGAGATTAGAAAAGTTTTTTGATCTGCAGGATAAGTTTAAGTCAGTTCCAAACTGTAAAACCAATAGATCTTGCATGAAGTATGAAACTATCAATTTGGGAACGGAATCTAGTCCCCAAACTATAAACCTAGGAATAGATTGTGATCCTGTAGAAAGAACAGCTTTCATAAAATTATTTAAAGAGTTCAAAGATATATTTGCGTGGACATACGATGACTTAAAAACATTCAATACTCAAGTCATGCAACATATAATTCCAATTAAACAAGAATCAAAACCTTTTCAGCAGAAATTGAGAAAATATCACCCATCATTGGAACCAACAATTAAGAAAGAACTGAATAAATTGCTAACTGCCAGGATCATTTTCCCTGTTAGACATACTCAGTGGGTAGCAAACTTAGTTCCAGTTAGAAAGAAAAATGGGGATATTCGATTATGTGTCGATTTTAGAAATTTAAATAAAGCCTCTGAAAAGGATAACTACCCAGTTCCACCCATGGAACAAATTCTTCAGAAAGTATCTGGGGCTGAGATACTGTCTCTCCTTGATGGTTTCTCAGGGTATAACCAAATATTAGTCTCCCCAGATGATCAGTTAAAAACAGCTTTTAGAAATCCATGGGGAACGTATGCATACCGTAAGATGCCCTTTGGATTAATCAATGCGGGAGCAACATTTCAACGAGCAATGGATATTGCCTTTCGAGGCTTGATCAATCATTCGATCGTTGTCTATTTGGATGACGTTACTGTTTATTCTAAACATCGCCCTGATCATCTTAACCATTTGAGAAAAGTGTTCGAACGATGTAGAAAGTTTGGAATATCTTTAAATCCTAAGAAAACAATATTTGCTGTTTCAGAAGGCATCTTGTTAGGATGTGTAGTATCAAAACATGGAATCATGATCGATCCGGAAAGAACACAAGCTATTTCAAAGATTACTTTCCCTTCCAGCAAGAAAGGAATGCAGTCATTCTTAGGGAAAATTAATTTTGTCAGGAGATTCATCCCTAGTTTTTCAGAGACTGTTCGTCCTTTGCAGAAAATGATTAAAAAAGATGCTGTGTTTAATTGGAGACAAACTGAAAAAGAATCCTTTCAGAAAATTTTAGAAGCTATTTCAGAAGCTCCTAGTCTTCTAAGTCCAGATTTTAACAAGGATTTTATATTATATACTTTCGCTTCTGATATTGCCTATGCAGCAGTATTAACTCAATTAAACCAACAAAATAATGAGGTTCCAATTTCGTTCATGAGTTCGAATTTCAAAGGTGCTGAACTAAACTATCATGAAGTGGATAAACAAGCTTATGCTGTTTTTAAGGCGGTGAAACACTTTCGTCCTTACTTATTAAAATCCAAAACGAAGGTAATTGTACCTTATTCTTCAGTAAGAAATTTGTTGGTACAAAAAGATTTAGGGGAAAAGAGGGCGCCGTGGATGACAGCTCTCCAAGAATATGACCTAGAAATCAAACCATCAACGATAGTTAAAGGACAAGGGTTGTGTAAACTAGCTGCTGAAGCTGCTCATTTGTCTGATGACAAAACTGAAATTGTCATTGATGAAGATTTACTTACCAGAGAAATTTACTTTTATCCACCACCTCAAGATTCTTGGTACACAGATATACGAGTACTGCTGGAAACAGGGACTGCCCCTGATTACTTAGATCCGAAGAAGAAAAGAGCACTCAGATTGAAATCTGCCCCGTACTTATTAATAGATAGTATCCTCTTTCGAAGAAATTCAGATGGGGTATACCTTCGGTGTCTAGATAAGGATGAAACAGAAACAATTCTGAAGGAATTGCATTCTGGACCAGCGGGAGGTCATTTCGGTGGAGAAACCACAGCCCATAAAATTCTTAGGGCTGGTTATTATTGGCCTACCTTGTTCCGAGATTCTTATACTTTCGTCAGAAGGTGTCAAGAGTGTCAACTTTCCGCAGGAAAAGTTAAAAAATCTGCTTTCCCTTTACAACCTGTTTCGGCTGAAAGACCTTTTCAGCAGTGGGGTATCGATATAATAGGACCAATAAACCCTCCCTCATCAATGCGACACAAGTACATAATAACTGCAACTGATTATTTCACCCGTTGGGCTGAGGCTGCACCATTGAAGGTTGTGAATACTAATCAAGTTATATTATTTATGGATTTCTTTATCATAACAAGATTTGGTGTTCCTGATTCTTTGGTTTTTGATAATGCATCATACTTTTCATCAATTGAATTGAGTCAGTTCGCTTTAGAAAAAGGAATAAGAATCAGGTATTCAGCTAATTACCATCCTCATGGGAATGGTCTAGCTGAGTCAACAAATAAAAATTTATTGAAAATCCTCAAAAGAACTGTTTCAGTCCACCACAAGAATTGGCATATAGAATTGGTTAATGCTCTCTGGGCAGACAGAGTAACTCCAAAAGCTGCAATAGGTAATTCACCATTTTTCTTAGTGTATGGGACTGAAGCTATCCTTCCGCCAAATTTATTTTTACCTTCATTACAGTTAGCTCAGTCTGTACAAGAGGAAGAATGCCCAGCAATGGAAAAAAGAATTAATGCTTTGTTAAAATTAGAAGAAGACAGAGAACAGTCAAAGCAACACTTTAACAAACATCAACGGATTGTTAAGTCATGGTTTGACCAATCATTTAGTTCTGATCGCGAATTCCAGATAGGAGACTTGGTCTTAAAATGGGATAAAGCTCATGAAGTTAAGGGTAGCCATACTAAGTTTCAAAAACTTTGGTTAGGCCCTTTTGTTATTTCTGAAAAAATAGGTCCAAGTACCTTTCGATTGCAAACACTTGAAGGACAGTCCGAGACATTCCCTGTGAATGGACTGATTCTTAAGAAATATTTCTGTTAATAATTGCTGTCTAAATTGTATATACTTATTCACTGTTTATAAATAATTTTTATATTTTTGTATATACACTAGCAAACTGTATATGAGTTAAATATCTGTCAATACTTAATATTTTAGGTTATTAAAATTTCATGTATATAACTAGTCCTCAAAACAGAAATATGTGATTAACAATTGTAATTAATATATATATATATATCAATAAGATCATTTTTCTCGTAAGTCTTGAAAATTTTGACTTGAACTGAGGTCTTCTAAAATTGTTCGGGTTGATCAAAATTTCTTGAATTTGTAAAAAAATCTTTGTTAGTTCTATTTATAAGTATTTCCCGGATTTTTCTTTCATCTGGTTATTTTCTTAAAATAAGGATAGTTTATCATATATCTTTCTCAAAGCCCGTGCTTTTGAAAATTTTTTACAGATTTTTATCATTGGTTTAGAAAACTTTTGTCATTTGAAGACTGTCTAGCATTTGTTCCAGCTAATAAAAGCTAAAGTGAGAGACAGAAGGTCTCAGTAATGAGCCGATCTGATCAGAATCATAAATATCCCTGGTATGACATTATTAGGAAACTAGTAATGGCTTTTGGTCTAAAAACCAAGAGATAAGGGGTCTCATCACGAGCCAGCTGATTCATTTTCTGGTGGTATTTATGACTGACATTACTATTTGGTTACCATGCTGGGTAATGATATCTCATTTTAGTTAAACAAAATCAATGAAAATTCCAATAAAACATAACTTTTGCCTGAAGAATAGGAGGTCTCAGTAATGAGCCGACCTAATCATGATCATCAGTGTTGCCTGGAATAACTTCATTTCTGATCACCAGGGTGATGGCTTTTGATTTTAAATTAAAAGACAGGAGATCTCATCACGAGTCGGCCTGCTTATTTCAGACAACTCTCGTGAATGATACTACCACATTGGGACACCAAACCCAGGTAGTAGTCTTCAGACAGAATTATCATTTAAAAGAAAAGAACAGCAAAGCAAGAAACAAGAAAATTCTAAACCAAGGAACAGATTCTAGATAGTTTTCAGAGGAAAAGTATTCGAGGCTGATGGTAAGATCATCCTTACTAAGAAGCACTGGTTTTGATAATGATATTTGTAAGCTTATCTCTAATTATATCTTTATTTCAAAAGATGAAAAATTTCTGGGTTATATTTATGAATCTGAATAAATGAGGGTTTGATATGAATAAAGGATTTTGATTATCTTTAACAGGTTTCTAAGATTTCGTTCTAATCATCTTGTTTTAAGCAGAGATAACTGGTTCTTCCAGGTCGTCGCCATTTGTTGGCAGCAAGCAACAACCTCTTCGCTTCTTGACTAAGTGAAGAGAGATCAGTCCTTTATGTGATAAATGAATGAAAAATTATATAGAGCTCCTTCAGAATCTTTGATTCTGAAGGTGCTCTTAATCAAAGAAAGGTAATTAATGACTCTAGGGGCTGATAAGGATTTGATCATCGAATTTGGTTTTGGAATCAAGGATTGATAAGTTTCGTAAATTCTTGTTAAAAATTGTTCAAAATATTGAAACAAGTTTATGTAACTTAAGGGTTTTGTGTCAAAGAAATATCATTAAGCACATTGTTTAGGGTATTTTTAGTCTCAAGACTAAGTGAATTTGGAAATCTAATATCATAAGTAATATCCTATTATAAACTTTGTCATTATCATGTTTAAATCAATAAATGGTGGTTTATATAGGAAGCGTTTCACATATGATAAATACCCTATCTAATGACATATACTATAGTGTGTTAATACCATGTATAAAGGTTTTGACTTAGCATTGTGTATATATAGTTTGTACATATAAATAAAATAAACACCAAGCTGGCCATCTGATTAATACCTACTCAACCTTAAAACGCAATCTATGCCTCTTCATGACACGACGTAATATCATAGAATAATAATGATCGTTTGATGAACTGACCTGGCGATAAATCAACGGTTAAATTGATAAACCTTTGGATCGGTGAGTTGGCATGGAAACGTGGCCTTCACCATTTGATGGATTCGACAATTGTATGCGTTTGGCATCACCGTGTTGACAGTGTTAATCACTAACACTCATTTCAAACTACGGCCATCGTACTTATAATAATGAACCACTGTCAATAATCAATGATCTTAATAATGGTTATATCAGTTGTCATATCGATGGTTCACCAAGTTAAGCAGCCTTCGTATCGCTGGTTCGTTAAGTTAAGTAGTGATCACTACTTGGCGAGGTCAATACGCAGACAAGTTAGCATAAGCCATGATGTAGCATGAACGTGTAATATTTATCACCATCCCGCTAAAATGGTAGGTTCAGAGATTTGATCTTGATCAGATTTCGCGCATGTGAAGATTTTTCTAGTATGTCGTGTGTATGGATACCCATTCCATCTGTATTCACATTTCCTTTCATTCCACGACTAAACCCAAACAGCGCTGAAGAAACCATGTCTCCTCTGAACCGTTTTGAAATCTCAGGGTATGAAATTATTGAAGCTAATCAGGAGGTTGCCCAGAAATTTGATAAAATGGGATGGATGCATTTCTTTCAAAGCTTTGATGGTCATCATGTGGAGATTACCAGAATGTTCGCAATGGGTTTTAAAAACGACAGGGTGCGAATTGGGGGTTGTGAGTTTGTTATCAATGAAGACAGCATTGCTGAAGCCATGAAGCTTCCCCAGGTGGGGGAACGCTGGTTTAAAGGCCTTATGGTGGATAAGAAGAAGTGTTTGGCACTGTTCTCGCCTCTACCAGATAAAACGAAATTGAGAGTAGGCGTGCCTGTAAAATTTCTCAAGCCCGAGTGGAGAGCTTACTATGAAATCTTGGTAAGGTACGTAACCTGTTGTGGACGTTTTTCCCATTTGCATTTGTATCATTTACGGTTGCTGTTAGCGGTTAAGGGTCATAAACTTAACTTGCCCTTCTATCTGTGGCAAAGTCTGAAGAAAATGTCCCAGTCTGTGAGAAATTTTAATAACCCTGATAATAGTCTGTGTCACCATGGATTGGTTAAAATTTTGCTACAATATCAATTATCCGTGAAAGGTCAGTCGTGGGATGAATTCCTCGTCAATTGTAAATTGGGGCCAACACAGCATTGGCCCAATTCGTCTCCTCGAGCTCGTAGGAAAAGAAAACTTATAGATTCTGAGGATGATAGCTCAGAGGATAATGAACCAGAGGACATAAGCACGTCTGTAGATGATGAGGTAGATAAAGATGATGATAGGGCTTCAGTTCCTTGCAGTTCTAGGGAAATTTTAAATGAATCTCAAACCGATAATATTGATGGAAACCCTGTAAAATTAAAAGAGGGATCAGCCGAAGATGAAATCGATAAATCTACTGAATGTGATAAAATTCCTATGCATAAGCTGAACCATTTGGCTCAGGTTTGTTGTGATAAGGAAGGGTCGAAGATTGGAAACCTATCATCTTCACGTAGAATCACCAGAAGCATGCATAGTCGTCATTCTACTCCGAGGTATAGGTCTGATCCACAGACTTCCAAATCTACTGCTGCCGAACCTGCAGTTGTAAATATTGAGGATGATATTCCGATATCTATCCCTAGCGTGTTGGGTATAGGGAATTCCACCACTGTCCAGGGGAATGATGTGCCATCAGGTGAGGTCGAGGGTAATCAACCGGAAATAGATCCTAATACTGTACAATTTGAACCATCTCACCACCAGCGTTGTGATAGTCCTCGTTCTCTTCATGTAGCCAGCGAAGACGAAACCCTACAGCAGGTATTAGGAGATGTCTATCAGGATAAGAAAGCAGAGTCTAAAGAAAAACGCAAACAGTATATGGTTTTGTTGCAGGAAGAAAATAAAACGCTCAAGAAAGAATTGTTAGAATGGATTGACAGGTGGAAAAGGGCCAACGTGAAAAAGAATCAATTCAAGAAATCTAAGAAATCCATATTAAAAACAAACCAGATGCTTTTGGAACGAATTGAAAATCAAAATGTCAAAATTATCAGGTTAAAGGCTAAATTGGACGAAGCCAGAAGAGTCGTTGATCTTCGTAGTGAAGCCTAATAGTTCTTTTTCTTGTTGACAGGAGGATTTTATCACCGTTTTCTTCCAGGAATGCAGGACGTAGTGGATGCGTTGGCGCAAAAGTGCAGCTGATCTGTTACTAGTTGGAGTATTCTGAATGGTCAAGAATGTTCTGAGATGTCTCGACTCAGGCTAGTCGATTCTATTTTCAGTATTTGGTGTAATTAGATGCTTTTATGGTTAAGTAATTTCCTATAATGTTGCATGCAACATTTATAGCAAAAACCGACTCTCACTAGTATATGAAGGAAGATTTTTGATGAACTGAGGAGGGATGAAGTGTAGAGGAAAAACTTCTTGAAATATATTTTATTACTAGTATTACTTCAAACCTGAAGCTGAAGCTTTGTTATGGATGATACTGGAGATCTACGAATGATGCTGTGAATGGTATTCATTTTTGGGTTTTTATATATACATATATTTCAGTTTGTCATCTTCTGTTTATATGCAAACTATGTATGCTGTGTCATACTGATGTTTAGATAATTTCTCACTTTATCGTCTCAGGATTAGTTATTGAATGCATATGTCATTGTAGTTTGTTCATTAGTGTGTTCACTGTGAATATTAGCTTGAATGATATAACTTCTTGTTTATTTAAAGTTTCATTTATATGTTAATGGTGAAAATTTAAATAAACATTATCTTAAATTTGAATGACTATCTTGAACAATAATTGTTAATCAGTTCTGGAAATGAAATTTGACTGTGTCTTTTAGGTTGAAATTCAA
The DNA here is from genome assembly GCA_027924585.1 of Larix kaempferi. Classification (NCBI taxonomy): domain Eukaryota; kingdom Viridiplantae; phylum Streptophyta; class Pinopsida; order Pinales; family Pinaceae; genus Larix; species Larix kaempferi. Next base: position 426,131 of record BSBM01001458.1, on the reverse strand, counting down.
CTCCATTCCTATATAGCAGAGTAATTGTTGTTATACTGTAAACATGTTTGGTTTATATCATACTTCAATTTTCTGTTATAAGATTAATGATTAATTTTAATTTCAAATCTGCTCTCAGCTGAGATAGGGTTAAATAGGATAGATAGATTAGTTTTAAGTTTATTTTATCTCTAGCATTAATCATCCTGCATACTGTAATTAAGCCTTCATACTTAGAAACTTTCACAAAAATCGAAGTCTTTCTCTTCAGAAAGCAGCTTTAGGATATTTGTAAATATATAGATAGGATAAACATGAGAATAGGTTAGACTTTGCTAGTTTTGAGGTTTCCTTAAGAGACAAACTAGCTGGTAGCAGGACCATAACCTGTGAGGTCTTGTTAACTTAAACACACCGGATACTGCTTTAAGTTGATTGTGTGGATAAAACCTCTTTATTGGCTCTGATTCAAAAAATCAGGCCAACAAATGGCGCTAGAAGGAGGGCATGAATTAAGTAATGGCAGGTGAAACCAATGAAACATTTCCAACCAGCCAACAATCTTCGGAAATTAGTAGATCACCTTTTAGTGAAACTGTAAGAAATATCCTTGAACGTGATCCTATTACTTCTCCTTTTACTCCTGCACAAAGTGCTCAAACTCTAGAGGAATCCAGACATATCCTTACTAGAGCTTACGCAAATCAGTTAGGTATTACTCCAATAGATTATGGTCTTCCTAGACAACAGCGACATAACCCACAATTGACCATAGTTACAGAAGATTTGGAAATAACTGATAATACTCCTCAACATCAAGCGGAAAATTATCAAAGACAGATTACACAAACCAATACCACAAGGAGGTTAATTTCTGGGAGTGGTTCTGATCAGCCACCTTCACCTCCCGAATCACCACCCAACAGTCCAAGATCTTCTCATTCTGAGAGTTCTTCTAGTTCTCAAGGAAGTCCAATGGCAGGAAATGCAGGAGGAGGAGGTAATCCTCCTCCCCCTCCACCTAATCCACAGCTCCCTTGGTTAAGGGCAGCTGCTGTAGCAATTCCTGGGATACAACACCCATTACCAAAACATTCAGATAAGATTCTTCCTAGGTTTAACCCAGATGACAAAGAACCTGCAGAGGTACACATTGATAAATTCATGCTAGCTGTTCAAACCTTAAATGTTCAGCATGAGGATGTTGTTTGTCGATTATTTCCTCTCACCTTTGAAGGAAGAGCCTCTATCTGGTACTTTTCATTAGTACAAGGATCTATTACAAACTGGGAGGAATTTAACAAAGTTTTTTTAGATAAATTTGGGGAAGATAAAACACCTGCTCTTTTAGCCCTAGAATTATCTAGAATTAAGATGGAACCCAAAGAGAGAATTAAAGACTTTAATCAAAGGTTTCTAACATTAAAAAATAAAATTCCAATTGCTTCTCAACCACCGGAAGATATAATCATTGAAAATTATACATCGGCCTTACCTAGGAATTCCGGAATGTTTGTTAAGAGGGCTGGAAAAACAACACTGATAGAAACATTTGATGAAGCAATTAAAGTAGAAAAAGATTTCATGTCTTATGAACCAGAAAGGAGTGGTAAAACTGATTCTTTTCCTCGAAAGAAAGTGGAGAGATCTAGTTCAGATAAAGATAAAGCTTTTGATGTAGAACAGCTACAGAATGCTATCCGAACGTTAACTAATGAAGTTATTGGGTTAAAAAAAACTAGTTCTGAAGCTTCCCCTTCTAGGGATTACTTCAGAAATCAATTTAGACAAAACCCAAACACAAACAATAAGAATGCACCCCCAGATATAGCTGCTAATGAAGAGGTCTTTAATACAATTCGAGCTGTCCTCTCTTTATCTGAAACAACTAGTCAAGAGATAAATCAGAATAAAGAAGATGAAGAATCTGAAAATGAAGATGAATCAGAAGAACCTCAACAAATCAATGGGCACTTCTGGGATAATTTTGTGAAAAAACATGAGGACAGAAGTCCACCCCCAGGACAACACGCATATAATACGCGTAGTAAAGCAATTGCAAATACTCCTGGTGCTTCAAGCTCTACTTCAAACACTGATAGTAACAACTCACAACCAAACAAACAAATTCAACTCAGCAAACAAACTCAGTCACATAAGGGTACTCAAACCATTCAAAACGTTCCGAAGTTGGATTTACAATATGACATAATTGAAGATTTGAAGAAGACACGTGCAAACATTAGTATGTACGATCTCCTTCAAATCTATCCAATGCCTGATACTCCTATCATTAATCCTGCAGTAAGCACGATCGTTCCAAATACAAAGCAAAATGTTGCTGCAAACAGTTCAGGCAATGATCCAACAGCAACTGATAAAGGGAAAACATCAGCTGATAAAGCTTCTTTGATAGGTAAGAACTCTAAGTCAACTACACCTCCATTCTTACTTACCTTCGAAATTTTTAATAGAAACGTCCACAATTGCATGGTAGATTCAGGAGCATCTTCTAATGTCATGCCTTTATCTGTGTACAAGAAATTAAATGGCAAATTTGTTCCATCCAATGCACAAATAACTCAATTAGATAGAACAAATGTTAAGGTTGTCGGAGAGATGAAAGATGTCTTAGTTAGGATTGCTTGTAATCCTTCAATTTACCAAATCATAGACATCGTAATCGCTGATATACCTGATGCATATGGATTGTTCTTAAGTAGGGATTGGTCTCAACAGCTAAATGGTTTCTTTGCCACTGATTGGTCAACCTTGTGGTTACCAAAGAATGGAAAAGCAAATCAGATAAAGATACAAAGAGAAAGGTACATGAAACATACTGTTACAGAACTACATGATCCTAGTGAACCCGTGTTATTTTCTGACTCCATTATGGGAAACTACATGCATGAGTTAGGTTTTGGAGATTTCAAAGCTGAAACCTCCCTCCTTTCAGAAAGCAGCCAACAATCTGAGATTTGTAATGTAACAGTTATCTCCCCTAACTGTTCTCTTAAGGAGACCATTGGTAATGAAAATAATGAAAATAATGTAAATATTGTAAATATTATAGAAAGCAAAGTAATTGCACATAATTCTATTTGGACCCTTTATTTTGACGGTGCAAAATCTAAAGAAGGAGCGGGCGCCGGTTGTCTGCTAATAGATCCTCAAGGTAATAAGACTTGTATAGCCTGTAGGTTAGAATTTAGTTGTACAAATAATATGGTTGAATATGAAGCTTTGATTCAAGGATTGAAAAAAGCAATCGATTTGGGCATCAAAGAGATTATGGTCTTTGGAGATTCAGAAATCATCGTTAGACAGGTACGTAATTCCATTCATTGTTTATCTGAACATTTGCAAAGCTATCAGAAGGAGGTATGGAATCTTATCACATATTTTGATGCATTTAATATAAATTCTGTTCCTAGAAGTCAAAACCAAGAAGCAGACTTATTGGCAAATGTAGCTTCCAAATTGATTCCTTCGGAAAATTTTTCGCCAGAATTCTTTTCCGTTGAATTAATTTTTAGACCTTCCATACCTGATAACATTTTTAATTGGCGTGTGTTTGATAATGACACACAGGTACTGCATTTTCTGACAAATGATGGGATCTTTAAGGAGTCAGCGATAGATGAAATTACTCACGATGACAATTTACGAGATTTTTCAGTAATTAATGACTTTTGTTCAGTTGAGAAAGCTTTTGAACAGGTAAAACCCGTTCCCAACTCAGTATTGAGATTAGAAAAGTTTTTTGATCTGCAGGATAAGTTTAAGTCAGTTCCAAACTGTAAAACCAATAGCTCTTGCATGAAGTATGAAACTATCAATTTGGGAACGGAATCTAGTCCCCAAACTATAAACCTAGGAATAGATTGTGATCCTGTAGAAAGAACAGCTTTCATAAAATTATTTAAAGAGTTCAAAGATATATTTGCGTGGACATACGATGACTTAAAAACATTCAATACTCAAGTCATGCAACATATAATTCCAATTAAACAAGAATCAAAACCTTTTCAGCAGAAATTGAGAAAATATCACCCATCATTGGAACCAACAATTAAGAAAGAACTGAATAAATTGCTAACTGCCAGGATCATTTTCCCTGTTAGACATACTCAGTGGGTAGCAAACTTAGTTCCAGTTAGAAAGAAAAACGGGGATATTCGATTATGTGTCGATTTTAGAAATTTAAATAAAGCCTCTGAAAAGGATAACTACCCAGTTCCACCCATGGAACAAATTCTTCAGAAAGTATCTGGGGCTGAGATACTGTCTCTCCTTGATGGTTTCTCAGGGTATAACCAAATATTAGTCTCCCCAGATGATCAGTTAAAAACAGCTTTTAGAACTCCATGGGGAACGTATGCATACCGTAAGATGCCCTTTGGATTAATCAATGCGGGAAAAACATTTCAACGAGCAATGGATATTGCCTTTCGAGGCTTGATCAATCATTCGGTCGTTGTCTATTTGGATGACGTTACTGTTTATTCTAAACATCGCCCTGATCATCTTAACCATTTGAGAAAAGTGTTCGAACGATGTAGAAAGTTTGGAATATCTTTAAATCCTAAGAAAACAATATTTGTTGTTTCAGAAGGCATCTTGTTAGGATGTGTAGTATCAAAACATGGAATCATGATCGATCCGGAAAGAACACAAGCTATTTCAAAGATTACTTTCCCTTCCAGCAAGAAAGGAATGCAGTCATTCTTAGGGAAAATTAATTTTGTCAGGAGATTCATCCCTAGTTTTTCAGAGACTGTTCGTCCTTTGCAGAAAATGATTAAAAAAGATGCTGTGTTTAATTGGAGACAAACTGAAAAAGAATCCTTTCAGAAAATTTTAGAAGCTATTTCAGAAGCTCCTAGTCTTCTAAGTCCAGATTTTAACAAGGATTTTATATTATATACTTTCGCTTCTGATATTGCCTATGCAGCAGTATTAACTCAATTAAACCAACAAAATAACGAGGTTCCAATTTCGTTCATGAGTTCGAATTTCAAAGGTGCTGAACTAAACTATCATGAAGTGGATAAACAAGCTTATGATGTTTTTAAGGCGGTGAAACACTTTCGTCCTTACTTATTAAAATCCAAAACGAAGGTAATTGTACCTTATTCTTCAGTAAGAAATTTGTTGGTACAAAAAGATTTAGGGGAAAAGAGGGCGCCGTGGATGACAGCTCTCCAAGAATATGACCTAGAAATCAAACCATCAACGATAGTTAAAGGACAAGGGTTGTGTAAACTAGCTGCTGAAGCTGCTCATTTGTCTGATGACAAAACTGAAATTGTCATTGATGAAGATTTACTTACCAGAGAAATTTACTTTTATCCACCACCTCAAGATTCTTGGTACACAGATATACGAGTACTGCTGGAAACAGGGACTGCCCCTGATTACTTAGATCCGAAGAAGAAAAGAGCACTCAGATTGAAATCTGCCCCGTACTTATTAATAGATAGTATCCTCTTTCGAAGAAATTCAGATGGGGTATACCTTCGGTGTCTAGATAAGGATGAAACAGAAACAGTTCTGAAGGAATTGCATTCTGGACCAGCGGGAGGTCATTTCGGTGGAGAAACCACAGCCCATAAAATTCTTAGGGCTGGTTATTATTGGCCTACCTTGTTCCGAGATTCTTATACTTTCGTCAGAAGGTGTCAAGAGTGTCAACTTTCCGCAGGAAAAGTTAAAAAATCTGCTTTCCCTTTACAACCTGTTTCGGCTGAAATACCTTTTCAGCAGTGGGGTATCGATATAATAGGACCAATAAACCCTCCCTCATCAATGCGACACAAGTACATAATAACTGCAACTGATTATTTCACCCGTTGGGCTGAGGCTGCACCATTGAAGGTTGTGAATACTAATCAAGTTATATTATTTCTGGATTTCTTTATCATAACAAGATTTGGTGTTCCTGATTCTTTGGTTTTTGATAATGCATCATACTTTTCATCAATTGAATTGAGTCAGTTCGCTTTAGAAAAAGGAATAAGAATCAGGTATTCAGCTAATTACCATCCTCATGGGAATGGTCTAGCTGAGTCAACAAATAAAAATTTATTGAAAATCCTCAAAAGAACTGTTTCAGTCCACCACAAGAATTGGCATATAGAATTGGTTAATGCTCTCTGGGCAGACAGAGTAACTCCAAAAGCTGCAATAGGTAATTCACCATTTTTCTTAGTGTATGGGACTGAAGCTATCCTTCCGCCAAATTTATTTTTACCTTCATTACAGTTAGCTCAGTCTGTACAAGAGGAAGAATGCCCAGCAATGGAAAAAAGAATTAATGCTTTGTTAAAATTAGAAGAAGACAGAGAACAGTCAAAGCAACACTTTAACAAACATCAACGGATTGTTAAGTCATGGTTTGACCAATCATTTAGTTCTGATCACGAATTCCAGATAGGAGACTTGGTCTTAAAATGGGATAAAGCTCATGAAGTTAAGGGTAGCCATACTAAGTTTCAAAAACTTTGGTTAGGCCCTTTTGTTATTTCTGAAAAAATAGGTCCAAGTACCTTTCGATTGCAAACACTTGAAGGACAGTCCGAGACATTCCCTGTGAATGGACTGATTCTTAAGAAATATTTCTGTTAATAATTGCTGTCTAAATTGTATATACTTATTCACTGTTTATAAATAATTTTTATATTTTTGTATATACACTAGCAAACTGTATATGAGTTAAATATCTGTCAATACTTAATATTTTAGGTTATTAAAATTTCATGTATATAACTAGTCCTCAAAACAGAAATATGTGATTAACAATTGTAATTAATATATATATATATATCAATAAGATCATTTTTCTCGTAAGTCTTGAAAATTTTGACTTGAACTGAGGTCTTCTAAAATTGTTCGGGTTGATCAAAATTTCTTGAATTTGTAAAAAAATCTTTGTTAGTTCTATTTATAAGTATTTCCCGGATTTTTCTTTCATCTGGTTATTTTCTTAAAATAAGGATAGTTTATCATATATCTTTCTCAAAGCCCGTGCTTTTGAAATTTTTTTACAGATTTTTATCATTGGTTTAGAAAACTTTTGTCATTTGAAGACTGTCTAGCATTTGTTCCAGCTAATAAAAGCTAAAGTGAGAGACAGAAGGTCTCAGTAATGAGCCGGTCTGATCAGAATCATAAATATCCCTGGTATGACATTATTAGGAAACTAGTAATGGCTTTTGGTCTAAAAACCAAGAGATAAGGGGTCTCATCACGAGCCAGCTGATTCATTTTCTGGTGGTATTTATGACTGACATTACTATTTGGTTACCATGCTGGGTAATGATCTCTCATTTTAGTTAAACAAAATCAATGAAAATTCCAATAAAACATAACTTTTGCCTGAAGAATAGGAGGTCTCAGTAATGAGCCGACCTAATCATGATCATCAGTGTTGCCTGGAATAACTTCATTTCTGATCACCAGGGTGATGGCTTTTGATTTTAAATTAAAAGACAGGAGATCTCATCACGAGTCGGCCTGCTTATTTCAGACAACTCTCGTGAATGATACTACCACATTGGGACACCAAACCCAGGTAGTAGTCTTCAGACAGAATTATCATTTAAAAGAAAAGAACAGCAAAGCAAGAAACAAGAAAATTCTAAACCAAGGAACAGATTCTAGATAGTTTTCAGAGGAAAAGTATTCGAGGCTGATGGTAAGATCATCCTTACTAAGAAGCACTGGTTTTGATAATGATATTTGTAAGCTTATCTCTAATTATATCTTTATTTCAAAAGATGAAAAATTTCTGGGTTATATTTATGAATCTGAATAAATGAGGGTTTGATATGAATAAAGGATTTTGATTATCTTTAACAGGTTTCTAAGATTTCGTTCTAATCATCTTGTTTTAAGCAGAGATAACTGGTTCTTCCAGGTCGTCGCCATTTGTTGGCAGCAAGCAACAACCTCTTCGCTTCTTGACTAAGTGAAGAGAGATCAGTCCTTTAGGTGATAAATGAATGAAAAATTATATAGAGCTCCTTCAGAATCTTTGATTCTGAAGGTGCTCTTAATCAAAGAAAGGTAATTAATGACTCTAGGGGCTGATAAGGATTTGATCATCGAATTTGGTTTTGGAATCAAGGATTGATAAGTTTCGTAAATTCTTGTTAAAAATTGTTCAAAATATTGAAACAAGTTTATGTAACTTAAGGGTTTTGTGTCAAAGAAATATCATTAAGCACATTGTTTAGGGTATTTTTAGTCTCAAGACTAAGTGAATTTGGAAATCTAATATCATAAGTAATATCCTATTATAAACTTTGTCATTATCATGTTTAAATCAATAAATGGTGGTTTATATAGGAAGCGTTTCACATATGATAAATACCCTATCTAATGACATATACTATAGTGTGTTAATACCATGTATAAAGGTTTTGACTTAGCATTGTGTATATATAGTTTGTACATATAAATAAAATAAACACCAAGCTGGCCATCTGATTAATACCTACTCAACCTTAAAACGCAATCTATGCCTCTTCATGACACGACGTAATATCATAGAATAATAATGATCGTTTGATGAACTGACCTGGCGATAAATCAACGGTTAAATTGATAAACCTTTGGATCGGTGAGTTGGCATGGAAACGTGGCCTTCACCATTTGATGGATTCGACAATTGTATGCGTTTGGCATCACCGTGTTGACAGTGTTAATCACTAACACTCATTTCAAACTACGGCCATCGTACTTATAATAATGAACCACTGTCAATAATCAATGATCTTAATAATGGTTATATCAGTTGTCATATCGATGGTTCACCAAGTTAAGCAGCCTTCGTATCGCTGGTTCGTTAAGTTAAGTAGTGATCACTACTTGGCGAGGTCAATACGCAGACAAGTTAGCATAAGCCATGATGTAGCATGAACGTGTAATATTTATCACCATCCCGCTAAAATGGTAGGTTCAGAGATTTGATCTTGATCAGATTTCGCGCATGTGAAGATTTTTCTAGTATGTCGTGTGTATGGATACCCATTCCATCTGTATTCACATTTCCTTTCATTCCACGACTAAACCCAAACAGCGCTGAAGAAACCATGTCTCCTCTGAACCGTTTTGAAATCTCAGGGTATGAAATTATTGAAGCTAATCAGGAGGTTGCCCAGAAATTTGATAAAATGGGATGGACGCATTTCTTTCAAAGCTTTGATGGTCATCATGTGGAGATTACCAGAATGTTCGCAATGGGTTTTAAAAATGACAGGGTGCGAATTGGGGGTTGTGAGTTTGTTATCAATGAAGACAGCATTGCTGAAGCCACGAAGCTTCCCCAGGTGGGGGAACGCTGGTTTAAAGGCCTTATGGTGGATAAGAAGAAGTGTTTGGCACTGTTCTCGCCTCTACCAGATAAAACGAAATTGAGAGTAGGCGTGCCTGTAAAATTTCTCAAGCCCGAGTGGAGAGCTTACTATGAAATCTTGGTAAGGTACGTAACCTGTTGTGGACGTTTTTCCCATTTGCATTTGTATCATTTACGGTTGCTGTTAGCGGTTAAGGGTCATAAACTTAACTTGCCCTTCTATCTGTGGCAAAGTCTGAAGAAAATGTCCCAGTCTGTGAGAAATTTTAATAACCCTGATAATAGTCTGTGTCACCATGGATTGGTTAAAATTTTGCTACAATATCAATTATCCGTGAAAGGTCAGTCGTGGGATGAATTCCTCGTCAATTGTAAATTGGGGCCAACACAGCATTGGCCCAATTCGTCTCCTCGAGCTCGTAGGAAATGAAAACTTATAGATTCTGAGGATGATAGCTCAGAGGATAATGAACCAGAGGACATAAGCACGTCTGTAGATGATGAGGTAGATAAAGATGATGATAGGGCTTCAGTTCCTTGCAGTTCTAGGGAAATTTTAAATGAATCTCAAACCGATAATATTGATGGAAACCCTGTAAAATTAAAAGAGGGATCAGCCGAAGATGAAATCGATAAATCTACTGAATGTGATAAAATTCCTATGCATAAGCTGAACCATTTGGCTCAGGTTTGTTGTGATAAGGAAGGGTCGAAGATTGGAAACCTATCATCTTCACGTAGAATCACCAGAAGCATGCATAGTCGTCATTCTACTCCGAGGTATAGGTCTGATCCACAGACTTCCAAATCTACTGCTGCCGAACCTGCAGTTGTAAATATTGAGGATGATATTCCGATATCTATCCCTAGCGTGTTGGGTATAGGGAATTCCACCACTGTCCAGGGGAATGATGTGCCATCAGGTGAGGTCGAGGGTAATCAACCGGAAATAGATCCTAATACTGTACAATTTGAACCATCTCACCACCAGCGTTGTGATAGTCCTCGTTCTCTTCATGTAGCCAGCGAAGACGAAACCCTACAGCAGGTATTAGGAGATGTCTATCAGGATAAGAAAGCAGAGTCTAAAGAAAAACGCAAACAGTATATGGTTTTGTTGCAGGAAGAAAATAAAACGCTCAAGAAAGAATTGTTAGAATGGATTGACAGGTGGAAAAGGGCCAACGTGAAAAAGAATCAATTCAAGAAATCTAAGAAATCCATATTAAAAACAAACCAGATGCTTTTGGAACGAATTGAAAATCAAAATGTCAAAATTATCAGGTTAAAGGCTAAATTGGACGAAGCCAGAAGAGTCGTTGATCTTCGTAGTGAAGCCTAATAGTTCTTTTTCTTGTTGACAGGAGGATTTTATCACCGTTTTCTTCCAGGAATGCAGGACGTAGTGGATGCGTTGGCGCAAAAGTGCAGCTGATCTGTTACTAGTTGGAGTATTCTGAATGGTCAAGAATGTTCTGAGATGTCTCGACTCAGGCTAGTCGATTCTATTTTCAGTATTTGGTGTAATTAGATGCTTTTATGGTTAAGTAATTTCCTATAATGTTGCATGCAACATTTATAGCAAAAACCGACTCTCACTAGTATATGAAGGAAGATTTTTGATGAACTGAGGAGGGATGAAGTGTAGAGGAAAAACTTCTTGAAATATATTTTATTACTAGTATTACTTCAAACCTGAAGCTGAAGCTTTGTTATGGATGATACTGGAGATCTACGAATGATGCTGTGAATGGTATTCATTTTTGGGTTTTTATATATACATATATTTCAGTTTGTCATCTTCTGTTTATATGCAAACTATGTATGCTGTGTCATACTGATGTTTAGATAATTTCTCACTTTATCGTCTCAGGATTAGTTATTGAATGCATATGTCATTGTAGTTTGTTCATTAGTGTGTTCACTGTGAATATTAGCTTGAATGATATAACTTCTTGTTTATTTAAAGTTTCATTTATATGTTAATGGTGAAAATTTAAATAAACATTATCTTAAATTTGAATGACTATCTTGAACAATAATTGTTAATCAGTTCTGGAAATGAAATTTGACTGTGTCTTTTAGGTTGAAATTCAACTCCATTCCTATATAGCAGAGTAATTGTTGTTATACTGTAAACATGTTTGGTTTATATCATACTTCAATTTTCTGTTATAAGATTAATGATTAATTTTAATTTCAAATCTGCTCTCAGCTGAGATAGGGTTAAATAGGATAGATAGATTAGTTTTAAGTTTATTTTATCTCTAGCATTAATCATCCTGCATACTGTAATTAAGCCTTCATACTTAGAAACTTTCACAAAAATCGAAGTCTTTCTCTTCAGAAAGCAGCTTTAGGATATTTGTAAATATATAGATAGGATAAACATGAGAATAGGTTAGACTTTGCTAGTTTTGAGGTTTCCTTAAGAGACAAACTAGCTGGTAGCAGGACCATAACCTGTGAGGTCTTGTTAACTTAAACACACCGGATACTGCTTTAAGTTGATTGTGTGGATAAAACCTCTTTATTGGCTCTGATTCAAAAAATCAGGCCAACAAGGAGTAGGGGTGAGAGATAGAAAGAGAGAGAGAATGAGGGTTATTAGGGGGTGGGGGAGAGAGAGAGGGGTGGTTGGTAATTTATAGGTTAAGGGGGATTGGGAGAAATAGAAATAGAGGGGGTTAGGGGGAGGAGAGTAGGAGAGAGAGGGGAATCATTAGGGAGAGTATGAGTGGGGTTAGTGAGAGAGGGGGGGTTTAAGTGTAGTGAGAGTGTGTGTGAGAGAGAGGGTTAGGTGTAAGGTGGTTGGGAGAGAGAGACATGGGTGGGTGGTAAGTTATAGGGGAAGGGGGATTGGGAGAAATAGAGATAGAGGGGGTTAGGGGGACGAGAGTAGGAGAGAGAGAGAGGGGTAGCCTTAGGGAGAGTATGAGTGGTATTAGGGAGAGAGGGGGGGTTAAGTGTAGTGAGAGTATGTGTGTGAGAGAGGGTTGGGTGTTAGGGTGTATATAGAGAAAGAGAGAAGGGTGGTGGTTAGGTTTAGGTAGAGTTTGGTATAGAGAGAGTGAGAGAGGGGGTTGATAAGAGTTAGGAGGAAGAGAGAGAGAGAGAGAGGGGGGGAAGAGGGTGTTAAAGGTGGGGGGGAGTAGCATGGAGGTGTGTGTGATATATAGATATGGGTTTGGGTTAGAGGTAGGTAGAGGAGTATAGGAGTGTGTTATTGTGTGTTTATGTGTGTTTGTTGGGGAGAGAGGGGGAGAGAGAGAGAGAGAGGAGGGGGGAAGAGAAATGAGAGAAAGAGAGAGATGGGGTTGAGGGGGGTAGGGTCTAGATGATTAGGGGTAAGGGGGAGGATGGGAGTTGGTGGAGATAAAAGAATAGAGATTACAATGGAGGGAATTTAAGTGGAAGATTGGGGTACTCAAAGAGAAGGGTGTTATAGGGTAAGGTCAGAGAGATAGATAGATATATATATATATATTAGGGTTAAGTTATAGAGGAGGGGTATTAGGAGAGAGAGATATGGGGTTTAGGAGTAATAGGAGTAGGAGAGGGAGAGAAAGAGATGGTGGGAGTAGGGGGTTGTGATTGTTAGGGAGAGTAGGAAGGGAGATAGGGAGAGAGAGTAGGGGGTCATATATTGTGAGAGTGTGTGTGAGAGAGGGGTTGTTTGTGGGTTAGGTGAGAGAGAGAGAGTGGGAGAGGGGGTTAGTAAGGGTTATGGGTAAGAGGTGGGAGAGATAAAGAGAGAGAGAGGGGGGAGATATAGGGAGAGAGAGAAGGGGGTCATCTATTGTGAGAGTGTGAGAGAGAGGGGTTGTTAGTTGGTTGGGGGAGAGAAAGGGGTGGGGTTTATGTGTAACTAGAGGAATAAAGGAGAGATAGAGTGAGAGAGGGGGTCAGTAAGTGTTAGGGGGGAGATGTGAGAGAGATAGAGAGATGGAGAGAGAGAGTGGGAGATGGAGTTAAAGGAAGGTGGAGGAGTAGGGTGGTAGTAAGGGTTAGGGAGAGACAGAGAGAGGAGGGGGGTCAATGGTAAGGGGAATATTAGGTTTTGTGTGTGAGAGAGAAAAATAGTTAAGGGTGTTAGGGGTTGGTAGGGGAGAGAGAGGGGCAGGCATTAAGGGGTCAGACTAGAGAGAGATGGTTTGGGTTTAAGTGTAGGTGGATTAGGGTAGATAAAGAGTGAGAGAGGGGGTTAGTAAGGGTTAGGGGGGAGGGGAGGGAGAGAGATAGAGAGGGAGGGAGAGGGACATGAGAGAGAGAGAGAGAGAGAGAGGTGTTAGAGGTAGCATGAGGATTAGGGGGTGTTAGAGGTATGGCGAGGAGTAGGTTGGAGGGGAGAGAGAGAGAGAGAGAGGTGTTGGAGGTAGGGTTAGGTTTTGTGGGTGAGAGAGTGATATAGGGGGTTAGTAATGGTTAGGGAAAGGGGGGATATAGATAGATAAATAGATAGAGAGAGAGAGAGAGAGAGAGAGAGAGAGTGATCAGGTTGAGGGTAGGAGGGAGTGGGTGATTAGAGGTAGGAAAGATTAGATATTTTTGTGGGGAGAAAGTGAAACAGGTCATGGTGGAGGGAGCGAGGTCGGGAACTAGGGAATACTACTGAAATTGTAGAGAATGGGGTATAGGGTGGAGAGAGAGAGATGGTGTGGTGGTAAGTGGTAGTGAGAGTGTGAGAGATGGGGTGTTAGGGAGAGATATTGGGAAGTTATGGATAGTGAGAGTGAGATAGAGAAATGGGGTTTCTAATAGGTTTGGGGGTAGATAGGGGTGTGGGTTAAATGTAGTTGGAGAAGAAGGGGAGGGAGAGAGGGAGAGAGGGAGAGAGAGAGGGAGAAAGAGAGGTAGGGAGGGATGTAGATGTGTGTTAGAGGTAGGGAGAGGAGTAGGGGGGTGAGAGAGTGATATAGGGGGTTAGTAATGGTCTGGGAGAGGGGGAGAGAGAAAGATATAAGGAGAGGGGTTAGTGGTATTGGGAGGAGTAGGGATGTGTGTTTGACATAGAGAGAGAAATAATAGGTGGGATGAGAGACAAAGAGGGTTGTTGGGATTAGGAGTAGAGAGAGGAAGATAGAGAGAGATGGGGTTGAGTGGGGGAGGGGGTGGGTGATTAGAGGTAGTCAAAATGAGGGGTTTTAGTAGGGAGAAAGAGAAATAGAACATAGTGGAGGGAGGGGGTTAAGGGTTTATGGATGACTACTGAAGTTGGAGAGAAGGGGGTATAGGGTGGGGAGAGATAGATAGATAGAGAGAGAGAGAGAGAGAGAGAGAGAGAGAGAGAGGAGGGGGTTTAAATGTAGGGGGAGGAGTATGGAAATGGGAGAGTGTCAGAGAGAGAGAGATATGGTGGGGTGGTAAGTGTTAGTGAGCATGAGAGAGATAAGGAGTTAGGAAGAGAGATTAGGGGGTTAGAGGTAGTGAGAATGACAGAGAGAGAGATGGGGGTGTTAAGAAGTTGGGGGGAGAGATGGGTGTGGGTTAGGTGTAGTTGGAGAAGTAGGAAAAATATAGGGACAAAGTGAAAGAGGGTGTTATTAAGGATTATGGGGAAGAGAGAGAGAGAGAGAAGTGGGGGGTTAAATTTTGGAGGAGGAGTAGGGTGATGAGAGAGTGAGAGAGGGGGTTAGTAAGGGCTAGGGAGAGATAGAGATAGGAGTAGAGTTAGAGGTCAAGGGAAAAGTAGGGGGTGTGTGAGGGAGAGAGATAACCAAGGGTGTTAAGGGCTTAGAGGGGTGGCTGGCAAGGGGTTGGATTAGAGAGAGACGATTGGGGGTTAGGTCTAGGTTGAAGAGTAGGGTAGAGAAAGAGTCAAATAGTGGGTTAGTAAGGGTTAGAGGGAAGAGGATAGAGATATAGAGAGGGGGGTGTGTTAGAAGCAATGCAGAGGGAGAGAAAGAATGAGAGAGAGAGAGAGAGGTGTGTTAGAGGTAGAGTAGAGAGAGAGTCAAGGGAGAGAGAGAGATGTAGGGTGGTAATTTATAGGGGAAAGGGGGTTAGAAGAGAGAGACATAGATTGAGGGTTAGGGGTAGAGAAAGAAAGATGGAGTATATAGTGATGGGTATCAAGAGGAGGTAAGTTAGGGTGAGAGGGAAGGGGGCTAGGGTTAGTGAGATTGTTAGAGAGAGTGGGGGTGATAGGGGTTTGGTGGAGAGAGTGATAGGTGGGGGTTAGGTGTAGGTGGAGGAATATGGGAGAGAGAGGGTGAGAGAGGTGGTTAATAAGGGTTATGGGGAAGAGGTGTGTGTGTGTGTTAGAGATATATGGGGGGTTAGAGGTAAGGTGAGGAGTACGATGGTGAGAGAGTGAGTGATGGGGTTCATAAGGGATAGATAGAGGAGGAGGAGTAGGGGTGAGAGATAGAGAGAGAGGGAATGAGGGATATTAAGGGGTTGGGAGATAGAGAGGGGTAGGTGGTAAGTTATAGGGCAAGGGGATTTGGGAGAATTAGAGAGAGAGTGGGTTAGGAGGAGGAGAGTAGGAGAGAGAGAGGGGAAACCTTAAGGAGAGTATGAGTTGGGTTAGGGAGAGAGAGGGGGGTTTCAGTGTAGTGAGAGTGTGTGTGAGAGAGAGGGTTAGGGGTTAGTGTTTTGATAAAGAGAGAGAAGGGTGGTTGTTAGGTATAGGTGGAGTTTGGTAGAGAGTGAGTGAGAGAGGAGGTTAATAAGGTTTAGTAGGAAGAGATAGAGAGAAGAGAGGGTGTTAGAGGTAGGGTGAGTAGTCTGGTTAGTTGTAGGGGAAGATTAGGGAGGTATGTGTGTGAGAGAGAGAGATAGAAAATGCAGGTGGATGGTTATGGTAGGGGGTTGGGTTAGAGAGAGAGGGGTGTGGGCTAGGGGAAGGTGGAGGAGTATAGGGGTGTGTTATTGTGTGTTTGTGTGTGTGTGATAAAGAGAGAGAGAGAGAGATAGAGAGTGGGGTAGATACATAGATAGATGGCATTGAGGGGCAAAGGGTGTGGGTGATTAGGGGTAGGGGGGATGACGAGAGTTAGTGGAGAGAAAGAAATAGATATTATAGTGGGGGGGAGGTGCAAGAAGGGGTTTAGGGAATATTGGTGTAGTTAGGGAGAAGGGTGGTATAGGGTAGTGTTAGAGAGAGAGATAGACAAATAGAGAGATAGAGATAGAGAGAGAGGGAGATATTGGGGTTACGTTATAGGGGAGGGGGATTAGAAGAGAGATATATGGGGGTTAGACATAACAGAGAGAGAGAGAGAGAGAGAGAGAGAGAGAGAGAGAGAGATGGGGTGGGTTGTTATTGGTAGGGAGAGTAGGAGGGGAGATATGTAGAGAAAGTAGCAAGTCATCTATTTTGAGAGTGTGTGAGAGAGAGGGGTGGGGTTAGGTGTAGATGGAGGAATAGGGGAGAGAGAGACCCATAGAGGGGTTAGTAAGGGTTAGGTGGAATAGGTGTGTGTGTGTGAGAGAGAGAGAGAGAGAGAGAGAGAGAAAGGGAGGGAAGGAGGGGATTGAAAGGAAGGGGGGGAGAAGGGTGTTGAGAGAGTGAGAGAGGGGGTTAGTAAGGGTTATGGATAGACAGAGAGAGGAGGAAGGTCAATGGTAAGGGGAAGAGAATGGTGTGCATGTCAAAGAGAGTGAGAGAATTGAGGGTGTTAGGGTTTTGGAGGGGAGAGAGAAGAGTAGGTGTTAAGGGGTTGGATTAGAGAGAGATGGTTGTTGTATAGGTGTAGCTAGAGGAGTAGGGTAGATAAAGAGTGAGAGAAGGTGTTAGTGAGGGTTAGGGGGAAGAGGATAGAGAGAGAGGTGTTAGAGGTAGGGAGAGGAGTAGTTGGTGACTAGAGAGAGAGAGTGAGGTGTTAAAGGTAGGGTGAGGAGTTGGGGTGAGGGGAAAGAGAGTGGGAGAGAGAGAGAGAGAGAGAGGGAGGGAGGGAGAGGTGTGTTAGAGGTAGGGTGTGGATTAGGGAGGTGAGAGAGTGAGAAAAGGGGTTAGTAAGAGTTAGAGAGAGTGGGGGAGAGAGAGATAAGTAGGGGGGTTAGTGGTATGGGGAGGAGTAGGGATGTGTGTGTGTGTGTGACAGACAAAGTGAGAGAGAGATAATAGGGGGATAAGTGGGTTGAGAGACAAATAGGGTTGTGGGATTTAGGAGTAGAGAGATATATGGGGTTGAGGGGGAGAGGGTATGGGTGATTAGAGGTAGGAAGGATGAGGGGGTTTGATTGGGAGAAAGAGAAATATATGGCAGTGGAGGGAGGGGGTAAGGGTTTAGGGAAGAATATTTAAGTTGGAGAGAAGGGGGTATAGGGTGGGGATATATATATATATAGAGAGAGAGAGAGATGGTGGGTTGGTAAGGTGTAGTGAGAGTGAGAGAGATGGGGGGTTATGGAGAGAGATTTGGGGGTTAGGGGTAGTGAGAGAGAGAGATAGGGTTGTTAAGGGGTTGGGGAGAGAGAGGGGTGTGGGTTGGGTGTAGTTGGAGAAGTAGGAGAAAGATAGGGACAGAGTGAGAGAGGGGATTAGTAAGGGTTATAGGGAAGAGAGAGAGAGAGAGAGAGAGAGAGAGAGGTGGGTTGTTAAAGGTAGGGGGAGGAGTAGATTGGTAAGAGAGTGAGAAAGTGGCTTAGTAAGGGTTAGGGAGAGATAGCGAGATCTAGAGTTTTAGAGGTAAGGGTAGGAGTAGGGGGTGTCTGAGGGAAAGAGATAATGGAGGGTGTTAGGTAGTTGGATGGGAGAGAAAGGTGTGGGTGGAAATGGGTAGAGAAAGAGTGACAGAGGAGGTTAGTAAATGTTAGGGGGAAGAGGGGAGAGATAGAGAGAGAGAGAGAGAGAGAGGAGTAGAGTTTTGAATGAGTGAGAGAGGGGGTTAGTAAGGGTTAGGGACAAGTGGGAGAGAGAGAGAGAGAAGGAGGGGGCTTAGTTGTAGGGGGGGAGTAGGGATATGTATGTTTGTCAGAGATAAATGGATGTCGGGTTGGTGTTAGGGGCTTGGGAGAGAGGGAGGGTTGTGGGGGTTAGGAGTAGGTGGAGGAGAGAGAGAGAGGATGGGGGGTGTTAGTAAGGATTATGGTGAAGAGGTGGGAGAGAGGGGAGGGGTTTAGTAAGCATTATGGGGAAGAGGTGTGAGAGAGAGAGAGAGATGGGGATAAGGGGGGGAGGGTGTAGGTGATTAGAGGTAGGGACGATTAGGTGGAGAAAGAGAAATATATCACTATGGAGGGATTGGTGGGTAGGGTTTTAGGGAAGACTAGGAACGTTAGAGGGAAGTGGGTATAGGGTGAGGGGAGAGAGAGTGGGGTTAGGAGAGAGAGGGGGGTAGGGGGAGTAAGAGATAAAGATATGGGAAAATGGTGTGGTATGGGTGGAGAGAGTAGGAGGGGTTTTATGGGGATAGATCAAGGAGTTAGAGGTAGTGAGAGGTAGGGACGATTAGGTGGAGAAAGAGAAATATATCACTATGGAGGGATTGGTGGGTAGGGTTTTAGGGAAGACTAGGAACGTTAGAGGGAAGTGGGTATAGGGTGAGGGGAGAGAGAGTGGGGTTAGGAGAGAGAGGGGGGTAGGGGGAGTAAGAGATAAAGATATGGGAAAATGGTGTGGTATGGGTGGAGAGAGTAGGAGGGGTTTTATGGGGATAGATCAAGGAGTTAGAGGTAGTGAGAGTGAGAGAGAGGGTGGGTGTTAGGTTTTTGGGTGGGAGAGAGAGGGGTGGGGATTAGGTGTAAATGGAGTAGTAGGGGGGAGAGAGAGAGAGTGAGAAATGGGGTTAGTAAGGGTTGTTGGGAATAGGTTAGAGAGAAAGGATAGGGGTTAAATATACAGGGAGGAGTAGGGTGGTGAGAGAGTGAGAGAGGGGATTGGTAAGGGTTAAAGGGAGGGAGAGAGAGAGAGAGAGAGACAGAGAGAGAGAGAGAGAGAGAGAGAGAGAGAGAGAGGTAGGGAGGGAGTAGGGGGGTTAGTTGTAGGTGTTAGTCCCAGAGACGTTCTAAAGCTATTTTTTAGAACAGTGCCTAGGCATCAATAATCACTTCTGAAAAAATTTACTGAATCACAAAATAATCTGACATAAACAATGTAGAATTCTGATATTGAAATGTTAACGGGCAGTATTTCAATGTGCAAAGGAATCAGACTTTAGTAGCAGATGAAAAATGGAATGGTGCAATATAAAGGTACTGTGTAAGTAAATCTTTGTATTACATTTGCAGAAGGACATGTTGAGCCTAAGGGAGGAATTCAACAGTCTGAACAAAATGAATAGCAAAATACCACCGAATAATATGAGGGTATCACTTCAAGGTATATTAGCCTGAACACTTCAATCACCAATTACCAAAGAAGAAATACTTTTAAGCATAGGCACTCATATAAACCCAGACAAGCTCTGCATATCATACATAAATGGAAGAGATGGAAAACAGAAGAAGATACTAACTCAACACATCAAAACTTTGAATCCATTAGCTCCAAGATAGAGTAATAATATGTCCCTGTATATTGATCAACTAGCAAACATAGAAGTAATACTTCTTAGATCAGAGAGCCAACCTTTTGGCTATCGCCTACTTGGCTATATATACCCTTCCTACTCTAAAAACAGAATCTATTACGATCTGTTCAGCTCAACAGCTTAAAGAAAGACAGTTTATACTCCTTAACAGAGTTTGTTAGAAATAACAGAAATGGATAAAATACTTAGTCATCCGCCTGACCATGAACCGGGACCATTTTGATAATCAAAATAGCATGTCCGGTTGGACAAAGAAAACGTGTCACCCTGATATATAGGATAACCACGACACAAATCTTTCAGAACTGCAAAGAACTTCTTTCACACTTATCCGACCGTCTTTGGCCTAACAGGGACGTGGTTGTGGCCATACAACTGATGAACGATGCTTCGCAGACCACTATTGCTTCCTTCCTTCATCCCTTCCAAGCCCTTCACTCTCGAAATATGGCTGCAATGGGACAAAGACCCACTACTGACACCGGGCTGTGGAACAGGACCTGATGTAGATAATGCTTTGTTAGAATCGCTCAGGTACTACCGCTCCACCATTTGATCATCCTTTGCCAGGACCGACATATCTCAACCCCCCGTGCTTCTGCAACTGAGAGGCCAATCCTCCTTTTAACTGCTACACATGTTGAATTCTCCTTAGACATCTCGGATGAGACCTCGGGTTTATCTCTCTTACTGACAAACAGATGCGAATCAGCAGGCTGCTCATGAATGCTGGTCGTCTGGCCTCTCAGTGTTCTTGGAGAGGCACCTCTCGAAATGTAGTGAACCATGGGGAAAAGCTCAGCTAATTTGCTCAGGCCAGAAAACAAGTACCTAGCTTTCAGTGACAGACAAATGAGGCAAAGGGGTTCTAATGAAACAACAATGTCTAGCGAGGTATTTATAGAGATAGCTGGGCCTTCCTTGGTAAATGAGCCTATACCATTTGTAGTCATTGCCTGACACCTTTCGAGCTTTGCACGCAGAGAGTGAGCTATAACTTAGTATGATGCCAGCGACGTTAATCATTATTAGAGAGGGCCACTTCAGCATGAAAAGTGAAAATGACAAAAACAGAAACCACTTATGGTATTCAGGCTATTCGAAAAGTGGTCTTAGAAACCCCTTTTAGAACCCTTGAATGACTTTGGAGGCGCCGCGTGGAAATAGTTGTTTTCACCTCAGGGAGGGGCTGCTTGCTATATACTTCACGCATCTTTTCTACCCTGACACTTTTTTAACCGTTGATTTCCTGCCAGGCTATCTCGAGATGAGCGTTTAAAAACACGCAACTCTGGCGATGGGTCCCACTCTGTACCTACTCATGAGTAGGATCATATGTGCTTAAAAAATACTCGCACGACTTTACCAACTGGTTTTAGGGCCTTCGAAAAGCGGTTTGGGAAAACCATCTTGACAATCCTGAATAGCTGAGAAGATGACACATGTAAATGATGGTTTCTAGTCAGGGGCAGTTTGTTCCTTGGAAACCATAGGCCATTCATGGATCCTGAAAAACGTCCCTTTAACACTGGCTTATGCGAATTGATATAACAAACCCTTATTACGTTTTTACCATGAAAACTTGCTCTAGCCACCTCTACCTGTGTAATTTCGATGCCTCCAATCATCTTTCAGACATAGCTTCCAATTTCGCTGACGCATTTTCTTTGATAGCGAATATCACTAACATTAGCTTCAACGGGGATAGCCTTTTTCTCCAGGAAAGGCTGAGAACAATAGATCAGTGCGTTTAAGTCTATTGGGTTATGGAGTCATGTCCTTCCCCTCTTACTTCTTTATAATGAACAAGTGTAACTTATGATGACAAGCGATGGCGTTGGAAAGCGGGTGCTATGGCTGTAGAAGGATTCTAATGTTTTATATGGTTTGGAGGTCTTCCTGCTCACAACGGATGAAGACCAGTAAAATATCTCAATAATCTATCCTACAAGTCTGTCCATGGATCATAGAACTTTCTATGATTACCCCTTTTTTCTAAACACTCATTTTTTAAAAATCTTTTCAGAAATCCCCAACTGAGCACTACTTTGATCTCGTTCTGATGCCTATTTCCTGAGTTTATGATTTTCTTGAGACCCTCAAGGGTTTGGCCCTCCTTTAGATTTTCCCGGATGGAATTATGAGACAAACTTTTTGCTCTTTGACTGAACCGCACATCTGTTTGAAACACATGCCTACTGAGTAGTTTGAAATATGGCCTTGTAGGATTAGATTTTATTGGGACAATCCATTTAGCAATTTTAGGAAACTTTGACATCTGAATGTATGGGAACGAAAATTGATGTTTGTCGACAACGTCTATTCTGGTTGGACTTGATTCACTGGGCCAATTACTTTCATCACTGGCGGGTGAGACAAGCGTTGTTCCCTTCTTCAATTTGTCTTATTCTATGGCCTTTTTAAAATGCGTCCTCTCAGCTTCATTGATAGTGAATCTGTTAGGGTGTTTCAATTCCTGTAAAAATATTTTTCGTCCTATACATTGATTTTCCATGGATAGAGTATTGAAGATGGGCTTTTCATATCCTGACTCTGCAAGAAAACTTACCAAGCTAATATGTTTCTTGTCTCTTTTGGTATCAAACAACCAATCCTTAATCCTTTGTCTGTATACAGGATTCTTCATTAATTCTATTAAAGGAATAGCTATCTTTAGTTTACCTAATTCCTGCTCGAGGTAAAGAGGAGAGGGGCTCTTGTCACATCCTTTTCACGGGCCTCCTGATAGGTCATCATGTGAGGAGATATGACCCTAGTTTTTGTCCTTTCTCTGGAGATTTATAATCTCTACAGTCTTTTGTTGATCTATGCGTGAAGATTTGTACTCTTCTTTAGTGAGGTGTATAGGGGAAGAGGAATTTCCCATCCAGTTTATGTACTCACTATACTTTCCTTGTCTTACTTTTGTTGGTCTTTCGACCAAGTTATCCTTACTCCTGACAATAGTTATCTTCGAAGGTCATTCATCCTTCATCTCTTTTCCATTTACTAGGAGGCCTTCTGTCATGCACAAGAGGTCAGGTCAGTGTTCTTTCGTTAGAAATATTTCTTGCCAATTCCATTTTACTAAATCTTATTCGCTAGGCTTTTGATCACATATGTCATCTCATCTATCTTTGTGTCCCGAGGATCTCTTGTTTCAGGATTGGTGTCTCTAAAGGGTTCGGTCCACTCGTGGAAACCATAGGGATTAATTTTCCACTTCTTGGTGAAGGTGATTTTCATGACTTTCATTGTGCTGATGGATTTCTCAAGCAATGTCTTGAACTAGTTTCCTACCTCTCCTTCTAGTGATTTAGTGAACAGTCACATGACTACATCATCGTGTTCAATCAGGAGATTATCTGTGAAGTCTTGAAACTGATCAACATGTTCTTCATTCGATGTCTCTCTGCTACCATCATACTTAGGCAACAGCTTCAAATAATGAGTAGGCATGTCATTCAGGGGCATGGGCAATTGCATAGGTCCATGACGTCTTGCTACCCACCTTGAGGTTCATGGAGGTGGTCCTCCACCTCTTTCTCCTGACATGGGTCCATTGGGGTTCAATATTTTTTCCTGTGCGACAATAAGGGTTCTAGACGGAGTAATATGGGTTGCAAGTTCCTCGTCTACAGCAGGGATCTTTCGGAAGCTTGGAAAATCAAAGGAAGTATCGGGATCTTGCTGAAAAGGTTCGTCATCAGGCATTCAGACAGTAAATTCAGACTGGGGAAATTGCGGGCCGAACAGAGGGGAGGAGAATCTACACTGGTAGCTTGCCGAAGTACACTAGAATATACCACATCTGTGTCTCCAAGAAACTGAATCTTCTAGGGCCACAAATTCTTCGTGGCTAGGGTTCTGGCGAGTGTCTCTTCATCTAGATGCCAGGTTTGCTACTATGGAGTCGCCAGGTGGATTACAGCTTGCACCTCAATTTTATCCACCATAAAACTAAGAGCGTATAATTCTGTCATTATACCCAAGGAAGATTTATCTTTTTTATTGCATTCCCCAACAACGGCACCAGAAAAGATGTTAGTCCCAGAGACATTCTAAAGTTGTTTTTCAGAACAGTGCCTAGGCATCAATAATCACTTCAGAAAAACTTTACTGAATCACAAAATAATCTAACCGAAACAATGTAGAATTCTGATATTGAAATGTTAACGGGCAGTATTTCAATGTGCAAAGGAATCAGACTTTAGTAGCAGATGAAAAATGGAATGGTGCAATATAAAGGTACTGTGTAAGTAAATATTTATATTACATTTGCAGAAGGATGTGTTGAGCCTAAGGGAGGAATTCAACAGTCTGAACAAAATGAATAGCAAAACACCACCAAATAATATGAGGGTATCACTTCAAGGTATATTATCCTGAACACTTCAATCACCAATTACCAAAGAAGAAATACTTTTAGGCATAGGCACTCATATAAACCCAGACAATCTCTGCATATCATACATAAATGGAAGAGATGGAAAACATAAGAAGATACTAACTCAGCACATCAAAACTTTGAATCCATCAAACATAGAAGTAATACTTCTTCCATCAAAGAGCTGACCTTTTGGCTATCGCCTACTTGGCTATATATAGCCTTCCTACTCTAAAAACAGAATCTGTTATGATCTGTTCAACTCAACAACTTAAAGAAAGACAGTTTATACTCCTTAACAGAGTTTGTTACAAATAACAGAAATGAATAAAATACTTGGTCATCTGCCTGACCATGACTCGGGACCATTTTGATAATCAAAATAGTATGTCCAGCTGGACAAACAAAACTTGCCACCCTAATATATAGGATAACCACGACGTCAATCTTTTGGAACTGCAAAGAACTTATTTCACACTTATCCGACCGTCTTTGTCCTAACAGGGACATGGCTACGACCATATAATTGATGAATGATGCTTTGCATATCGCTACTGCTTCCTTCCTTCGTCCCTTCCAAGTCCTTTTCTCTCGGAACCTGGCTGCAATGGGATGAAGACCTACTACTGACGTTGGGCTGTGGAACAGGACCTGATGTAGATAATGCTTTGTTAGAATCGCTCAGGTACTACAGCTCTGCCATTTGATCATCCTTTGCCATGATCGGGGTATCTCAACCCCTCGTGCTTTTGCAACTGAGAGGTCAATCCTCCTTTTAACTGCTACATAGGATGAATTCTCCCTAGACATCTCGGATGAGACCTCGGGTTTATCTCTCTTACTGACACACAGATGTGAATCAGCAGGCTGCTCATGAATGCTGGTCATCTGGCCTCTCAATGTTCCTGGAGAGGCACCTCTCGAAATGTAGTGAACCATGGGGAAAAGCTCAACTAATTTGCTCGGGCCGAAAAACAAGTACCCAGCTTTCAGTGATGATCAAATGAGGTGAAGGGGTTCTAATGAAACAACAATGTCTAGCGAGGTATTTATAGAGCTAGCTGGGCCTTCCTTAGTAAATGAGCCTGTACCATTTGTAGTCATTGCCTGACACCTTTCGAGCTTTGCACGCAGAGAGTGAGCTGTAACTTAGTACGATGCCAGCGACCTTAATCATTATTGGAGAGGGCCACTTCAGCGTGAAAAGTGAAAATGACAATAACATAAACCACTTATTCTATTTAGGCTCTTTGAAAAGTTGTCTTAGAAACACTGAATGACTCTGGAGGCACCACATGGAAACAGTGGTTTTCACCTCAGGGAGGGGCTGCTTGCTATATACTTTGCACATCTTTTCTACCCTAGCGCTTTTTTAACCGTCGATTTCTTGCTAGGCTATCTCGAGATGAGCATTTAAAAACACACAACTCTCGGGATGGGTCCCGCTCCATACCTACTTGTGAGTAGGATCATATGTGCTTCGAAAATACTCACGTGGCTTTAGTAGCTGGTTTTAGGGCCTTCGAAAAGTAGTTTGGGAAAACCATCTTGACGATCTTGAATAGCTGAGAAGATGACACGTGTAAATGATGGTTTCTAGTCAGGGACAATTCATTTCTTGGAAAACATAGGCCATTCATGGATCCTGAAAATGTCCCTTTAACACTAGCTTATGCAAACTGATATAATGAACCTTCATTACGTTTTTCCAAGAAAACTTGCTCCAGCGAGCTCTACTTGTGTAATTTTGATGCCTCTAATCATCTTTCGGACATAACTTCCGATTCAGCTGACACCTTTTCTTTGACAGCGAATATCATTAACAATAGGGGGAGGAGTAAGGGTATGTGTGTGTGTGCGTGAGAGAGAAAGAGAGATAACTAGGTGTTTTAGGTGGTTAGGGGAGAGAGAGCGGTTGGGGATAGAGGTATGTGAAGGAGTAGAGGGGTGGGAGAGAGAGAAAGAGAGAGAGAGAGAGAGATGTAGGGGGAGGAGGGGGATTGGGGGAGAGAAATAGATAATTCTTGAGGTTGGTGGAAGAGGGGTAGGGTTTTACAGAATATTAAGGAAATTATTGAGAAGGGGTGGTATCGGGTAGGGGCAGAGAGAGAGAGAGATGGTGGGGTGGTAAGTGGTAGTGGTAGGGGGGTTATTAGAAAGAAAGATAATGAGAGAGAGAGAGAGAGAGTTTGGGTTTTGGGTAGGAGGAGAGAAAGGGAGGGGGAAGAGGGGTTGATTATTTGTAGGGAGAGTAGAAGGGTAGTATGGGAGAAAAATTTGGGGATTGCAGGTACTAAGAGTGTGATATAGCAATAGTTAGAGTAGGGAGAGAGAGAGAGAGAGAGAGAGAGAGAGAGAGAGAGCGTGAGGGGGATGTTAAGGGTTGGGAGGAATAGAGATGGGGATAGAGAGAGATAGAAAGAAAGAGAGGTGGGGCATGGATTAGTCTGGTGAGAGAGTGAGAGAGGGATCTATTAAGTGTCAAAGAGAGAGGGGGTTAGTGGTAAGGGGAGGATAAGGGGGGGTGTAGGTGGAGAGAGAGTGAGAGAGGGGTCAATATGGGTTAGAGGGAAGAGGGGGAGAGAGAGAGAGAGAGGTGAAGGGGTTGTTAGAGGTAGGGGGATTAGGGGGTGAGAGTGGGAGAGGGCATTAGTAAGGTTTAGGGAGAGGAGGGAATATATATATATATATATATAGAGAGAGAGAGATAAATGAGAAGGGGGGTTTATTGTAAGGGGAGGAGAAGGTGGGTGTGTGTGTGTGTGAGAGAGAGAGAGAGAGAGAATTTATGGGGTAGCAAGGGGGTGTTTGGGGTAGGTGAAGGAGTAGAGGGGTGTGTGTGTGTGTGTTTTGAGAGAGAGAGAGAGAGAGAGAGAGAGAGAGAGAGAGATTCAGGGGCGAGGTTTTGGGTTATCAAGCGTAAGGGTGCAGGTGGTTTGGGGGAGAGAAAGAGATAGGGATCAGGTTGGGAGTAGGGGATTTTGGGGAGAGATAGAGGTGAGGAGTATAGGTGTAAAGAGGATTAGGACATTTATAGAGAAGGTAGTGTATATGGTGGGGGTAGAGGGAGAGAGTGGGGGGGTTAAGTGGTAGGGGGAGTGAGGATTAGGAGAAAGAAAGAGAGATGTGAGGGTTTAAGAAGGAGAGAGAGAGGAAGGAAGAGGGGTTTTATGAGTAGGGAGAGTAGGAGGGTGTTAGGGGGTGGAGGGGAATTTAGGGGTAGTGAGAGTGAGAGAGAGACAGAGGGATGTTAGGTGGTTTGTTGGGAGAGAGAGAGAGAGGTGGTGGTTAGATGTAGGTAGATTAGGGGGGAGAGAGAGGGGGGGTTACTAAGTGTTAGGATAGTACTGGAGAGAGAGAGAGAGAGAGGAGGGGGTTGGAGATAGGGGGAGTAGAGGGAGAGAGAGTGGAAGAGGGAGTTAGTAAGTCTTAGGGAGATGATTTGAGAGTGTGAGAGAGAGAGGATGTATGTTGGTAGGGGGAGTAGGGATGAGAGAGAGAGGGAGGAGGATTTGGGAGAATATTAGTAGGGTTTGAGAGCGAGAGGAGGGGTTAGGGGTAGTGAATGTGTGTGAGAGAGATGGGGGAGTTAGGGAGTTAGGGGAGAGTGAAAGGGTGGGGGTTAGGTGATGGTGGAGGAGTACAATAGAGAGAGAGAGAGAGTGATAGAGGGGGCTAGTAAGGGTTAGGGGGGATAGGGGGGTACAGAGAGTAGGGGGGAGTAGTGCAATGGTGAGAGATTTAGAGAGGGGGTTATTAAAGGTTAGGGAGAGTATGGGAGAGAGAGGAGAGGAGAGGGTTTAATAGTGTGGGTAGGAGTATGGGAGTGATAGAGAGAGAGAGAGAGAGATGGGGGGTGCAGGTGCTGTTAAGGGGTTGTAAGATAGAAAGGGGGGAATAGGGGTATGTAGAGGATTGTAGGGGTGTGTTATTATGATTTTGTGTGTGTGTGTGTGAGAGAGAGAGAGATTGGGTGGTCGAGTGGATTGTGGATGATTAGGGGTAGGTGGGAGAATGGGGGTTTGGGGAGAGAAACAATTAGAGATCATAGTGGTTGTAGGGGTTTAGGATGGAGAGAGAGAGTGAGAGAGAGTGATATTGGGGGTAAGTTATAGGGGAGATGGATTAGAAGAGAGAGAAAGAGAGAGTGGGGTTAGGGGTAGAGAGAGAGAGAGAGAGAGACAGAGACAGAGAGAGATAGTTGAGGTTAGGGGGGAGGGTGTGGGTAATTATGGATGGGGAGGAGGAGTATGGTTGAGGGAGAGAAATAGATACAGATCATGGTGGGGGGAGGGGGGTAGGTGATTAGGGATGATTAAATAAGTTAGAGAGAAGGGGGTGGTAGAGAAGAGATGGGGGTGGTAAGTTGTAGGAGTAAGGGGATTACTGGGGTTGTTAGGGGGTTTGGGGAGAGAGAACGTCAGGTTTTAGGTGTAAGTGAAGGAGTATGGGATAGCAACTATGAGAGAGGGGGTTAATAAGGGTTATTTGGAAAAAGGTGTAGAGAAAGAGAGGTGGAGGAGGTGTTAGAGAAAAGGGGATAAGAGAGAGAGGTAGGGTTAGTAATGGTTAGGGAGTAGAGGGGAGGGGGAGAGAGAGTGGATGTTGGTTAATGGTAGGGGAGTAGAAGGGGGGTGTGTAAGAGAAAGTAGATAGAGATAATGGGGGGGAAACACATAGGTGTTTAGTAGTTGGAAGAGAGAGAGAGAGAGAGAGAGAGAGAGAGGCATGGGAGTTACAGGTAGGTGGAGGAGTAGGGGGTGTATGTGTGTGGGAGTTAGAGGTAGGTGGAGGAGTAGGGGGTGTATGTGTGTGATAGAGAGAGAGAGAAAGAGACTTGGTGGGTGAGCGGGGAGAGTATGGTTTATCATGGTTATGGGGTAGGAATGGGTTTCAGGGAGAGAAAGAGATAGCGATTCGGGTGGGGGGAGAAGGGAGGGAGAAGAGGTAGGGGAGAGGAGGGTGCTTAAGGGAGGGAAAGAGATAGAGATTGAGGTTGGGAGAGGGGTAATGGTTTGTTGATGATTAGAGTAGATATAGAGAAGGGAGGTATAGGGTGGGGTTAGAGAGGGGGTGGTGGTAAGTTTTGGGGTAGGAGAGTAGGAGAGAAAAAGAGAGAGGGGGGTTTAGGAGTAGGGGAGTAAGAGAGAGAGAAAGAGAGAAAGAGATGTAGGAGTTGGTTATGGCTAGAGAGAGTAGGAGGTGAGTTAGGGAGAGAGAGGGAGAGTTTAAGGGTAGTGAAAGAGTGTGTGAGAGAGAGGGGGGATATTAGGTGGTTGTGGGAGTGTAGAAGAAAGAGAGGTGGGGGCTAGGTGTAGATGGTGGAGTATGGGAGAGAGAGAGTGAGAGAGGGGGTTAGTAAGGGTTATGGGGAGAGGGAAGAGAGAGAGAGAGAGAATGAAGTGGGGGGGAAGAGGAATGGGGAGGAGTAGGGGAAATATTGAATGAGAGGGGTTATTAAGGGTTACAAAGATATATATATAGAGAGAGAGGTGGTTAGTTGTAGAGGGAGGAGTAGGGGTGAGAGAGGGAGAATAGGGGGTGTTAGGGTGTTGGAGGAGAGGGAGAGGTGTGGTACATTGAGTAGTAGAGAGAGAGAGAGAGAGCCAAGGGGGAAGGAGGAGAGGAATGCATATGGTATAGAGAAAGATATAGAGGTTTTGGTGGGGGGAGGGGATAGGTGTCTAGGGAATTGAAAGAGAATGGGGGTGTAGGGTTAGGGTTTAGAGAGAGAAGGGGATTTAGGAGAGTATGAGTGAGGTTAGGGAGAGATATGGGGGATTAGGGATAGTTATATTATGTCAAAGATATGAGAGGGTGTTAGGGGGTTGGGGGAGAGAAATAAATGTGGGGGTTAGGTTTAGGTGGAATAGGGAAGGGAGAGAGAATGAGAGAGGTGGTTTGTAAGGGTTAAGGTGAAGAGGGGATAGAGAAAGAGAGAGAGAGATAGGAGGAGGAGGAGTTAGTGTTGGATGTAGGGGGAGGAGTATGGGGGTGAGCAAGTGAGAGAGGGTGTTAGAGAGAGAGAGAGAGAGAGGGAATGAGGGGGGGAAGGTATGAGGGTGGAGGGTGTTAGGGGTAGGTGGAGGAGTAGAGGGGTGTTCATGTGTGTGTGTGTGTGTGTTAGAGAGAGAGACAGAGAGAAGGAGAGTTTCAATGGGTGAGATTGTGGGCGATTAGGTATAGAGGGGACGAGGGAGGTTGGGGGAGAGAAATATATAGGGATCATGCCGAGGTGAGGGGGGTATGTATTTAGGCCATATTCAGTACATTAAAGAGGAGGGGTTATATAGGGTGGTGCCATAGAGATAGAGAGGGTTATGGGTAGGGGGAGTGTGTGTGTGTGTGTGTGTGAGAGAGAGAGAGAGAGATAGTTAGAGAAAGAGAGATAGTTAGAAAGAGAGAGATAGTTAGAGAGAGAGATGGGTAGGTGGTTATGGGTAGGGAGAGCAGGGATGTCTTAAGGAGAGAGAGAGAGTGGGGGGTTAAGGGTAGTGAGAGTGTTAGAGAGGGGGATCTTAGGAGGTTGAGGGGGAGAGAGATGGGTAGGGTTCAGGTGTAGGTAGAGTAATAGAGGAGAGAGAGGAGGTTAGTAAGGGTTAAGGGGAATTGATGAAAGAGAGAGAGAGGAAGGGGTATTTAAGGTAGAGAGAGGGGATTGGTGATTAGAGAGTTAGAGAGGGTTTTAGTAGGTGTTAGAGAGAGAGTGAGAGGAGGGGAGTTAGTGGTAAGGGGAGGAGTATGGGTGTGTTTGTGTGTGAGAGAGAGAGAGAGAAAGAGAGACAGAGAGAGAGAATGGGTGGTGTTAGGGGGTTTGGATATATATATATATCGAGGGGGGTTAGTAGGTAGGGAGAGTAGGAGGTGGGTTAGAGAGAGAGTGCAAGTGGTTAATGGTAGTGACTGTGTGAGATAGAGGGGGGGTGTTAGGTTGTTGGGGGAGAGAGAGAGGTGGGGTTTAGGCATAGGTTGAAGAATATCGAAGAGAGAGAGTAATAAAAGGGTTTAGTAAGGGTTAAGTGGAGGAGGTGTGTGTGAGAGAGAGAGAGAGAGAGAGAGAGAGAGAGAGAGTTAAAGGTAGGGGATGTGAATGGTGTTAAGGGTTAGTAAGGGTTAGGAAGATAGAGAGAGGGGGGGATATTAGTGGCAAGTGGAGGAGCAGGGGTGTGTATGAGAGAGAGAGACATAGAGGGAATGGTGTGTTTCGGGGGGTTGGGGGAGAGAGAGTGGGGTGGGTGGTAAGTGATAAGGGGAGGGGGATTAGGAGAGATAGAGAGAGAGAGAGGGTGTTAAGGATTCAAGGAGATATAGGATTAAGGAGAGTATGAGTTGGGTTAGGGAGAGAGGGGGGGTTAGGCATAGTGAGAGTGTGTGTGAGAAAGAGAGAGGTGGGATATTAGGGGGTTGGGGGAGAGAGAGGGGTGGGTATTAGGTGTAGGTGGAGACGTAGTTTAGTCAGAGAGGGTTTAGTAAGGGTTAGGGGCATGAATGGAGTGCAAGAGAGGGAGTTAGAGAGATGGGGGGGATAATAAAGCTTAATGATAGAAGGGAAGAGAGAGAATGACAGGAGGGTGGTTGAAGTTAGGGGGAGGTGTAGGGGGTGTATGTGTGTGTGAGAGAGAGAGGTTAGTGATAATGGAAGGAGTATAATGGTGTGTATGTGTGTGCAAAAGATAGAGAGAATACAGGGTGTTAAGGGGTTGGGATGGACAGAGAGAGATAGAGATTTTGGTGGTAAGCAGTAAGGGGAGGGGGATTAGGAGAGATAGATAGAGGAGGGGTTAGATGGAGGGGGATTAAGAGAGAGGGAGGGGGGAATGGATTAGGGATAGCATGAGGGGGGTTAGGGAGAGAGAGGTGAGGTTAGGTGTAGAGAGAGGGGGGTGTTAGGGGGTTCATCAAGAGAGAGAGGGGTGGGGGTTAGGGATAGGTTGAGGAGAAGAGGGGTGTTTTATTGTGTGTGCATGTGTGTGTGTTTGAGGGAGAGAGAGAGAGAGAGAGTGGTGGGTCAACGGGGAAGGTTGTTCATGATTAGGGGTAGGTGGTAGAATGGGGGTTGGGAGAGAGAAATATATAGAGATCATGGTGGGGGAAGGAGTCTAGGGTGTAGGAAGAGAGAGAGAGAGAGAGAGAGAGAGAGAGATTGGGGTTGGTAAGTGGTAGGGGTGGGGGGATTAGTAGAGAGTGAGACATAGAGAGAGGGTTAGGGGTAGAGAGAGAGATGGAGTGGATGGTTATGTGTAAGGAGAGGAGGGAATCTAGTCAGATAAAGTGATCAATTAAGGGTAGTGAGAATGTTAGAGAGATAAGGGGCATGTTAGTAGGTTGGTGAAGAGAGTGGTGGGTGGGGGTTAGGTGTAGGTGGAGGAATATAGGAGCGACAGAGTGAGAGAGGTGTTTGGTAATGGTTATGTGGAAGAGGTGTGTGTGAGAGAGAGGGGGGATTAAAGGTAGGATGAGGAATATGATGGTGAGAGAGTTAGAGAGGGGGTTCATAAGGGTTAGAAAGAGAGAGGAGTAGGGGTGAGATATATGGAGAGAGAATGAGGGGTGTTAAGGGGTTTGAGTAGAGAGAGAGGGGTGGGTGGTAGGCTGTAGGGGAAGGAGGATTATGAGAGACAGATCAAGGGGGTTAGGGGGAGGGGGAGTAGGAGAGAGATAGAGAGAGAGAGGAGGGGCCTTAGGGAGAGTACAAGTGGGTTTAAGGTCAGAGAGGTTAGGTTAGGCATAGTGAGAGTGTGTGAGAGAGATAGAGTCGAGTGTTAGGGTGTTAATAGAGAGAGAGAGGAGGGGGTGTTAGAGGTGGGCAGGGGAGTACAGGGGTTATGGTATTGGAGGAGTAGGGAGGCATGTGTGTGTGAGGGAGAGATTTAGAAGGGGGATGGGGGGTTTGAGATATAAAGAGAGGGGTGTGGGTTAGGGAAAGGTGGAGGAGTAGAGGGGTGTGATTTTGTTTGTTTGTGTGTGTGTGTGTGTGTGTGTGTGAGAGAGAGAGAGAGAGAGAGAGAGAGAGAGAGTCAAGCGGTGAGTGGGGGAGGGTGTGGGTGATTAGGGGCAAGGGGGAGGAGGGGAATTGGTGGAGAGAATGAAATAGAGATTGCAATGGGGGCAGGTGGGGGGAAGGGGTTTAGGGAATATTAGGGTAGTTAAAGAGAAAGGGTTATAGAGTGGGAGAAAAGAGAGAGAGAGAGAGAGAGAGAGAGAGAGAGAGAGAGGGAGGGAGAGTAGGGGTAAGTTATAGGCGAGGCGGATTAGGATAGAGCACATGAGAGAGGGGGTTATGTTTAGTAGGAGTATGAGAGAGATAAGGGGAGAGAGAGAGAGAGGGTGTTGTTATTGGTAGGGAGAGTATGAGGGGAGATATGGAGAGAGAGATAGGGGGTTACCTATTGTGAGAGTGGGAGAGAGAGAGGAGGGGTGTTAGTTGGTTAGGGGAGAGAGAGAGAGAGTGAGATAGGGGGTTAATAACAGTTAGGGGGAATTGGTTAGAGAGGGAGAGAGGGAGGAGGGGGTTTGAATAAGGGAGGGATTAGGGTGGTGAGAGAGTGAAAAAGGAGGTTAGTAGGGATTAGGGAGATATAGAGAGAGTAGAGGAGTTAGTGTTAAGGGGAGGAGTATGGTTTGTGTGTGTGTGTGTGGTTGTGTGTGTATGTGTGTGTGAGAGAGAGAGATAATTGAGGGTGTTAGAAGTTGGAAGGGAGAGAGAGGGGTGGGAAGTAAGGGGTTGGATTAGAGAGATATGAATGGGGTTAGTTGTAGGTGGATTAGGGTAGAGAATGAGTGAAGCAAGGGGTTAGTAAGGGTTAGGGGAGAGAAAGAGAAAGGGAGAGAGAGAGAAAGATGGAAGGTGTTATAGGTAGGGGGAGGAGTATGGGGGTGAGTGAGTGAGTGAGTGAGAGAGGGGGTTAGAGAGAGAGAGAGAGAAAGAGAGAGAGAATGAGTAGGTTAGGGAGGGGGTGGAGGTTGTTAGTGGTTTTGGAGAGAGAGAATGTTTGAGGTTAGGGGTAGGTGGTCTAGAGGGGTGTTCATGTGTGTGTGTGTGTGAGAGAGAGAGAGAGAGAGAGAGAGAGAGAGTTTCAAAGGGTGAGGTTATGGGCGATTAGGTATAGAGGGGATGAGGGAGGTTGGGGGATAGAAATATATAGGGATCATAGGGAGGGGAGGGGGGTAGTTATTTAGGGCATATTAGGTACGTTAAAGAGAAGGGGGGATATAGTGTGGTGCCATAGAGAGAGAGAGAGAGGGTTAGGGGTAGGGGGAGTGAGTGCATGTGTGTGTGAAAGATATATAGTTATATAAAGAGAGATAGTTAGAGAGAGAGTGGGGGGGGGTTAAGGGTAGTGAGAGTGTGAGAGAGGGGGATTTCAAGGGGTTGAGGGGGAGAGATATGGGTAGGGGTGAGGTGTAGGTACAGTAATATGGGAGACAAAGGGGGTTAGTGAGGGTGAAGGAATTAATGACAAAGAGAGAGGAAGGGGTATTTAAGGTAGAGGGAGGGGAATGGTGATGAGAGAGTTAGAGAGGGGGTTAGTAAGTGTTAGAGAGTGAGAGGAGGGGAGTTATTTGTAAGGGGAGGAGTGTGTGTGTGTGTGTGAGAGAGAGAGAGAGATAGAGAGAGAGAATGGGGGGTGTTAGGGGATTTGGATATATATATATATATCGGGGGGGGGGGGGGGTTAGTAGGTAGGGAGAGTAGGAGCTGGGTTTGGGAGAGAGTGCAAGTGGTTAACGGTAGTGAGTGTGTGAGATAGAGTGGGGTGTTAGGGTTTTGGTGGAGATAGAGAGGTGGGGGTTAAGTGTAGGTGGAGGAATACGGAAGATAAACAGTAAGAGAGGGGTTTAGTAAGGGTTAAATTGAGTAGGTGTGTGTGTGTGTGTGTGTGTGTGAGAGAGAGAGAGAGAGATAAAGATAAAGAGAGAGGAATGAGGGTTAAAGGTAGGGGGATGAGAATGGTGGTAAGGGTTTGTAAGGGTTAGGGAGATAGAGAGAGGATGGGTATTAGTGGTAAGTGGAGGAGTAGGGGTGTGTATGAGAGAGAGATAGAGAGGGAATGGTGTGTTTCAAGGGGTTAGGGGAGAGAGATGGGTATGGGTGGTAAGTGGTAAGGGGAGGGGAATTAGGAGAGAGAGATAGATAGATAGAGAGATAGAGATAGAGAGAGAGAGAGAGAGAGGGTGTTAAGGATTCAATGAGAGAGAGGCTTAAGGAGAGTATGAGTGGTATTAGGGAGAGAGGGGGTTAGGCACAGTGAGAGTGTGTGTGAGAAAGAGAGAGGTGGGATATTAGGGGGTTGGGGGAGAGAGAGAGGGGTGGGTATTAGGTTTAAGTGGAGGCATAGTTCAGTGAGAGAGGGTTTAGTAAGGGTTAGGGTCAAGAACAAAGTGTAAGAGAGTGTTAGAGAGAGAGGGGGGATAGTAAGGGTTAAGGATATAAGGGGAGAGAGAGAATGAGAGGAGGGTGGTTAAAGCTAGGGGGAGGAGTAGGGGGGTGTATGTGTGTGTGTGTGAGAGAGAGAGGTTAGTGATAAGGGGAGAAGTAGAATGGTGTGTATGTTTGTGTGAGAGCTAAAGAGTATACAGGGTGTTAGGGGGTTGGGATGGAGAGAGACAGAGAGAGAGAGAGAGAGAGAGAGAGTTGGGTGCTAAGTAGTAAGGGGAGGGGGATTAGGAGAGATAGAGAGGGGGAGGTAGACGAAGGAGGAGTAGGAGAGAGAGAGGGGGAATGTATTAGGGAGAGTATGAGTGGGGTTAGGGAGAGAGAGGCGAGGTTAGGTGTAGAGAGAGGGGGGTTTTAGGGGGTTCAACAATAGAGAGAGGGGTGGGGGTTAGGGATAGGTGGACAAGAAGAGGGGTGTGTTATTGTGTGTTTTTCTATGTGTGTGAGGGAGAGAGGGAGAGAGAGAGAGAGAGAGAGAGAGAGAGAGAGAGAGAGAGAGAGAGTGGTGGGTCAAGAGGGGAGTTTGTGGGTGATTAGGGGTAGGTGGTATAAGGGGGGTTGTGAGAGAGAAAGAGATAGATATCATGGTGGGGGGATGAGTTTTGGGTGGAGGAGGAGAGAGATAAAGAGAGAGAGAGATGGGGGCTGGTAAATGGTAGGGGGAGGGGGATTAGCAGAGAGAGAGACATAGAGAGAGGGTTAGGGGTAGAGAAAGAGAGAGAGAGAGAGAGAGAGAGGGAGAGAGAGACATAGAGAGAGGGTTAGGGGTAGAGAAAGAGAGAGAGAGAGAGAGAGAGAGGGAGAGGGAGAGAGGGAGAGAGATGGAGTGGATGGCTATGTGTAAGGAGAGGAGGGAATTTAGTGAGATAAAGTGAGAAATTAAGGGTAGTGAGAGTGTTAGAGAGAGAAGGTGCATGTTAGCAGGTTGGTGAAGAGAGTGGCGGGTGGGGGTTAGGTGTAGGTGGAGGAATAGGGGAGAGATAGAGTAGAGAGGTGTTTGGTAATGGCTATGGGGAAGAAGTGTGTGTGTGAGAGAGGGGGGATTAAAGGTAGGATGAGGAATATGATGGTGAGAGAGTTAGAGAGGGGGTTCATAAGGGTTAGAAAGAGAGAGGAGTAGGTGTGAGAGATAGAGAGAGAGAGAGAGAGAATGAGGGGTGTTAATGGGTTGGAGGAGAGAGAGAGGGGTGGGTGGTAGGTTGTAGGGGAAGAAGGATTAGGAGATACAGATAGAGGGGGTTAGTGGAGGGGGAGTAGGAGAGAGAGAGAGAGAGTGGGGTCTTATAGAGAGTATAAGTGGGTCTAGGGTCAGAGAGAGGGGGTTAGGCATAGGGTGTGTGTGTGTGTGTGTGATAGAGTGTCGGGTGTTAGGGTGTTAATTGAGAGAGAGAGAGAGAGAGAGAGAGAGAGAGAGAGGAGGGGGTGTTAGAGGTTGGGGGAGGAGTAGTGGGGTTATATTATGGGAGGAGTAGGGAGGCATGTGTGTGTGAGGGAGAGATGGAGAATGGGGATGGTGGGGTTGAGATATAAGGAGAGGGGTGTGGGTTAGGGCAAGGTGGAGGAGTAGAAGGGTGTGTGCGTGTGAGAGAGAGAGAGAGAGAGGGTCGGTGGGGGAGGGTGTGAGTGATTAGGGGCAAGGGGTGGAGGGGAATAAATAGAGATTGCAATGGGGGGAGGTGGGGGAAGGGGTCAAGGGAATATTAGGGTAGTTAAAGAGAAAGGGTTATAGGGTAAGGGAAAAGAGAGAGAGAGAGTAGGGGTAAGTTATAGGGCAGCAGGAGTAGGAGAGAGTATAGGGGGTTTAGCGGTAGTAGGAGTAGGAGAGAGATAAGGGGGGGAGAGAGAGGGTGTTGTTATGGGTAGGGAGAGTATGAGGGGAGATAGAGGGAGAGAGAGAGATGGAGGGGTTATTTATTATGAGAGTGGGAGAGAGAGAGGGGGGTGTTAGTGGGTTGGGGGAGAGAGAGAGAGTGAGAGAAGGGGTTACTAAGGGTTAGGGGGAATACATTAGAGAAAGAGAGAGGGAGGATGGGGTTTAAATCACGGGAGGGATTAGGGTGGTGAGAGAGTGAGAAAGTAGATTAGTAGGGATTAGGGAGAGATAGAGAGAGGAGAGGAGTTAGTGTTAAGGGAGGGAGTATGGTGTGTGTGTGTTTGTGTGTGTGTGTGTGTGTGTGTGTGTGTGTGTGTGAGAGAGAGAGAGAGAGAGAGAGAGAATCAAGGGTGTTAGGGGGTTGGAAGGGAGAGAGAGGTGTGAGAGGTAAGGGGTTGGATTAGAGAGATATGAATGGGGGTTAGTTGTAGATGGGGTGTGGTAGAGAATGAGTGAATGCAGGGGTTAGTTAGGGTTACGAGAGAGAAAGAGAAAGGGAGAGAGAGAGAGGGAGGGTGTTAGAGGTAGGGGGAGGAGTAGGGGGAGGAGTAGGGGGTGAGAGAGTGAGAGAGGTGTTTAGTAATGGTTAGGGATAGGTGCGAGAGAGAGAATTAGAGTAGGAGTGGTGTCAATTGTAGGGGGAACACTAGGAATGTTCATGTATGTGTGTGTGTGAGAGAGAAGAAGGGGCCAAGTGGGTGTTAGGGGGTTGGGAGAGAGAGAGGATTGTGGGGGTTAGGAGTAGGTGTAGGAGAAGAGAGAGAGAGAGAGAGAGAGAGAGAGGGAGAGAGAGAGAGAGTTGAGGGGGAGGAGGGTGTGGGTGATTAGAGGTAGGGAGGATGAGGGGGGTTGGTGGGGATAAAGATAAATAGATCCCAGTGGAGGGAGGGGGTAGGGTCTTAGGGAAGAATAGGGAAGTTAGAGAGAAGGGGGTATAGGGTGGGGTCATAGAGAGATAAAGAGAAAGTGAGAGAGGAGTGGTAAGTGGTAGGGGAGTAAGAGAAAGAGATGGGAAAAGGGGGTGGTTTTGAGCAGGGAGAGTAGGAGCCATGTTAGGGGGGACATAAAGGAATTTATGGGTTGTGAGAGTGAGAGAGAGGGGGGGGTGTTAGGTTGTTGTGGGAGAGAGAGGGGCATGGGAGTTAGGTGCAGGTGGAGGAGTAGGGGATAGAGAGAGTGAAAGAGGGGGTTAGAAAGTGTTAGGGGGAAGAAGTTTGAGAGAGAGAGATAGGATGGGGGTTTAAATGTAGGGGGAGGAGTAGGGTGGTGAGAGAGTGGATTAGTAAGGGTTATGGGGAGTGAGAGAGAGATGGAGCGAGAGGGAGAGAGAGGGATAGGGAGGGATTAGGGGGTTAGTCAGAGCAGGACAAGTAAGGGGGGGTGTGTGAAAGATAGAGATAACTGAGGGTTTTAGGGCATTGGGTGAGAGAATGAGAGGTTGGGGTTAGAGGTATGTGGAGGAGTAGAGAGAGAGAGAGAGAGAGAGAGAGAGGGTGGGCGGATGAGGGGGGAGGGTGTAGATGATTAGAGGTAGAGAGGATGAGTGGGATTAGTGGGGAGAAATAGAAATAGCTTGTGGTGTATGGAGGGGGGTAAGGATTTAGAGGAGACTAGGGAAGCTAGAGAGAAGGGGGTATAGGGTGGGGGAAGAGAGAGAGAGAGACGGGGGTAGGGGGAATTAGAGGGAGAGAGAGAGAGAGAGGGGAAAAGGGGGGTGGTTATGGGTAGGGATAGTAGGAGGGGTTTTATGGGGGGGAGAGAGGATTTATGGGAAGTGAGAATGAGAGAGGGGGGAAGTGTTAGGGTGTTGGGAGAGAGAGAGAGAGGGGATCTGGTTATGTGTGTAGGTGGAGTAGGGGAGAGAGAGTGAGAGGGGGGGTTAGTAAAATTTAGGAGGGAGAGAGAGAGAGAGAGAGAGAGAGAGAGAGAGAATGGGGGTTAAATGTAAGGGCAGGAGTAGGGTGGTGAGAGAGTCAGAGAGAGGGAGAGAGAGGGATTAGAGAGGTTAGTAGTAGGAGTAGGGGGGTGCTCGTGAGAGAGAGATATAATCAGGGTGTTAGGGGTTTAGGGGAGAGAGATAGGGGTCAAGGTTAGAGGTATGTTGAGGAATAGAGGTGAAAGAGAGAGAGAGACGGTGAGGGGGGGTGATGTGGATGATTATGGGTAGGGGAGGATGAGGATTAGGGGAGAGAAAGGAATAGAGTTTGGGGTTGGGAGAGTGGGGTAGCGTTTGAAGGAAAATTAAGGAAGTTAGTTAGAAGGGGTGGTAAAAGGTAGGGGCACACACACACACACACAGATAGAGAGTGGGGGAAGGGGGAGGGGGGAGTTGGGGAGATATTAGGGTGGGGAGAGGGTGAATCTATTTTGGGATGATTAGGGTACTTAAAAAGAAAGGGGGGTATAGGGTGAGGACAGAGAGGGAGAAATGGGGGGTGGTGTTAGAGGTAAGGGGGGCACGATGTTAGAGGTAGGGGGTGAGAGAGTGAGAAAGGGAGATAGTAAGGGTTATAGAGAGAGAGAGAGAGAGTAGGAGGGGGGTTAGTCGTAGAGAGAGAGAGAGAGAGAGAGAGAGAGAGAGAGAGAGAGAGAGAACATGGGGCTATGCAGGTGTTAGGGAGTTGGGAGAGAGAGAGAGGGTTGTGAGGGTTAGGGGTAGGTGGAGGAGTAAAGAGAGAGAGAGAGAGAGAGAGAGGGTTCAAAGGGGGTTGTTATGGGTAGGGAGAGTAGGAGGGGGATTATGGGGAGAGAGCAAGGAGTTAGGGGGAGAGAGTAGGGAATTAGGGGGAGAGAGAAGGGAGTTAGGGGTAGTGAGAGTTAGAGAGGGGGGGTGGGGGTTAGGTGTAGGTGGAAGAGAGAGAGAGAGAGAGAGAGAGAGAGAGAGAGAGAGAGGAGGGTGGTTTAAATGTAGGGGTAGGTGTACGATAGTGGGAGATTGAGAGAAGGTGTTATTAAGGGTTATGGAGAGAGAGAGAGAGTATGGGGATTAATTGTAGGGGAGGAGTAGGTATGATAGAGAGAGAGAGAGATATGTGAGCGAGGGGGAGTAGGGGGGTTTGGGGATAGAAAGTGATAGAGATATGGGAGGGGGGGTAGAGTTTTATGGAGAATTAGGGAATTTAGAGAGAAGGGGGGGTATAGGGTGGGGGAAGAAATAAAGAGAAGGAGAGAGAGATGGGGTTTGGTAAGTGCGAGGAGTGGTATATGGATTGGATGATATAGTGGATAAAGTAGCTATGGCTTAGAAGAGTTAGGTGTGATAAGGGTTAAAATAGATAAGTTTTATAATAAGGTATAGTTACTAAGGAAAGAGATCCTAACTCCTAGGTTGCATGAATAGAGTATCAACAAAGGGGGGTCCCTCATTAGACCACTTTAAAAACCTTGTGTATACATGGTCGACCACCCAACTTGAGGCGTACTAGGAGGGCTTCTCTCGGAGTTGCCTCCCTCCACCTATTACTAGCACAATGGTGTCCTAGTTCCCAGCTACAACAAAGGTACATGTGTCAAGATACCGAGTTAAGAAATTGTTTCGAGGCAATTTCCCAAAATGGTCCTTTGAAAACACTTTACACATGAATTTAATAGAAACCCTATGGCCATCATACTAATGCAAACACTATAAGAAAATTACTCATTTAAATATTCTAATTAAATTTATGTATATAAAAGAGAGATATCACTAACTATTTTAAAATGTTATTTTTTTGTTATTATTAAAGTAAACAAGATAACAATTATAATCTAACGAACTCTAAACTATTTCAATACCTACAAAAATATAATCAATAAACTAGCATATCGTAAAATATATATAAAACCAATTCCAATGAAACTCAATTACTAATATTTTACAAAGTCAATGAAAAAATTTAGTATGCTTTCATATCATAAAATATGCACCAAAAACAAATTCCAATCAAACTCAATTACTAATATTTAACAAAATCAATTACTAACAATAATTGTAAATACATTTATTAACATATCACAAACCAAATTAGTAACTTATTGGGAATTAGTTACGTTATTTCTAAAATCAGGGAAAGGATAAGGATCTTATACAAAATGTGAACACTAATGTAATAAGTGTGAGCAAAAATCTAATAAGAATGATAATTACAAGAAATTGAGAGTAGTAAAAAAATCTGAAAATTTCACAATGATAAGAAGTAATATGAAACATGGAAAATTTACATAGATAATAAGTTTAAAATACATATACAATTTATTGGATCTAAAAATATACATGAAAATTTAATTAAATAGTAAAAGAATTGAAAATTAAATAGTAAAAACTTATGAAAATTTCACAATCATCTGTAGAAGTATGAAAGATGAGAAGTGTTACATAATGAGTATGAAAGATGAGAAATGTTACATAATGAAAGATGAGAAAAGTTATATCATTGATAAGTTGAAAATACAACAAAATCTATTGGACCTATAAATATACATTTTGAAATTAGTAGTAAAAAATAATCAAAATTAATAATAAAAAATTATGAAAGTTTCAAGTATGAAAGATGAGCAAAGCTAAACATATCATAAATTTAAAATACAAAATTAATAAATATAGCTCATTTAAATTCATAATTAAAAAAATACATGAAAGATGAGCAAAGTTTTCTAGGTCATAAGTTTTAAAATAAAATAATGGATGAAGAAATATAGAAAAATTAAATTCATACATTTTATTAATTGTGTTAATTTTTTTTATTGACTTGGTGGAGTGTACATGACATCGAATAAGCTCGAAATGGAATGACCAATATTTTCCCGCCAAAGTGGACATGGACATAGAACTACCTAAATGTCATTTTGAAAGCTTTGCCTTGCCAAAATGGATCATTAAGAAGAAATGCCTTTCCATAAAGAAGAAATGTGAAATATTTAGAATTAAAACATAAACTAATAATGTAAGGACAAAATTGATTATTTTTTTAATATAGATTAATTTTTCAAATAGATTTAGATTTGGTTCAAGGCTTCTAATTCAGGATTTAAATATTCCGCAATCAATATTCAAATATTCTAACCAACTATATTATACAAAATACATGAAAAAAATGGAAAAAAAAAACTATTATGAAATGTTTCAATATTGAAGTAGGAGAGAGAAGTTTGTACTCGAATAAATAAATAAACATAAATATTTATGAAGAAAGGTGAAATGCTTTAAATAGTAATGATACTTTTTTTATGTGGACAAAAACACAAATTAAAAATGTGATCACTTAGAGTCAGACTTTCTAAACAAGATTGACGTGGAAGTGGGAACAATATTTTTAATCACCAACTCAATTTATCTTCTAACTATTAATGGTGAACACACCACCTCAATTTATTTTCTAACTAACCCCACAACTACACCTTTATCTAAGTACCTTGTGATTAACTTTCCTTTTAGGAAATTGATTAATTATGTAGATTTGTTAGACATTAAAAGTTAAAAAAATAAAAATAATTTTGAAAATATAAAAATGGGGTGAAAACAAATAATTTTCTCTCAAAGATTTAAGTTCTATAATAAATAATTGATAAATTTGTTAAATAAATTCATTTTGAAAATATCAAATTAGTGTAAATATAAAATAATAATTAAATAGTAAAATAATAAAAATTAAACATACCTCATGTGTGATTACCTAATAGATAAAAGTGTCCATAATATCTTGTCATAGATTCTTTCATAGTGAAAATAAAATAGAATAATAATTAACATCTTTCTTATGAAATATTATATTAAAATCTTACAACAAAACTTATAGAATGTAAATCTGAATAAAATCTATTAAATATAAATGTAGGACATATAAATCTGAAAAAACTACAAAATTTAACTCCAAATAAAATAATATATAGATTCAAAAACACACAAAATATAAATCTTAATAGGGGAATTTAACATTATACAAACCTAAAAATATATAAATCTAGGTGGATTGAAAATGAAATAAAATATCATTAAAATAAAATACATCTATTAAATAAATCTAACCACTTTAAAAATAAAATAGTATATATAACATTTTGATTAGATAATATACTAAAATCCTAACCTACATAATATAAATTTGATAGAGCTGATTTTGATTAAAAAATTAAATATGAATGAAAAAATTAAATAATTAGCTCATTAACAACAAAATTTGAGTTAAATATAATAAATAAATAAATACTTAT
The DNA here is from genome assembly GCA_027924585.1 of Larix kaempferi. Classification (NCBI taxonomy): domain Eukaryota; kingdom Viridiplantae; phylum Streptophyta; class Pinopsida; order Pinales; family Pinaceae; genus Larix; species Larix kaempferi. The sequence continues at coordinate 382,430 of BSBM01001458.1, read as the reverse complement.
CATAAGCAAATACACTTATTGAACTAAATCTAACCTTCAAGAATTTGATAAAGATGTCTAAGTTTTCCATGCCGGCCCCACTTCTTTATTTTCCTATACCTCCTCATCATGTAAATCTGAATCCTACATAGATCATATAATATAATAAAAATATAAAAAATACAAATCTTAAGGTGCATACTTAATCAAATCTCTATAAATTATCCTAAATAATCACATCTATTAAATAAAAATCTTCCTCTTTTGAAAATGAAATAATTTAAAAAAAATTAATCAAATAACATACTTCAAAATTTACAAAATTTAAATCTAGTGTGAAATGGAATCATATAAAGCATTTTAATTAGATAATATACCTAAAAACTTTTAAAAATAAATAAATTTGAATGGACTAATTTGAATGAGAAAATAGAATAAAACTTACACCATCAAAATCTGAGTGGATCTGTCTGCCCATTATAGTGTGATCCTTTGCCATGCCTCCTCTTGCTTCCATGAATAGAACCTGTTTGGGTTGAATGGTTTCATTTCATTGGTTTATGAAAAACATGGCTTTTAAATAAATTATGTGGAAGAGATGTGCTTTCATGAATAGAACTTGTTTGAGTTGAATGGTTTCATTTCATTGATTTATGAAAAACATGGCTTTTAAATAAATTATGTAGAAGAGATGTGGTGAAAACAGAATTTAAAGTATTCTCGTACTTTTTGTGTTATTAAAATTATACACCAATTTAAATGGTATAAGGCACAAGCATTTGGTGATAGATTTTAGGAAAATTAAAATAAAATATCATAATTATTGGGAGTTTCATGGATGATATTTGGATACAAGTAATGATTAATCTGGATGCAAGTAATGATTGAGGTTGAGAAAATTTTAACAGGCATAAGATTAAGATGCAGTAAATCAATAAGAAAGATGCAATAAATCAATAACTTTTGAGAAAATAAGATAACAATGCTATATTATTGAGATTGAGCTATATTATTGAGATTGATAAAACCAGACAACAATGCAATATTATTTATTTTGAAAAGGATTAAAAATTATATTAAAAGGAAGGCTAAAAATTGTTAAGTAATTATGATGAATATGTAATTATTAAATAATAATATATATTTGTAAATAAAAAATGTTACAAAATAAAAAAAACTCTAAATAAATTTTAAACGTGACATAGACGGGCATGCAGAAAGGAGAAATGCCCATAACTGCTGAGGCAGCAGGGGTACTTCAAAGTACTTTCATCCTCCTTTCCATGATACCATTGGATATTTATAGTGAAAACTAGATCTTTTATTTAATATAAACGAGTTGTATAGATACAAATGATATAACCTTTTAATTGTGAATTGAGCTGAAATTGCTGGAATACAAATACATCATAATTAACTAAATTATGATCTGATGCTACAGGTGTTTAAATCGCTTTGTCAGAGTGACTGTTTCCTGAAATGCGGTGTTTAGCTGATTAGGTAGCGGATATGCAGATACAGTCTTTTAAGTAAAGAGGCTCCAACTCCAGGAGAGAGGAGGCATCACTTCCGGATTGTTGAGAGATCCGCTATTATAGGTACGGAATTGTAGCAATGATCATTGTGATAGAACAGCAATCCATTCCATATTTTGTAAAGCTGATTATTTTGATGAGTTGTATTAATGTGAACTTATGTAAGAATGAACTCATACGGCAATGAAGAATGTAATGAAAAATGAAGTTTTTTTTAATACAAATAATAATTACATTGAGATAAGGAAAACTACATTAACTATTAAATATAAGGAAAACTAATAAAACTTAGATACATTTTAGCAACATAGTATAAATAGAAACTTTAAATATATTTTAGCAAAGTTTTATATAAGTGCATTGTATCTTTAAAAAGATGTATAAAAAAATTTAAAATCTTAAATATAAACAAGATTATATAAAAAAAGGGAGAAAAAAGAATAGAGAAATAAGTACCTAATAGATGCTCATAATGAATAATGAAGTCCACGGTTAGCTTGCTTTCTTTCTTCATGATTAATAACCTCGAGATCAAAAACCATCATTATTTTAAATTAACAATAAATTTATTGTATAGAAACAAATAATGGTAACCAACTAAATTATGTTATAAAATAAAAATATCAACATAAATAAAAATAAAATTTGAATATACTTGATATATTATTAGATATTTAACATTGGATAAGAGATTATTAAGTAATTATGATGAAAAAAACTTTAAAAAAATACTAAATATATTTTAGAAAAATATAATATAAACATATATTTAAACAATTAAATTATTAGATATGATAAGATAAAGAAAACAAATAAAACCCTAAATACATTTTGACAAGTAATTCATACATTTTACTTTTAACAACATGGAGTACTAAATACGATTTAGTAGTGTAATTCACAAACATATGCTAGAAAAAGTCAGAAATTAGTTACTGAAAAAAGACCACAGAAGAAGAAAATGAAACATTTGGAAAAAGTTGGCAGTAGCACAGAATGGATACAAGCAGACAAAAATTGTCGAGACACCGAGAAGACGCATCACGCAACACAGAAGCTGGAAAAAAGTGAACCTATGGCAAAACACACCTCCAATATAATCAAGATACCATAATGCTCGTAAGAAAATAGGAAGAATTGGGGGCGCGATTTTCTTCCGGGAGGATCACTACACTCAACCGGTGGGGCTCAAACAATCAATCAGCACATCTATTGAAAGGATGAATCGAACCCAAAATATTGGACATTGGCATTCAGAATTTCACAAATGAAGTTAAAAATCTACGTGTCTACAGGGAGCAGAATCTACATGCAGACAGGATGTCAAAAATCAGCCTCACTAAGGAACCCGGAATGTTGTATATACAGGAATTTGAAGTGGATTCGTGTTCAGAAAAAACTATAATATCTGAGAATGAAACAAAAGCAGACCCGATGTCAAAGATTGGTATTCTGAAATCAAGTTTTGAGATTGTTTCAAAATTAGAAACAATGAATTATGATAGCTGGAACAGTTAACATATATGTAGATTATTACTGGTCAAGATTTTGGGTTTATGTTAAGTTCTAATCCATATGTATAATATGCTGTTGAGCAATGGCAGAATGTAGATGAAAAGATTTTGTGAAACAAAAATGTTGTTTTTTTATAATAATGTTTTTATTAAAATAATATATATATATAATTTTGGGTAGTTCAAGTGGTTGAGTACTGTAAGTTGTGAGCAGAAGGTTTCGGGTCAAATTTCAGCGTGGCTATATTTTATTATATGAAAATGATCTCAACTGACCTGCTGTGACCCACATATGAATATATATATATATATATATTTAAAACAAAAACACAAATGAGAATATAAGATTTTAAAATCATAGAAATTTAAAAATTTATAAAGCTGAATCTAGATTAATTGAAAATGAATCAATCTAATATCATAAAATAACATATCTATTAAATAAACCTAATAACCTTGAAATCAGATAATATATAACATTTTGTTCTCATAATATACTAAAAACCTACTTAGTATAAATTTGATGAAAACCTATTTAATTTAAAAATGTGATGGACTGATTTTGATTAAAAATCTAAATCTATATAAATTTCTTGAAAATTTTGAAATCTTTATTAAATATTATAAATAAATACATATATAAACAAATACATCTAAATATAAATCTAAAATATCAAACCCTCTAATTAAAATATCCAACTCTGCCATGCCCATCCAAAGTGTGACCCCTTGCCTCCTCATGATGTAAATCTGAATCATCCATATTTAAAAGATTTAGACTTAGATGCTATAATATAGTAAAATCCTAAAAAATTTAAAAATTAATATGTGAATTGAAATCTCAATAAATTATCATAAATAAACACATTTATTAAATATAAATCTTCATGCTCTAAAAATAGTAAAATATAAAACATTTTGATAAAATAATATACTAAAAACCTACCAAATCTAAATTTGAAGAACCTACAAAATCTATAAGCTGAGTGGGCGAATTTTGATGAGAGAATATAATGAAAACTTACAGGATCTAAATCTGGATGGGTTCGTCCAACTCTGCCATGTTGAGTTAGAGTGTGATCCTCTGCCAAATTGAAAAGATGATTGAATTGAATTCAAACTATATTGCAATGACATGACATGAAACTTGATGAATCAGCAAATTTAAACAATAAATCATTTGGTATTAAGATATATGTAAAACTTTTCCATTCGAAGGAGCTCACGTAAAACATTGTAGAGGCACACCTGATCCTTTCAAATTAAGGCTAATTAATGACCGCTACTAAGTTTTCTAAATCGATTTGATTTTAACACAATTGATAATGAAAAAGCAAGAAGAAGCGTGGGTCGGACATTCAGAAAATTTCGCTGAACGGAGCTTGTTTCGGTTAAATGGTTTCGTTTCATTGGTTTATGAGAAGTTCGAGCTTTTAAATCAATTATGTAACAACCGTGTCGTAAAAACTGGAATAAAAGCATTCCAATATATTTTTCTTGCGCACATTTTCTTTATCATTGAAATTATACACTAATTTAAATAATGTAAGAGACTTCAGTAAATCGTAATGTTCTGTTTTCGACACTAATTATTAATTTAAATGATATAAGAGACTTCATTAACTCTTAATGTTCTGTTGTCCATACTAGTTACCTAAATACATTTTCTCTGATATTAACATTACATTAATTTCAACGATTAAAAAAAACAAGCAATTTCTCAATGTTCTATTTGAGATACCAAAGCTCAAAGCTTATTTTTTACAGTTTACTCAAATAAAGAACCTGTTTATACTGTTATTTTTCCTAAGTTATTTAAATTTTACAAATTTACTCGTTAAAAAACCTGTTTATAAGATTATTTTTCCAAATTCATTTATGCAAGCTGTTTGTACTGTTATTCTTCCTAATTCATTTAATTTTTACAAAATTACTCCTTAAAAACCTTGTTTACACTATTATTCTTCCAAATTCATTTATGCAAGCCGTCAATAACAAAGAATCAGTCAATATCAAATAACAGAAAAATTATTTCAACCTACAATCTCTTTAAACTTCCTATTCCTATTTTAAAACAAGAAATTATCTTTAAACTTCCTTGAAAATTCGATTTCCTTAAAAATTTCATACTAAAAACATATTCGATTTCCTTAAAAATTTCATACTAAAAACATACAGAATATAAATCTGAATATGATGGGTGGATTTTGATTTGAATGAGCCAGCTGAAAATGAAATCTCAGTTAAATATCTTAAATAAATAAATATCTATCATAAACAAATATATATATCAAATTAAAACTAACCTAGAAAACTTAAGTGTAGTCCAAACCCTAATCACTATTTTTACACAACTATTCAGCCAAAATTATTGAATAGTAAAGTCATGTCATATCACAGAATTATATTTATATAACATCCTGTGCTCCTAATTTTATAATATAACATCCTCAAGGGAATATCCATTGACAGTACTAAATAAGAGGCACTTAAACTTATAACCGAGCCACATTAACCCACCCATAATCCATCTTGTTTCCAACCCTAATCCTGACCATTTAAATAACAAATTTAAAGTGTCAACCAGTAACTCTAGATTCCATTGTTTAGAAAAAAATCAATTTAGGAAACTTAGTTTACTCATAAAAATTTCTTAACATTAAAGATCTCCCTATTTTAAACCTCACTGAGGTGGTTTGGCACAAATTAATACAACTATAAGTTAAGCAACTGAGAAAATCCGAACACTACTAGAAAATTTGCTTACCTGTTTCATTTTCTTTTGCATGTGGGTGGATAGGCTATGTAGACAATCCAGCAGTTACTTTTACACAGTGCCTCTTCAATCGCTTCAACTCTGTGATTAAAAATTAACACCAAGACTTCAGAAACTACAAATCTAATTTCTATACATGAGAAAATTCGCTTACCTGTTTTGTTTCATTTTCTTCTGCATGTGGGTGGATAGGCTATGTAGAAAATCCAGCATTTACTTTTACACAGTGCCTCTTCAATTGCTTCAACTCTGTGATTAAAAATTAACACCAAGACTTCAGAAACTACAAATCTAATTTCTATACATGAATTGAAATTCCGTTTGCAAATGCATCGTATAAATTAATCAAATCAGAGAAAGAAACGAAAAAACACCAAGTCGCCCATTAACTAATGATTTATTCTAGTAGATTAGAAAAACACCAACTCGCCCATTTCATTTTCTTGCTCAAATATCTCAGCCACTGCTACCTCTACCCTCGGCCGATGAACAACACAGTGCCGCCAACTTAATTTCTTTAATTCTGCGATTAAAAATTAACACAACGAATTCAGAAAGTGAAAATCAAATTTCATAGATAATTAAAATACGACTTGCAGATGCCTCATAAAAAATGATCGAATCAAGAAGAGGATTAAGAGAAGAAAATAAAGAGGTATTACACTCACCAAGGCTCTGTTCTCCCATGATTTGTCGTCCAAAATTCATCGATCAAACATGATAACAGACAAAGCTACATAGCACTGCACATTGAGAGAGCGTCCATAACATGGCAAAAGAAAGGAGCGGGAGAGGTAGCCAAAAGCAAAGAGCAAACAATAATCATAAGAAAGAAATAACGTTTTATGAATTTCAAAATGCACAAACGGTGGTGATGTGATTTTCCTGATCCAATGGTAAAAGCAAAGCAGTGTTGTAAAAAGATTAGGATCAACGATAAAAGCAGTGTTGTAAAAAGATTAGGATCAACGATAAAAGCAGTGTTGTAAAAAGATTAGGATCAACAATAATCATAAGAAATAAATAACGTTTTATGAATTTCAAAATGCACAAAATATTATTTCATAAATAATCGTAAGATTTAAAGTTAACACCACGAGTTCAGAAAGTAAAAATATTATTTCATAGATGAATTAAAATACGACGTGCAGATGCATCATAAAAAATGATCGAATCAAGAAGAGGATCAAGGAAAGAAAATAAAGTCTCGGTTCTCCCATGATTTGTCGTCTCATATGCAATCCATCGATCGAACATGATAACAGACAAAGCTCATTAGCACAGGCTCGAAGAAACCAGGAAGACAGACTTCCCACTTCCAAGAGGCGGAAGTCGAAGTTATCGGTCTCAAGCGCGTAAGAATTGTCACAGATTTTGTCAGAACTGTCAGAGATTTTGTCAGAGATTAAGAATTGTCAGAGATTTTGTCAGAACTGTCAGAGATTTTGTTTCTATTTTGTAATGATTTTGGAAAGATCTCTTAATAACAGAATTGTCAGAACGGTAAGAGATTTTGTTTTTTATTTTGTAATGATTTTGCAAAGATGTACCCCATTTTTAAAATCAAAACATGTTAATTTTAATAAATAATTACACACAAACATAAATTATAAATATATAATATAAAACACTTATGTAACTTATAATATAAAACACTTATATTAGTTATTTTGTTTTATAAATTTTGGATTAAAAAAAAACCATAATCTTATATTGTTTTTAAAAATATTTTAAAAAAATGGTTTTATAAATAATATTTTTAATGAATATTTTTTTAATATTATGTTAATTATGTTTTCTTAATATTATTATATTTTTAGTAATATTAATTATAATTTATAAATTAGAAAATTTAATATTTTTCCTTTAAATACATAATACTAAATGTTGATTGTAAATTTATGTTTCACATAAAGAATTTTTAAAATTAAATCTTTAACTTAATACAATAATTTACTTCCATTTATCTTATGTGAAAAGTTTTATTTAGTATTTAAATAGTAACAAAATTAAATTTTAAAATATACAATAACTTAATTTTAATCATTTTTAAAATTTATTATAATAATTTAAAATTTTAATAAATTTTATACTATAGTTATTAATTAAATATATTTTTAAATAATATTATATATGAATTTCATATATTGATATTAATTTGTAATAATCCAATTAATTATCATTTTATTTTATAGATCTAGAGTACAAATCATTTTTATAAAATCCAAAATATATATCATTGCTCTCAATCCACTATGAAAATATAATTATGTTGAAGATAATAATGATTAATATATCAACTTTTGGATTTATTTTGCAATTCATATGTTAACAAGTTATGAAGATTTGTAAAGTTGAAAATATTTTAAAACAAGGTAAACCTAGATAAAGAGCTTGTGCATAATATATAATTAATCAAAACAAAGTTTCATTGAAGAAAAAAACCCACAATACCTCACCATATGCCCTATAGATTAGTATGTCCATTATAACCATTCATGACAAAATGTCATTACCAAAGTGTGTTATTTCATCTCCATTGATAGTAATTAGATTTGTAGTCATGGAATATATTTCTTTAAGATATGACATAAGTAACGAGAGAAAGATAGGGGCAAAGAGGTTGGAAGGGATCAAAGGTAATGGTAGAAGAAGAGAAGTATGTGGATTATTCTTATGATACATAAGAAGAGACCATATGATTCTTTTTCCTTACCTTAGTTGAAATAGTGGATGATTGGATGGGAAATACACTATGGTTGGCTAAGAAAGGAGGGAGATACATGGACACCTGGGTATGATTGAATGCATCAAAGAAAGAAAACCATTTAGAGGAGAAGATATTAAAATAAGAAATCATGTTAGTGCATAGATTGTACAACTGGCGTTAGTTGTAGAAGAGATTCAAGGTGCCTTATAAATATTAAATGAGCAAAATTATTAAGAATTCAAATCATCTCTAGTATTCACCTCTATAGAAAAGCAATGTTTGCATATGGTCCCCTCTCTCATAAATAAAAGGAATCCCTCTAACTATGCCTATGCAATTGAAAAGAGTTTAATAGGGACAAAAAAATTGGTACACAAATGAAACTCTAATCATACATACAAGCAAAAAAGGAAATGAAGAACTTAAATAATGGTGAAATAAGGTCATATGAATCAATCCCTCATTTCAGGAGGACATTGAAATATGGAAGAGATATTGAGGGATTCAATCCATCTCAAAAGAATGAGAGGCATCGGCAGCCCATATACCCTCAAGGATCATGATTCCTAAGCCATATTTTTATAAAATTCAGAGCATATATATATAGGTTCTAAATAAGAGAGTAATGCATGTGCAAGAGATCAAACATGCGACAAAATCATGTAATCAAAAGATCAAGAACGTGAAAAGAAATATGATAGATCTTCAATGCTACATAAACTGTATATTGGATTAATTTTACAATGAATGAGTATTAGAATACATAAAGACAATTTGAATTAGGTATAAGGAGGAAATTTGAATTGACCATGCACTACATGAGATCCTAGTTAGGCTTAACTCTAGTTACAATACCCTTAGTTAGCCATGCACACTCTCTAAGACGGGTATGATGATAAAATAGGCAGTATTACACCATTCAAATATAGAATTATAGATTCAGCTGAATGTGTTACGACATGCATTTAATGACAATTATGTACTTAAGTATTACAATACTATTTATTTAATTGTCATATAGGCAATTAAATGATTAATAAAAATTTATCAAGATGTTTAAATGTTGCTTTTTATGTAAACAGTAAATATAAATGCTGAAAACTTTTACTTCTGCATAGCATTTATTGGCAAACAAACAGCTTTGAAAATTTTTAAATTTTTATGAAATTTGGGGATGTTACATGTGGTATCAGAGCGCGAGTTCAAACTCTAGGCCTGAATATGGCTCTACGTGCGCAACAGAAAATGAAAGCATAAAATATAGTTTACTAATTTTATTTTAATTTGTTTCTGTATAGAACAGTTTAATATTTAAATTTGCAGGTATGGAAGTACCAGAAAAATCTGCAAAGAACAGATCTCATCATAGAGAACGTAATAATAATAACGAACATGAATAATTTAATAAAGAAATTTATGTAGAATTAAATGATCAATCATCTGAACTTTTACGTACAGTTAAAGACTTAAAAACTGAGATAAGAACTGTTAAAGAAGAGAAAAAAAGAATTATAAGAGCTCAGGAAGAGCTGAATCATATTTTACTCGATAAATATCATAATGATGAAAAAGATAAGAGAACATAAATAAAATCTAAGTCTGTAACCATGTCCTACCAACACAGAGGTAAGAAAGTAAAATACTATAAAAGTGAAAGTGACTCTTCTTACGAATCTAATGAAAAAACACATAGAAGAAAACATAAGTATGATCGAGACATCAGTGATAGTGACTACAGTCCTAAGAAAAGAAAGAACAAACCTAACGAATAGATTTTAGGGGAATTTAAGAAGATAAAACCCCCAACATTTAACGGTGAAAATGAAAAGGTAGAGGCAACCGAAGCATGGTTGTCTGGTATGAAAAGGTACTTTCAAATATATGATTATTTAGATCATTTAAAAGCGAAGATGGCCATATACAATTTTACTAGGAAAGCAAACATTTGGTGGTAGAATATTAAGAGAGTAAAAAGTATTAAAGAAAAGAGCATAACTTGGAGTGCACTTAAGAAATATTTTAAGAGAAAGTTTATGTCTCAACAATACTACGAAGAGAAAGCAAAAGAATTTTATGATTTAAAATTGGGTTCTATGAGTATGAAAGAGTTAAGTAGTAAATTTCTAAGTCTGTTAAGGTATGTACCTTATATAGTGGAAGAAAAACCTAAAGGACAAAGGTTTCTGAGTTGTCTACCCTTTAATGTAAAAGACAGAATTGAATACAATAATCCTACAACCCTACAACTCTTGAAGAAGACATGAGAAAGGCTAACCTCTATTATGAACAAAATAGAAAAAGAGAAGGTACATCTAATTGGAAGAATAACAAGCCTAGCAATTTTGAGTATAAAAAGAAAAGTTTTAATCAGAATTCTGGAAATACTAACCGAAATTTCATTAACATAAATTTTCAAGGCAATAATTTCAAAAGTAATGCACTAGAGAGTTTCACAACTGCAAGAAACATACCTAATAACAACAACAATAATAATAATAATGCCAGAAATAATGAACAAATACCACCTTTAAAATGTTATGACTATCAAGGGCCACATACTAGAGCAAACTATCCACATCAGAGGAAAACAGTCAGCAACATCCATACAATTCAAGCATAACCAACAATTGGTGATATAGGAAGAGAAATGCCCAGGATTAATGTAGCGCTGGAAAACCGACAAGCAGACCATGAAACTTCAATGGTCGAGATTTAAGGTATGCTACAAAACAAATCTATCTCTATTTTAATTGATCCAAGTGCAAGTTTGAGTTACATATCACCTGATTTAGTAAAAAGTTGCAAGTTAAAAGTAGAAAAGTTTTATAAATCATGGTTGGTTAAGTTAGCTACAGGAACCAAAAGAAAAGTTGTATAATTTGTTAAAAGTTTGGATTTGCTTATGAGTCAGTTAAAGACACAAGTTAAATTGAATGTATTACCATTAGGGTCTTACGATGTCTTAATAGGAATGGATTGGATGGAAAACCATAGGGTAGTGCTGAACTATTTTGAAAAGTCTTTTACTTGTTTAAATAATGAAGGAGAAACTGAAACGATAAAAGGAATCCCTAGAAAAACTTATGTTAGACAAATTTCTGCTTTGCAACTAAAGAAGGTTGTAAGGAAAGGGTGTAAAATGTTTGTTGTAAATGTAATCAATGACGAACATTCATCTAAAGAAGATAACTTAAAACTGGAAGACATACCTATTCTAAGGACTTTGCTAATGTATTCCTGGAAGAAATTCCAGCACTACCTCCGAAAAGGGAATTAGATTTCACCATTGAGTTAGTACCGGGTGCGGTACCAAACCCAAAGGCTCTTTACAGAATGAACATTCTAGAACTTAATGAACTGAAATCACAATTAAAGGAACTAGTTGATAAAAATTACATAAGGCCAAGTGTGTCTCCTTGAGGAGAATCGGTTATCTTTGGTAAAAAGAAGGACGGTACCTTGCGTTTATTGATAGACTACCATTAGTTAAATAAAATGACTATTAAAAACCGATATCCTTTGCCCCGCATAGATGATCTATTTGATCAAGTACGGGGAGCAACGATATTTTCTAAAATAGACTTGAGGTCTGGATACCATCAAGTCAGGATAAAGGATGAGGACATTTTTAAAACCGCTTTCAGGACCCGTTATGGGCATTAAGAGTTCGTAGTTATTCCTTTTGGGTTAACTAACGCTTCAACAGTCTTCATGTGCCTAATGAATAATGTTTTACATAAGTATCTAGATAAGTTTGTAATTGTTTTCATTAATGATATCGTAATGTTTTCTAAGACTAAAGAAGAACATAACGAACACTTAAGGATAATTCTGCAAGTCTCAAGAGAACATCAACTTTACGCTAAATTCAGTAAATGTGACTTTTACAAAGATAAAATACAGTACTTAGGTCATGTAATACCTAAATATGAGATCGCAGTCGACCCAGATAAAATAAGAGCAATTAATGAGTGGCCTTTCCAGAAAGACGTAACTGATGTACAACCATTCATGGGAATCACAGGTTACTACATAAAATTTATTGAAGGATTCTCCAGAATTGCGAATCCCATAACCTCTTTGTAGAAAAAGGGAAATAAATTCGTCTGGGATGAAAAGTGTGAAGAGAGTTTTAAGAAATTGAAAGAACTATTAACAACAACACCTATATTAAAAATTGCAGACCCAAACAAGGACTTCGTTGTATGCACTGTTGCATGCAATGATGGACTTGGCGGAGTCTTAACACAAGAAGGTCATGTAATAGAATATGAGTCAAGGAAGCTAAAAATTCATGAAAAGAAATACACAACCTATGATCTAGAGTTGGCAATCATGATACATGCCTTAAAGATGTGGTGCCATCACCTGATTGGTAAGGAAGTTTTCATTAATGGCAGATAATGGTTTAAAATACTTGTTGGATCAACCAAATCTAAATGCAAGGCAAGCTAGGTGGTTAGCTTTCCTTAGCGAATACGATTTCACGATTCAGTACATTAAGGGTAAAGAAAATAAAGTTGTTGATTCCTTAAGCAGAAATGCTAAATTAAATTTGGTGGCAGCAATTGGCACATATAAAACAGATCTGGAAAAACAGCTTGAAGAAGGAATTAAGGAAGATGAAAATTATCATAAATTACATGAAAAAGTTGCTAAAAATGTATCTGAAAATTTAATAATAGATTACAACATGAACGAAAAAGGTTTGATGACATATAAAAATAGACTTTATGTGCCTAATGTATCAAAAGTTAAGTTGATGATTTTAGATGAAATACATAAAAGTCCTTATTCAGGACACCCTAGTTACCAGAAAATGATAACAATGTTGAGAAAGGATTACTTTTGGCCAAACATGAAAAATGAAGTGGCTGAATACATAGCTAGGTGCTTTGAATATCAACAAATTAAAGTTCATCATCAACACCCAGCTGGCCTATTACAGCCATTGCTAATTCCAGAATGGAAGTGGGAAATTATAAGTATTGATTTTATAACTCGGTTGCCTAGAAATCAAAAGCAGAATGATTCAATAATGGTAGTTGTGGATAAGCTTAGTAAATCAACTCATTTTATTCCTGTTAAAAATAGTTTTAAAGTTGCTAACATTGCTGATGTGTTTATGAAGCAAATCTTCCATTTATATGGAATAACTAAGGTAATAATTTCGGATCGAGATTATAAGTTCACTCGAAATTTCTGGACAACATTATTTAAAGGTTTAGATACTAAGTTAAATTTCAGTACATCTTTTCACCCACAAATTGATGGACAACCTAAAAGGGTAAATCAGATTTTAGAAGACATGTTAAGAATGTATGTTAAAGATTAACCAACTAAATGGGAAGATTATTTACATTTAGTTGAATTTTCTTACAATAATCACTATCAAGCTTCTGATAGACTTAGTCCATTTGAGATTATGCATGGTAGGAAATGCAGTACTCCTATCTCTTGGGGTAATCCTGTTGACAGATTGATGTTAGGACCAGATTTTTTAAAAGAGATAGAACTAACTGTGAAGCGGGTACAAGGAAATTTAAAAATTTCACAAGACAAACAAAAACGTTATGCAGATCTTAAACGAACTGAGAAGAAATTTTAGGTAGGAGATCATGTTTTTGTTAAGGTAAAACCCAAGAAAAGTTCTTTTAAGCTTGGGAGTTGTGCTAAGCTAGAACCCAGGTATTATGGACCGTTCGAAATCCTATCAAGAATTGGACCAGTTGCATATTAGATAGCTTTACCATCTAACTTGATAATACGTAATGTTTTCCATATTTCTATTTTGAAAAAGTATGTGCATGATGCTACTCATGTGATCAATTAGAATGACATACAGGTGGAGCCCGAAGGATATTTTTATGTGGAACCGGATTGTATCCTCGACAGGAGGGAAATTATGCTCTGAAATCGCACCATAGGGTAGGTCAAGGTGCAATGGAAGCACCTTAGCCTGGATGAAGCTACTTGGGAATTGGAAAGTAATATGTGGGAAGCATATCCAATTCTATTCTAGGGAGGCTCTGATGAATAATAAGCAACATCGAGGATGATGTTGAGCTTAAAGGGGGGTGTTTGTAACATACCTAGTAATGGAGACATTTTATGTTTGTGGAAAAAATTTACTTTAACTTTTATTGTAAAGTTTTATATTTGACCAAGTGTCAAGGATGACTATAAATGAATAATATTAGTATTTAATAAATTAAAATAGGAGACACTCACCCAAAGAGACTGTTGAAAGAGTCTTTATTGACCCACTAGGAGGAATGGAATCTAGGGTAGAGGAAATGGACAAGTGGAAACATCTGAACTCAATAAATAGCTGTTGTTATGTGACAACTCCCTTAAATTGTGGTCAGGTTCCCATGAATGTGGAATTGGAGCTTATGGCTCATTGAATGAAAAACTGACCACCAAAAGACCTAGGCATTTTTTATAAGCCATCGAATTTGAGCAGAGGCTCACACTTTCTTTGATTAGAGAACTTACCTTGTGGTTTTGCTGGATATTGCATGCAAGAGATTCGATGAGGGGAAGCTATGTTTTGAGTTTCAGAGTAAGACTATCTTATTCCTGCTGAGTGCAGAGGTAGTAATATGTATGCAAGTCCCCATTGATTGATGAAGTACATGTGTGAGGTGTGTATGCAAGTTTCCATTGATTGCTGAAGTACAACCTGAATGCCTTGCTTCTACACAGAGACTTCTTCCTAGTGGTTCAGTAAATAGGCTCGGGGGTCCAAAGGAGCAAGTGATTTGGCTGCTTCTTCTGGAGAAGGTTGGGAGGAACAAGCCTCTTTGGGTGTTTGTCCACCCTATCAAGTTATCAGGTTCTATTTTTATATTTATTTCATTACTGAAATTGTTGAATTATTCTGAAAATTGATTGTTTGATATGATTTAGCAGTTTAAAATGTTACTATTCGTGAACTGTTAGATCTATTCTATGTATTAAAATGAATGAGTAGAATGAATATAAATGTCTTCCTGTATTTTTTCTTTCGCCATTAGTGATGTACTCTAGTACAGGAAGAGAGTTAATTAACATAGATTAGATATGATCTCTAAATACTGATGAAAAATAAATGTCTTTTAATTCCATCATGTTATCTAAATTCATTACTGTAGTTGCAGAAGTAGTAGTAGTTTCTTAAGCCATCTAGGTTTGCTTTTCTAAATAGTAGATTTCAGTAGAAGATAAAACAGAACCAAGAATTATTTATACTACTAACAGTATAGTATTTGCATATAAATATTTATGCCTGTAAACGTAGTTTATACTTTATATATATCATGTCCTACTCAGGAGAATAAAAGAAAACCTAGGTCTCTTATGATGGGTTTATTAACTGAACTACACTAGATTTTTATACAGTCTTAGTCTTCCACATAAACAGAGTTTACCAAAGGAATGCAAAACTGAAACCCTAGACTATGTACTCATTGCATTATTTATAAACTTAATATTATTTCATTATAAAAAAACTTTGGCTATCATAATGCACTGCAAAAAAGAAAGCATTAATGAACTTATCTTTTTAAGACAACATATGTATACTTAAGGAATGACTTTTCAGTTCTTAAACATAATATAGGAATATCATGCTACATGATAAAGTATTAAACCCCTAATTACATTATTTATATCTGAATACAATCAGTTTCGAGAAATGATTTAACATATTAAGAACTCAGTAAAATAAATCAGGTTACAAACCCTATACCCATTTATCAATGATTATATTACTTTGCAACCTGTATATATATATTAATACGATTTAGAGCTTAACTCTGAGTTCACCGATAAAAAATTATTAACACACTGCCCCCTTACAGGCTTACATTTGTTTAGGAATCTATAACAATAACTAAGGGTTTGAGTCTCAGAATGAGCTTGCTCATCTTTTAAGTTTGCATAGCTATAACCAAATTTCGATATCGTATCATAACAAATATAATCAGCTCAAAGTTTAATACTGAAATCACTTTTTAAAACTACCAACCCGCAGGTCCAATGTATATTTATAAATCAATAAGTTTCGGGATCGAGACCTGTATATGCTCATCCAAAGGTTCAATAAGGACCCACATTTTTCACAGTAATAAACATTTAATAACAATCACTTTCCCTAAGTTTAAAGATACACAGGTATTCAAACGAAATTCGAGGGTTCGAGTCTCCATTTGGAGAACTCACTCAGACGTTGAACTTAATACTTAAAAATGCCAAACTAAAACTCAGTACAGTGCTAGGCTCAAAACCTACGACATTGGAAGCAAAGTATTTTAAATACCGAACCCACAAATCAAGTTACTTTAAAATACAAATATGTAACCATAAATATAATTATCAAAACCAATATTAGGGTTCAAGCCTAGTAGCATTCAACACCTAGACATCATTATATAAAAATTATTGTACTTTGAAAAACTGACAGAAGCCGAGAGAAAAGCCTCAACATTTGAATGCAAGGATTAATGTCTATGAAACGAAGTGAACCATTGTATTCATAGAGAAAAATTACAATCGCAGTCCAGCAGCTTAAGGAAACCAAAGGGTAACCATAGTATTAAAACCTGTATATTAACTTAACAAGTAAAAAACCCAACCTGGGATGTGCCAAACAACCATCTACTGCAACAACGCTACTTTAAACGTTTTCTTAGCCCACTTTACAAACAATTCTACACTAGAAGAGGGACGAGATAACATTAAAACCCTTAAAGTGATGATAGAGGCATCTTTGGAATGAGCTCGAGACTTACCGAGGCTCACAATACCTTGGAACTAGTATTTCCCTCATACTGCCATCACCGAAGATTACAAACTGACTCTTGCCATTAAAACCAAAACAGGATTAGAGGTTGAACACTTCCATTATCAAAACCAAAATATAAACCATAAGCATTTAAAGAATGAATCCATGAAAATAAATTACCGTGCAGGGTTTCAAACTCATGTCGAGAAGAACCTAGTAGTTGAACTCCTTGCACCATGATAGACACCATAATCCCCACAACAAGCACTCAAATAGTTACAACCACCTCAACGAGTGGTGCCCAGCAACCATGGCGGCCAAGAGGAGCTCAGCTCGCCAACACAATGCATAGCAACACAATACCAATGAAAAGACCAAACCTTGAAGTGTCGCGATAGGGTTTTGGTAACCCAAGACTGCATTTAGTGCTTTCATGTGATTACATTAAATTCATGCCTTGTCATCCACCAGCCGAGATATGAACCCACCATCCTATAGTTGGTGATTTCAAAATGCTCGTTGAATTAATAACTTGACTTTAATTTTGATTACGATCCACACTTTTCGCATATTCTATAGTTAGTATTCATTGCTCATTAAATTAAATCTTGGTTTTAGCTTGGACTTAAGCCACGATATTGTATAGTCTAGGACCTTTAAATATAGAGTTTGGCTAAACACTTCAAACCCAACTCTTTCTAAGATTTAGAATATAATGAACCTTGTTTCAACTCCTTGCCATTGAGGTTTAAACTTTAATTAGTAATTTATCAAACACCTACTAGGATAAACCTATAACCTGGATAAAATATAAGATTAATATGCATTAGCAATAAGCTAAGTAAGTCTCAGGCTTACGCCGGCATATCTCTTTTCTAAAGAAGTCTTATTTTACCAATTATGAGGGTTATAATATCAACACGACTTCAATAAGCTAAAGCATTTAAATGAGTTAAAATATGACATAAGATATATTAATAATAACTCAACATCTCAAATAGATCATGGCTTATATACATAAGTTTAAATGGAACCACAATGGTACAAGCAGTATAAGACAAATTAAATAAATGTCGACACTGGAAATGATATGACCAAGTGAATTTAATAAACAAAACAGTGATACTTATTCTAATCAAAGAAATTATGTAAGTGTATGATGATAAAATAGGCAGTATTACACCATTCAAATATAGAATTATAGATTCAGTTGAATGTGTTATGACATGCATTTAATGATGATTATGTACTTAAGTATTATGAAACTATTTATTTAATTGTCGTATAGACAATTAAATGATTAATAAAAATTTATGAAGATTTTTAAATGTTGTTTTTTACATAAATAGTAAATATAAATGGTGAAATATTTTACTTCCGCATAGCATTTATTGGCGAACAAACCACTTAGAAAATTTTTAAATTTTCACGAAATTTGGGGATGTTACAGTTGGTAGCTTGTTGGCTATCAAATGCTGACCAGAGGTTTTATGAAGACCCAGTTTCTACGCGGATAACTTAAACCAACAAAACCCCTTCGCCCCATCCCTTTCGGCAACAACCTGTGAGCAGGATGAGGTCTCACCCGAGGTGTTTCTAATGGGGCACTGTGGACTCAGATGTCTACAGTGAGTGATGAGTTGATGACTATGACAAAGTTCGCGGCAGCGCACCGGCTATACGCGGCGAGGGTCAGACTGCGCGACGATGGTCAAAACGACGACCCGCACCACTATCTTCTATCTTACTGCGAGACTTAACGCTACACTGCGAGTACCGCTGCTTGAATCCCTACACTTGGACTATTTGCAAAATGATTAAGGCAATGAGCTGAATATCATTCATCCATTCAGTCATATACTTAACTAATTTACTACTTAATGCTCCCTCACACACTTAGTATGTTACTATTTTAAGCATAACCTCGAGGTGCATACTAACTGTTATACATTCGTCGACTACAACCATTCAAATATGTGAACAACTTTCCCCATGCTGAAACAGATGATATAATTACTATCCCTAGAAGCAAAGCTAATATTAACTATACATCCATTCATGCAGACTTAACATATCATTCCATACTCTCTTGATGGCGAATGCATATTAAAGCCCTCTCATAACAGACTGTAAGCAAATATCCAGACATTCAACTACAGAAACAGATAAATATAAACACACATATAAGCATTCAGTCACACAACACACTATTTAACATGGTTCACTCCCCCAGATGGGAAGCTACGTCCATAAGAACTTTGTTTGATATTTCTTTTAAGGAAGGGTCACAGTTCTTAGCCGCGCACTCAGCTGTGGCTTTCTTCTTGCTCGTATAGGTCTTTGCGCACTTAGCTGTAGAGCCTTTACAATGTATTATTAGTTCAAAAAATATTACAATACAATATGATCACCATAACCATCACTAAAAATGACCAACCACGACCAACCCTTCCTATACAAAAATGGTCTTATTTTATAGATCACGCCCGAAGGTCGTGTCTTTACAACATTGAAGACCAAAACCCTTAGGGTTTCCAAACAACTACTGTCCCTATGAACCATCATGCCGACATTTGATAGCGATTCTGCTGTTATGGCAGTCCTCCATGCCTTAGATCCATTTCTTTCATCCTTCCTGTTGCGTGCACACCAACAGGTCATCCACTTCGAACCGCCCTTCCACTAACGGACTCGTGCGACTGGCTCAGCTCCCATTCGCTTTCTCTGCAGGTCGTCCATCCCTTAACGGCCATGTACAACTAGATCATCTCCCAGTTGCTTTCCGTCTGCTATTTTCCTCTTAATGATCACATACCCTGATGCATGCCAAACTATCACTTTCTCGACCCATCCTCTGCTTAACGGACTCGTACAGTTGGCCACCTTCCCGATCTGCTTATGCCCACAACTCGGCATCTTTTCAGTAGTCTTACCAAAAGTAGACTACTGCTAGTCTATCCGCTATATCTGGCCATCCTCCATCCAGTACACAACTTTACTGGTTCCATGTGGCCTACTACCTTCACAGCACTGAACTGCACAGTGATGATCTTCACGGCATTCTTCAAAACTTGGTACTGCGCACATCTTCGCAGCACTCCCAATATTTAGGCAAAATTCGATATTCTGAACTATGCACAGCTTAGGTCCATTCATCATCAAAAATGTCACCAAAAATGGCCCTGTTGGGCCAGGCCCAACATGCCCCTAACACTTACCTATGGCTCGTCGCTGAGCCACTTTCAACGTCTAGTACTGGAGTCTGCTCACCAATTTGAGTGTTCAGCTTGGCTACGAACTCATTATAAGTGTCCGTCAACTCCTTCACTGTTTCTTTGACCTCCTGCTCCAATTGTTTGACAGTCTCAACCTCTTGAGGTGTTGTCTCCTCACCAACTTGGGCTGCGACTGCTTCTTGGTTGGCTTGCATCTCTTTCAATTTATTTTCTATGTGCTTTGACACCTCAGAGACATCTTTGAGGAGTGGCTACGATTGATTGTCCAGCGCAGTCTCTTTTTCTCGTAAGATTTGTACTTCCTTCTTTAGGGAAGATATTTCTCTGAACTTCTGTAGTTTGTCTCGTGGTGGCAGAGTCTTCACCTCTACTTGCATGGCTTCCAATGTGGTTTGTCTCTCCTTCACCGCGGTCTTTGTCTGCTGCAGCCCTGGATTTTCCTCAAGGTCTGTGAATGCTTTCAAGGACTGATCAAGTAATTACTGGCACTTCGCAACCTCTGTTGTGATGCTCTCTGCTACTTCTCAGTTAACTGATCCTGTGGTTTCAGTTTTTCCTTGAGCAGATTGATATCTGCCTCATATAGGACTACCTTGTCCTCCATTTCTGACTTTAGGGTCTACACCCTATCTGCTATTTTATGGACTGTATCCTCAGGATTATATTGGATCTGCACTCCTTCAATCTCTACCGCAACAGAATTGATTGTAGACTCCAGCTTCTGTCAGCGCTGCTATTCATCTCCCATCATTAGCAAGGCGTGCGTGCTCGACTACTCGAGCTGCCTATTTGCAGCTTGCAACTGAGCTTCTGCTCTCATTGACATCGTGGCTCTGTCACTCATCTCATCACCCACCTGCGTGTGCAAGTAATGCAGACAAGGTAGTGGAATCTTAGCCAAGTCGAGCTCAAGTATATCGACATTTGTTGTGTCCAGAACCATGTCCTCCGACATAGGCAATGTTACGGCCATTGGGTCGAGACAGACAAGTCTCATTTTTACTGGCAGTAGGACAGCGAGTGGGGATGGTGCCTGCTACGAAGCTCTTGGGGTCCCCACGATGCGCGGCAAAGGTAGGCTCTTGTGGACATCCTCCATTTTCTGCATGAGCCCTTGCATTGCGATCCAGTTTCTCTGAAGGGCATCCTGGATGGCCTTATCGTGTTTCTCTTTTTGAGACATGAATTCTCCAAGGGTCTTAGTCACTTTGTCTGCAATCAAGTCAAAATCATCCTATTTCTAAACCGTATCCACGAGAGTTTTTGTCGCCTTTTGCTTCTTTCTTGCCTTCAGCTGGGATGGGCTTTTTGGCTCTTTTCTCTTCCCCTTCTCTGGCACTTTCTCTTCAATAATTGGACATGCTGGAGGAATCAAATCATCATCTTCTGAGTCTGTCAGAACGTCCAGAACTTTGATGCAGTAGTCGACGGGCCAATCTTTCATAATGAGCTCTATATCTTCTTCTGTCATGTGGTAGCGCCCAGGGAACCACTGCGGCTTCTTCATCTTTGCCTTTGGAGAGATAAACACACAACACATGTCAGCAGTAAAATTGACAATGCCTATGTACTTTCTTATTACCTACTTCTCTATCCTTGGTGTGCATGTGATCACCTCATGCAACTGTGTGTAATATTGATAGAAGACTTCTTGGGTAGCGTGCTGGCGTTACGGATTTATATTTTCCCATAGGTTCATGAACCTAATTCCTCTAGGTTCAGATCAATCAAAACTGATGCCAACAAAGTCCTTTGGCTCCTTCCATCCGATGAATGCGATGAGGACAATCAGCCATGTAAAATGGAAGTTTCCCTCATTCTGTTGAATATCGTTGAGTTCCTCGATGAACTCATTCAGTAGGTATTGGCACCAGTTAAACTCTGTGCCTTCTGCTGCTACGGCTCCAAGCAGTACTACGCCCGTAGGCACCTCGGCGGGTCTTGCTGTTCTCAATACCTTTGCTGCGAGCATCTGTGTAATGAACCTTGTTGCTCGATCATCAATCTCGTCGGTAGGAAAACCCCATTTTCCCTTTACCAGTGCGTGCTCTTCTTCATCTTTGCCACAACCTCTTTTTCTTTGCTCTTCCCTTGAAAGAACTACTTCGGATCCTCGTCGCGCTTACTCAATCCTGTAATGACATGGATTAAGTCGATACTGATGTCTATGGGCCTTTCCATCCATAAATAACCTTGGTGGATTCACGCCATCAAGGTGTGAACCACGATGTTTAGTTCGGTCGACCTTTCAAAATGGGGTACTCGTAGTAGGTTTAACAGTCCTGACTGCACCACCGGTGTTAACCAGCTTTCTGCCACCAGATTCAACTCTCCTTTTGCATCCTTTTTCTAGCACATATATTGGCCTGGTTGAAAATCTGGGTACTTGGGATCATGTGGTTTGTCCTTCTTCACTCCCAAGAGGTCATAATCCTCCCATTTGCAGTCTGGGATCTTTCCCAACAGGTTTGTCGTAATTTTTACGTGCTTAGACACTGGCAACAGAGGGATATCATACTTGGCATTCTTTATGAGCTTATACACAGGGGCATCCAGCGCCCGCAGTGAGATATAATCTGGTGTCATCTTGAGTGAAATTTCCTTGGTGAATATGGGTTACCTTGTGCCTGCCGAACTCGGCCTGGAATGCTTTGATCGAGGTGCACTTACTGTGTCCTTTACCTTATCCTACATTATCGGATTAATCCTTGGTGATTTGCGGGATCCTTGACCTTGTTCTACGACAACTTTCTTAATTGGAGTTTTCATTAACCGCTGAATCCCTTCGTGTTGAAAGATTCTCAATGTTTCTTCAATAGTAATCTCTTGCTCTGTGTAAAGCGGTTCGGACATTCACTTGATGACATAGCGGCTATGGTAGACAGAATACAGATGACTACTATCTCGGGGGGTTAATCGGAAGAAAATACTAAGTGCTCGGTAATGCCCACGAGTCTCCAAACAGTGTTATTTATAGGCGTAGCAGACCCCCTCCCACACCTTCCAACGGCTAGATAGGCATTAAATGTGACCTCTGGCAGCCAAATCCATTAGATCTTTCAGTATTTTCATCCGTTAGTTTTTCCAGAACAGCTATCCTCCCTTTAAATGCTAAAGCGGTTGTTGTAACGGTTATTTTCTTGAAAGGAATGCAACGACTATTTTTCTCTGAATGCTGCACCGAAATGCACGAGAGGAAATTCTGACTCCTACCCAGTGCCTTTGTGGTACTGATCTTTGAACTATGTGGCTGTTTATCCACTGCTCTCTTCTTCATTCCTACGCAGCTCCCGAAGTGTTGCGCTACTCATACATTCTTCCTTTATGTTACATGTAAAGACTCTATACATTTCTAGTGCCCAATTTCAACTGTACTTGACACTTATAAATTTCTCCCCATGTTTATTTTTCCA
This sequence comes from Larix kaempferi, assembly GCA_027924585.1. Lineage (NCBI taxonomy): Eukaryota > Viridiplantae > Streptophyta > Pinopsida > Pinales > Pinaceae > Larix > Larix kaempferi. Next base: position 358,500 of record BSBM01001458.1, on the reverse strand, counting down.
CATGCTGCGAAGCAGGACTATCGCGCTACAATTTAAGTCTGCTTCCATTTATCATAGTGGGTAGGGTATCACCAGCTAAAGTGGCTAACTGAACTGCACCACTTTTAGTGACATGCATAACAATATATGGACCAAGCCAATGTATTTTAAACTTGCTAGGAAATTTCATGAACTTGCTATCATACAGGAGGACTAAGTCACCTACTTGAAAGCATTTTTTCCTGATATGGCGATCATGCCATGCCTTTTCAAAATCCTTCTGGACTTGCTGTTGAAATCCTGCAATGAAACAATCCTCTTCCAAGCCGACTAATTGTAGCAGTCTTTCATCTAATGCTTCGTGATTTTCCATTCCGGTGAAGGAAGCAATCCTCGGACTAGGGACAATGTACTCCATTGGCATTATGGCCTCCTACCCATAAGCCAACAAAAAAGGTGTCTATCCTGTCAATTTCTTACAAGTTGTCCTGTGTGCCCAAAGCACAGATGAGATGCGCAGTTCCCAATCATCCCTGTTTACGTTGCACATCTTCATCAGTGCATTTTCCAGTATCTTATTGAAAGATTCAATAGTTCCATTTGCCTACAGATGATATGGCGTATTGCAGTGATGCCGAATGTGGAACTCCTCTGTCAGGGCCTCTATGGTCTTATTCAGAAAGTGAGTGCCCTGATCACTCAACAAAATTTTTGGACAGCTGAATCTTGACAAAATTTCCTCGAAAATGAACTGCGCAGCAGTACCTGTGTTGCAGGCCTTGACTAGTTTAGTTTCTTCCCATCTGGTGAGGTAATCCGTGGCAGTAATGATATACCTCACACCATTTCTCTTCCCTGGTGGGTTTATAGGTCCCACAAAATCAATTGCCCACTTCTCAAAACCCTGTAAAGTCAACTGCGGGTTCAATGGAATTTCGTCTCTTCACGACGGTTTCCCTGTGCTCTGACAGACATCGTAGTTCCTATAGTATTCCTTAGAATCTTTGTGGATGGTAGGCCATCACAGCCCTACCCACAATATCTTTTGCGTAGTAACTCTTCCTGTGTAATGACCTCCCGCGATCCCTAAATGCGCATCTGCTAGTATATATGGTTTCTCGTGGTCAAGTACACATCTGCGCATGACTTCATCTGGTCTGAGTTTGTATAACTGACCTGCAATGATAGTGAAGTCCGCGGCACGTACTACTAACTGATTCTTCTGCTGAACAGAAAATTCTTGTGGTGTGAGCCCTGTTGTGAGAAAATCAATGATATCCTTCTAGTAATCATCTGCAACCTGTATAGCAAATAACTACACATCGGGTAGACTATCTTCAATGTTCGTTGGCTCCTCTCCCGACTCTATTCTAGACAGGTGGTTAGGTCCCAAATTCAACTTACCAGGTTTAAGAATGATCTCGAAGTCATACTCCTGCAATAGCAACAACGATCTGCATATACACCCCCCTAACACCGGTTTATTGACTAGATATTTCAATGCAGAATGATCAATGAACATGAGGAAGTGTGCACCAAGTAGATAATGTCTAAACTTCTGAAGGGCATATACCATCACAAGTCCTTCCCGCTCAGTAGTGGTATAGTTCTTCTCTACTGTCGATAGCTTCCCACTAGAAAATGCAATAGGGTGGTCAATACCCCCTTCTCCTGGCCGAGCTAACACAATTCCCAGGGAAATGCATGATGCGTCCACGTGAACATGAAATGGCTTTGCCCAGTCTGGAAAGACTAGGATCGGCGCGGTAACCATCTTTTCCTTAAGGGTGTCAAAACCCTGTTCGCACTCTTCGTTCCAAACAAACGGCACATCCTTCTTCAGTAGCTTCTCCATTGCTGCTGTGATCTGGGTGTAACCTTTAATGAACTTCCTGTAATAACCTATATGACCCAAGGTAGACCACATCATCTTAACTAAAGTTGGTGTAGGTAAATTCACAATAATGGCAATCTTCATAGGGTCCACTATCAAGCTCTCCTTATAGACAATATGTCCCAGTAAGATTCCACATGGAACGCAGAAGATGCACTTCTTAAAATTCAGTGAGATCTGATGCTGTCTACATTTTTCAAGCATCATTCTCAGATTTGCACAACGGTTTTTCAGCAAACCAAAGACATTCCAGTCATCAAAATATGCTTCCAGAAACTTATGCATGAAATCTTTGAACGCCGCGATGACAACTCTGGAGAATATGGCACGCACGTTCCTCAGACCAAACGGCATGACTGTATACTAGAACGAGCCCCATTCCGTAGCAAATGTCATCTTATGCCTATCTACGGGATGAATCCTGATCTGATGATAATCGGAGAACCCATCAGTAAAGGAATAGGCCTCATTCCCTCCAACATTGTCAAGTACTTCATCCGTAAAAGGAGTAGGGAATGGGTCATGCATATAGGCATCATTAAGTTTTCTGAGATCGACACATATCCTGATCTCACACTTCATCTTCTTGTCCTGGACAACCATAGGACTGATCCATTCAAATTCCTCAATAGGTTCAATGATTCCTGCCTCTAATATTTTGTCCAACTTTGCACGGACTCTCTCTTTGTATCATGGATTCAGTCTATACGGTCGCTGCTTCACAAGCTTAGCGCCTGGCTTCAAAGGGATTTTCATGACTCCTAGGTCACCCAATATTCCTTTCATCTTTGTAAACATGGTCGGAAATAGCTCTTGATATTCATGCAAAGTGTTTGCAATCTCTGCGATAGTCTGATCATCCCAGTAGTCTCTGATAGATGCAAACTTTGGCTCTTCAGTGGTGCCGATGTTCACCTTCTGTGTCTTGACCGATCCACTCATGTTCGGGATTTCCAATGGCGGTCCTTCTATATCGTGCACACCTTCTAACTCTGGTATATTGATATTGCGTGGATCATCTTCATCTTCTTGTCTTCCATGCTCATCATCCTTAGTTAGATTATAACAGTCTATCGGATGTTCTTCATATTCTCTCCATTCTGAGTGTATATTTGTAGGATTGTCATATGTGCTGAAGAATTCTTCCCTTGACATATCTTCACAAGGATAATCTGTTCTGAATACACATTCCTTGATTATCTGTAGTGCCTCATGTATCAAAGGGTTCTCATCCTCGAAGCTGAAATCTATCTGGAAGTTCGCAGTTAACATTTCCCAATCTGAGGTTTCCCTGTGTAACTCCAAGTCTACATACCATTTCTTTGGAATATCCTCTTCCAAAGTATGCACAAACAGGTGCACCCACTCTTCAGGTGGCCTTTCTTCCCATGTCTATGAATAGACTTCCACATGCTGGCTAGAATCTATCTGCTCGTTGAACTTCTCAAAGGGTAAGGTAACCCTTTCTGCGAACCGAATCTGCATATTTGTTATGCATTGCTCCCAAGTGATTAATATGTGCTTATGTGAAGCCCACCATCTGGCAGGTATGCCACAGAGCACCATATCCAATGCTGGTAACCTGTGCTCTTCTGGAACTATTGCAGTACAGTCTTGAATTAAAGTATAAATGTTAGCAGAACCATCAAATGTAGGGATCGAACTTACCTCCTTTCAAATCCAACGCAGTGATTTCATGACCTGTGCACACCTTCTAGCTGACACTTCATGCATGCGATTCTGCCAATTTTCCAGTCCAGTGTGGGAGTCAGAAACGCAGGAGCTATCGCATCTCTAGCTGAGTGCACCATCAGTAGTAGGATTAATGTAATCCTCCTGGTTCGCAGTCATCTGGTACAGTTGGTCCAAATCCTGGGCCTTAGATTCCTCATGAATCGACTTGCTATATCTGTCCCCATCTACAGGATCCAATGGTGCGATAACCCGTAGATGCTTGCCTTCGAATATCATCTTCTTTGTTTTTAAATTTATAATGGCTAAATTGTCAATATCCTAGTCAATTCCCAACAGTACAGGAAAGGGCTGGCTATCGTCAACAATCTCGATGACTTCAAAGTCTGCATGGCTTTGTACTCCATCAATATCAACCACAACATTGGCTAATCGACCAAATGGTATAACTTTCTCTTGGTTGGCCATTCTCAACTGGATATGTGACCATGATAGCTTTGTTCGACCCATCTACTGCCTTGTCTGATTGGTCAAGACATTTACTTCTGATCCCAGATCAAGGATAACTTCGTCCATCTCAAAGTCTCCTATCTACGCAGTGAGCCTCATTTCTTGGACCAACATCTTCTGTTTATTTATATGATGTAGTGCGCCATCAGAATTTTCTGCTTCTGTCTGTGGTTCGTATAGATATATGAGCTTCTCCAGCTCTGCTATCGCGTTTTCATTTTTTAGCATCTTCATGCAGCTTCTTAGGAACTGGGAAACAGAGGTGCTAACATCCACTGTGTGTCTTGTCTTGTCATACACAACAATTGTGTCTTCAACACATGGTACGTCGCTGCGCAGCAGGATCCTTGGTGATTTAGGTTCTGGTTCTCTAAAAGTATCCTGCGCGTCAACAAAAACTTCTTTGTTCTTCTTCAGATCTAGAGCAGGCGATTTTCCTGGGGCTTTTCTTACCCATATTGTTTCGAGAGGGCTTTGCTTCGCATGAGCCGCTCCTGAAGTGGAAGCCTCTGCTCCCCTATCACGGCTTGTCTCCATGCCACTGCATGTGACTACTTTAATGCTAGGATCCATAGGTCTGTTCTCTGATGTGATCCATTGGATGTTCGGGGTTGGTGCGTCTGTTGTTCTTCTTTTCTGCATCTCTACCTCTAGCACCGGGCAATATTCTATCACATGCTCAAATGATTTACAATAATTACAAGTGGTGCATGGATTTACACAATCTATGGATACATGACCTGGCTGGCCACAATTATAGTAGATGACCTTGCCACAGCCTCTTCCTTGTGTTGGGCCGGTATTTCTTCCTCTACCTTGGTATCCACCACCACGGCCTTTGTAGACAGATTGATCATAATGCGTGTTTTCTTTCTTTGGCTGGTTATCTTCTTGCACTCTGTACAAGCCAGTGTCTCTCATTGAATCCATGTCGCACTTTCTTTCATTGATTAGTTCATAGGCACGGCAGTTGGATTCATCATGTCCAACTGATTTACAGAAATTGTAATATAGGTTCTTAGGTGTCTTCACATATTTCTGTATTAGGTAACAATCTTCAGGTCTATGACCAGTAGTTCTGTATATCTCACACTAGGGTGCCTGGTTCTGATTGATGTGGTTAGGTGCACCACTGCCGAGATAGTCGCGGTATAGAGGATAATGTTCGCGGTCATGGCCTTCTCCTTTGCAACTCATGCACCGGATCTCATGACGAGGTTCATATCGATGCTCTTTTCCATTCTTCATGCTTTGCAGCTCCAGTTTCAGGGTGGTAAGCTGGTTCTGAATCTGCGTCATCCCAGAACTAGACTCACCGATTGGCAAAGCCTCCAACTTCATCGCGATTTCCAAGGCCTCTGCCTAGGATGTAACCTTCTGGTGCATCAATGGTAATCTGATGTGGGGTAACATCGTAGCAATGAACCATTCCTTGTGCTGATTTGGAGCTATAACAAAGCTTACTTGGTCTAATAGGGTCTTGAACTTCTAATCAAACTCCCAGACCGATTCTGTCGGTCTCTGCTTGATTTCCTTCAGCTCGGTTATACACTGAGACTCAGACTTTGGTTTCTTGAACTCTGCTATCAACATAGCTTTAATCTATGCCAGGGTCCTGGGCTACGTGGTAGAATACTTCATGAACCAGTGCAGTGCTCTATCTCTGAATTTGGTAATAAGCTGGGCTTTCTTCTCATCATCATCTCGTTTCTGTCTGACACTGCAGACAGCTTCACAAAGAAACTAGTGCTAGTCAGGATATTCTAGACCCATCCCTTGAATATAGGTAGCTTCATATCCGTATGGGCCATGGCTCTAGGGGGAGGTATAGCACTCAAAGGGGCACCTTGAGGTGTGCCTTGAGGGGTGCTAGGGTGTCGTAAAGGACTCTGCACAGTAAAAACAAATGGGCGTATAGGGGTAGATGTACTAGGATGCATATTCGGTGGGGTGGGCTCTGCGAGTGGAGGGTTTTGGGGGGTAAATGGGGGTGCAGCTTCATTTTCAATATCAGAAGGAAACTCAGTATCTACGTGGAGTCCAGAGCCTCCAGGATTCTTATTGAACTTGTATCTTTCCCCACTTCTTAAGTTGTGAGTATCTTCGTCAGAGTCGTTATAAATACTATTTACCATGACAACTTGAAAAGATTACTGCATTCTTAAAACACCTTTCTCAGCTAACAGCATCTTAATGTATAGACTGAGATTGTTTAGGAACTTACCTTGGAAACCTTCGAAAAAGTGTGCCTCTGCTTGGCTATAGGATTTGAGCGTATCCACAGCAAACTCTGTGACAAAGCCTTCTAGCATATGATCGACCCAAAAGTCCACTGCACGCGTCAATGCACTGTCTATTGCCTTGAGCTGTGATATGAGCTCAGGATTCCACTCTGTTGGAATGCCTCCTTGAAAACAGGTTTTCTTTTCGGCGAGCCGCGAGATCCACGCGTGTAGCTCGTCTGGAAATGTAGCCCAGGAAATTTCGTGAATGTCGTCGAACAGATATCTATCCAACCACTATGTGTCACTTGGATGTGGATGTGTGTTCTCTTATATTTTAAAGTCTCTTATGGTCTTATCCCACCAAGCCTCGATTTCTGTCTTCTCAGGATGCCAATTCAATGCACTTTTCGGGAGCTTAGACTCTTCGTCACTCATCAAGACTAGAACTCATCACTGATTCTAGCATGACAAGGGAACCATTTGTTGGCTATCAAATGCTGACCAGAGGTTTTATGAAGACCCAGGTTCTACGCGGATACCTTAAACGAACAAAACCCCTTCGCACCGGCCCTTTCGGCAACATCCTATGAGCATGCTGAGGTCTCACCTGAGGTGTTTCTAATGGGGCACTGCGGACTCAGATGTCTACAGTGAGTGATGAGTTGATGACTGTGATGAAGTTCGCGATAGTGCACTGGCTGTACGCTTCAAGGGTCAAACTACATGGCGATGGTCAACACCACGGCCTGCACCACTATCTTCTATCTTACTAGGAGACTTAACACTACACTGCGAGCACTGCTGCTTGACTCCCTACACTTGGACTATTTGCAAAATGCTTAGGGCAATGAGCTGAATATCATTCATCTATTCATTCATACACTTAACTAACTTACTACTTAATGCTCCCTCACACACTTAGTATGTTACTATTTTAAGCATAACCCCCAGGTGCGGACTAACTGTTATAAATTCGTCAACTGCAACGATTCAAATACATGAACAACTTTCCCCATGCTCAAACAAATGATATAATTACTGTCCCTAGAAGCAAAGATAATATTAAATATACATCCATTCATGCAGACTTAACATATCATTCCATACTCTCTTGATGGCAAATGCATATTAAAGCCCTCTCATAACAGACTGTAAGCAAATATCTAGACATTCAACTACATAAACAGATAAATATAAACACACATCTAAGCATTCAGTCACACAACACACTATTTAACGTGGTTCACTCCCCCGGATGGGAAGCTACGTCCACAAGAACTGTGTTTGATATTTCTTTTAAGGAAGGGTCACAATTCTTAGCCGCGCACTCAGCTGCGGCTCTCTTCTTTCTCGGATAGGTCTCTGCGCACTCAGCTACAGAGCCTTTACAATGTATTTTTGTTTCAAAAGATATTACAATACAATATGATCACCATAACCATCACTAACAGTGACCAACCATGAACAACCCTTCCTATACAAAAATGGTCTTCTTTTATAGATCACACCCGAAGGTCGTGTCTTTACAACATTGAAGACCGAAACTCTTAGGTTTTCCAAACCACTACGGTCCCTTTGAACTATCATGCCAACTTCTGATAGAGATTCTGCTGTTATGGCAGTCCTCCATGCCTTAGATCCATCGCATTCAGCCTTCCTGTTGCGCACACACCAACAGGTCATCCACTTCGAGCCGCCCTTCAACTAGTGGACTTGTGCAACTGGCTCAGCTCCTAGTCACTTTCTTTGCAGGTCGTCCATCCCTTAACAGCCACATACAACTGGCTCAGCTCCCAGTCGCTTTTCGTCCGCCATTTTCCTCTTAATAGTCATGTACCCTGCGGCATGCCAAACTATCACTTTCCCAACCCGTCCTCTGCTTAACGGACTCGTACAGTTGGTCGGCTTCCCGATCTGCTTATGCTTGCAACTCGACATCTTTTCAACAGTCTTACCAAAAGTAGACCACCACTGGTCTATCCGCTATATCTGGCCATCCTCCATCCAATAAACAACTTTACTAGTTCCACGTGGCCTACTACCTTCGCATCACTGAACCACACAGTGATGATCTTCGCGGCATCCTTCAAAACTTGGTACTGTGCACATCTTTGCAGCACTCCCAATACTTAGGAAAAATTCGATATTCTGAACTACGCACAGCTCAGGTCCATTCATCATCAAAAATGTCACAAAAAATGGCCCTATTGGGCCAGGCCCAACATAGCTACATTAATGTCACCACCACGTTGGATGCCCCAACGTTGTTTGCTTGGCTGGTTGGCTATTTCGTAGTAGGGTTATAATTTTCCACAAGCTTATAGTTGGTAGGAGCACCTTCCACATAGGTAATTGCGTTAGCACTAGGCTAAGTAATCTCCTTCACGACGAATTAACAATGGTAACCACAACATTAAAACAATACATTGGGAAATCATTACTACTTACAAATATTACAAGGGATTCTTTATGGAATAAACATTTCATAAGTTAACAATGTTATAGATGGTGAATGTAAAACCACAAGCCAACCTTGATCAACATCTAAACTATTAACGACAAGAAGGTATGCACTCATGAAGAAGTAATGCCACGATAATTCACTTGGTATTGGTGATATCAACACACTAACTCTTTACGCAGTGATATGTGTAAGTTGAGATACGTGTAAGAACTAGATAGGAAGTCAATCATTAATAACACTCATAATTTACCAAACTATGTATAGCAAGTAATAATATATGCGTATAACGTCGAAGGCTTGGTAAGCCAGGTTAGAACAAGATCTTGCAAGGAGACTTGAAATATCTTGCTAGAATCCCTTGATCGAACCATGCTAACTTTTATGATGAAGACAATCAAGTCTAACTAATATCAATTGAGCGGAATTTATTTATAATAATAATAATAAAAAGATTGCACGAAAACCAGTAAAAGTTTAGTGGTACAAAGTGGTATCAGAGAAAAGGTTGCTACTCTAGGACCTATAGGCTCATTTATGATAGATGCTACAATAAAGATTTAAATATATATTTTATGTAGAATACTATTCTTTTGCGTTGTCATTTTTTTGTGTCTAACAAATAACTGTGTACCTACACATAGACGGAAGGAGTGCTGAAAATGAATACGGTAGAACATGAAGGAAGGACAGTGGAGGAGACATCCATTCAACAGGGTGAAAGGGCTAGTAAGCAAGGCATAAATGTTGAAAATGGAGAACTGTAGGTGAATTTAAATTCTCAGTAAGGAACAGTAACACCTAATGAGATGTTGGAAACAATTAAAAGACTTATGGTTGAGCTCCAAAGCATAAAGGAAGACAATATTAAAATTTTTGAAGAGCAGCGTGAGATCAATTCCATCTTGCGGTACAAACTGCCTGAAAAAGGAAATATTCACATACCCACACAAGATGAATGACAAGCAGAGAAATAAGCAACCAGGAAGAGTTCAAAAGTTAAGGTTTCTCATCCAAAAATTTATGAGAGCCATAAAAAAGACACTAGCAGTGACGAGTCACTTAGTGAATATTCTGAGGAATTTGTGCAAGAAAGAAACACAAAAATGGAACAATAAATCAATTACATGCAGAACTAAAGAAGATCAAACCCCCCACTTTCAATGGAGAGATTAAGATGGGAGAAGAAGCTGATCTATGGCTTAGAGACATGGAAAAATACTTAAGGGTGTTCAATTAACCTAGTATCTAATAGCAAGAATTTCTATTTTTCAATCTGTAGGGGAAGGCTTTTGCATGGTGGGATGACCTCAAGCTTATGGAAGCTATCAAGGAGAAAAGTGTGAAATGGAAAGCTTTTGTGAAATATTCCAAACATAAGTATTTGTCTGAAAGGTATTATGACAAGAAAGTAAAAGAATTTTATGACCTGAAGCTAGGGAAACAAACCATGGAATATTTTATTAGTAAATATCTTTAATTACTGAAGTATGTCCTATACATACAGGAGGAGAAGGTAAGAATTCAACGCTTCTTAAACTGCTTGCCTTTTAGTTTTAAGGATCAGATAGAGTTTGATGATCCTAAGACATTGGAGGATGCATTCTGAAAAGCTCGACTATGCTTCGAGCAAATTCAAAATAAGGTTGAAGTAACAACAAAATGGAATGAGAAGAAGGAGGTAAAATCTGAATTTAGACAGAAGGGCCACAAACCAAAAAGTTTCAGAAATCATTTTAAAGTTTGGTTCTTTTGTTCAATGACACCATTTTTCTATGGTGTATAAGGAACAATATGTTGTTCTTGGATTCCCTTTTCAGTGCATAAAGTAGTGAATTTGTTGTTAACATATTCTCCACCATTATCAGATCTTAACTTAAGAATTTGATGACCAGATTGTTTTTCAACAAGGGCCTTGTAGGCCAAGAACATGTTAAAAAAATCTCTCTTAAGTTTTAGTAAATAAACCCAAGTGTGTCTAGAGTAATCATCAATGAAATTTAAAAAATATTTGAAACCAGAAAATGAATCATATGGAAGAGGACCACACAAGTCACTATGCACAATTCGCTCCAAGGGGGCCGAGGTGTGCCATGAGGCACGTTTGTCAAAACTGTCCCAATGATGTTTTCTGAGTACACAACTGGAACAAACACCATCCCTGTAAGATACCATCATAAGACTTGTCACCATATTTTCTTTACATAGTTGTTTCAATGAGCGATAATTTAAGTGACCAAATCACTCATGTCAAAGTTTGCTCAAGCCATCACTATGAGCAACAAAAACTGAGAGAAAAGGTTATGACCCAAAGTTGTTAAAATTGTACAACCTGGTAATGTCATAAAAAATTCCAGTGGCTAGGACATGATGAGGATCTTTAAAATACTTGATTACAACTTGGTGAGGTGTAAACATTACAGTTTTACAATCACCAGAATGAGTGATTTGATAGACTAACAAAAAATTGTAGAAAATTTTTGGGACAAATAGTACATCACTAAATTGTCCATTATCTACCAGAACTATTCCAGATCCTACAACACTAAGAGATCTATCATTACTGAAAAATATTTGTCTATTGTTACATTCATGCATAGTAGAAAATATGGCTTTATCCTTAGCCATATGATAGGACACTCCAGAATCAATGAGCCACTCATTTGAAGTAGACGAAGAATATGAATTATAGGAAAAACTAGAAGCACAAAGTGCATGTCCATGAGATGAATATTCTGAAGACGAATCAAGGCTGATGTGATGATTCTTCATTGTTGCTTACAAGGCTATCGTCTTCTTGAAACATTTAGATTCATCATGATTATCTTTCCCGCAAAATTTGCAATAATGCTCAGTCTTCTTACCTAAATTGGTTTGTCACCTTTGTCATTTTTTGAATAATAAGCTAGTTGAGAGGGTTTGGGACCCTTGTTTGGCTTATTATTGCAAATATTTTGCTTCTTGGTATGCTTGGACTTCTCTTTCTGTTGCACTAGCAAGGCTTTTCCAAATGTGTCTGCATTGCTAATCATTCCAAGATGTATGATCTTATCATGCTATCTAATCAAAGAATCACAAAAGGATTCAAGAGTAGGCTCTTTATAGTTAGCTGGATCCAAGGATTCTTTCATGGAGCAAAATGTAGATACAAAAAATAGAATATGTAAGTCCAAGTTCTGAAAGAATATGATAAATGCATTGCTTGTATTCTCTTTTAATTTTGCATTCTGCACATAAGAGTCCAAGAGTTTTGTACTTAGATAGATATCTTGAATGCATGAAAAATCAATTGGATTTAAGGAAATAAACTCATTTTATATCTAGTGACCTCGAATCTCATTGTGTTTACCAAACACAGATTCTGATTTTTCCCAATCTTTATTTGGTTCATCAATTCCAGATATGTGGAATCGTAAATCAATAGATATTGACATTCCAATCAATCCACAGGATTCATCGCATTTATTGGCCCATTTTATTTTCTTATTAGCATCAGTGGGCTCTGTTTCTTTCCTTGAGGTAATTCGATAAAGTCCCCTACTTCGTAGGACATCCTCCATACGAGATTTCTATGAGAAATAGTTGGAACTAGTAAGGATAATATCACATGGGGATGCCATACTGTAAAATGAAGGTCATAAAAATAGAAACCAATGGTATGGATGCAAATATCTTGAAAAATTAGGTTGTTAAAAAAAACACGGCACTGAAAACTGACTCTGGATGAGCAAGTTATGCTAGATTGAAAAAACGGTTCCAGGTGACCCCAACAAATACGAGGCAAGAAAATGATTGACCCAACTGAAAAAAATATCCCCCCTCTTCCAAAGCTTAACCTTTTCAACTCACTTTACAATAATGTTTCTTTATGTGAACCACTTTTGTAAAATAAATGGAGTTTCACTTTTACAATAATGTTACTTTAAATATTGCATGAAAAAAACTAAAATACTTTAAGTGACTCACTTGTATAACTTAAGGGAGATATGCACTTTTACAATAAAGTAAGTAAAAAATAGAAATTACATGTAGTTTTAGAAAAGTAACTTACAAGAAGACTTGAAGTCAAGACCTCTTATTAAATAAAGAAACTTTTAACCAAGTGAGCTAATATTAAAAGGTACATAATAAATGGAATGGAGGAAGGGGGTTTGTTTTTGTCTCGATCTCCGTGCTTGCCAGAAAAAGACCTTTTCCCTGCAAAACACTTCACATAAACTGAAAATAAAAATAAAAATTAATATACCTCAAATTTGGGGTTAGACCTCATTAACTTCCCCGAACTGTATATGTTTTCTCAATGTTTCTGATTTGTCGCGGTCGCATGAAGTGAATGGCAAAGAGAATATGCAATAAAGAAAACTCATTTTCTTTTATTTCTGATTTTGCAAGATTGCACAAGGTGCACTGTGACACCCCCTCATAAGAAAATTTTTATTTTTACTTAAAGTAAAATATTTATTATTATTTTTATTCCTTGAGTTAGTAAAACTCAAAAAATTGTAACTCACATTTATGTGAGAGTTATGTGCACCAAAACTATTTTTTATTATTATTTTAAATAAAAGAAAAATATTGGAGAGGATCAATTAACAGAGGGGACACCACCTAAAACTATGGACAGGAAATAACACACCAATTATGGAAATCAATCAATCTAAGTGGAGATCTCAACACTCCAACAAGATCCACAAAAATAGGATCCAGGATTTACTTGAGATTGGGTTGGTGATGGAACAAGAACTAGGAAAATACTATAAAGAGGAGCACTGAGAGAGCAGTAGGGATGTTGTGCAAAGGGAGAACCATTATGCTAGAGCATTTTTGTTGAAACCTCTTATTTTTTAAGTCCATATAGTTTAATTTTTATAGACTCTAAGGTAGGAGTGTTGCGTTGTAGTAGTGTTGGTCCAGTAGATTGGGGTGGTGATCCAGCTCGAGGGTGAGATCTGGTGTTTGCAGATTCTCTATGGTTGGGAGGAACTAATTCGTCTCCCGTGTTTTCCAGTTTGACATATTTTTATGTTCAAGTAAGTATTCTTTATTTTTTTTATAATGTTGGATCCCAAATGTTATTTATTTTCTTTGTGATTATATATATTTAGATGCATTTCGTAGAATCTCGAAATGCATGAACTTGTGGCCGTCTTCAGGATGGGATAGAAGAAATGCTAGATCCCAGATGTTTCTCTGGTCCCTATGTTATTGTTTCCAGTTTATAAAAACACAGAATAGAAATGTTTTACATGTGATCTCGATGCAAATTTTAGATACATGTGTTTTGGTTTCTTTTTTATAAAAACACAAAATAGAGATGTTTTACATGTGATCTCGATGCAACTTTTAAATCCCTATGTTCTTGTTTTCTTGTTTATAAAAACTCAGAATAGAAATGTTTTACATGTGATCTCGATGCAACTGTTACATCCCTATGTTCTTGTTTTCCTGTTTATAAAAACACGGAATAGAAATGTTTTACATATGATCTCGATGGAACTTTCAGATCCCTGTGTTCTTGTTTCCTGTTTATAAAAACACAGAATAGAAATGTTTTATATGTGATCTCGATGTAACACTTAAATCCATATGTTCTTGTTTACCTGTTTATAAAAATGAAAAATAGAAATGTTTTACATGTGATCTCAATGCAACTTTTAGATCCCTGTGTTCTTGTTTCATGTTTATAAAAACGTAGAATAGAAATGTCTTACATGTGATCTCAACGCAACTTTTAGATCCCCGTGTTCTTTTTTCCTATTTATAAAAACGTAGAATAGAAATGTTTTACATGTGATCGTAATGCAACTTTTAGATCCTTGTGTTCTTGTTTCCTAGTTATAAAAACGCAGATGATTTTTAACTTGTATATATCTCGTTGACCTTTGGTAGAGGCATGGGCGTGATGTTGTAGGTTATATATAACCATTTTTCTTTTTACTTTCATAAAAACATTGAATCCTTCCAATCCTATGCGCCGTCGTTTGGTTATTTACTGTTTTAAGAGTTGGTTCCGTTTGCATGTTTGGCCTGGGTTGCACTTACAAATATCCTTCAATTTTCTTCTTTGGATTCGTCTCCCTACATGCCTTTTCTATCACATATTTTAACTTTGAAACTGGAATGAAGGGCTGCATGAAGCAAAGACCCTGTCTGTTAGCTGCGGTCTTTAGTCTGTGTAGTTGTTTAGATTAGCACTACTTTTGATATCGGAAAGAGATCTATGTAATGACTTTCGTAGGTGTTTCCTTCATGTTTAACCTCTGTTTATACTCGAGATCCCCAATCCGTGCCTACGTCTTCGGATAGACTATAGTATCCAATTAGTTTTCTGGTGGTACCACTGCGACTTGTTTGGTTAAGAGGTAGACCATCGATGAGTTCTCACCTCGTCGTTTTTCTTATTATACTTGATCCATTTATGAAATCTATAAAAGAAGTTGAGTTTGTTTTATTATATCTTGTATAGAATATTATGTTTTTTTTTATAATATGTTATATAGAATACTTCATGATTTTTTTTTATAATATGTTATATAGAATATTTTATGCTTTTATATACAATTAAAAGGTATGTTAATCTTCGAGAATGTTCACGTTGAATTAAATGATGGGTTAATAGGAATTTTATGCTATAGGTTTTTTTTTTTTTTTTTATATAACATGTATTGTTGAAATGTATGCATATATCATTTATCAAAGACATATGAACTATGGAATTAACTAGAAAGAGAATATAGTCATTAAGGATCTTTATAACATGGACAGTTTATATGCAAAGCATTGAATGTTATAATTACATGGAATATATGGTAGCTTTCGAAACAAATATATATGTCTACATGTACGTTTTGAATTGTAAAAACCTTCATGGATAAATGATTGGGAATTTAATAAATTGATAATTAATAGTTTTAGAAATGTTATAATTTCACTCCTTTATGTAATATTATGAAATTAATGGAAGTGAATTGTGAGGCACCTGCAACAATTACTTAATGAAAATATGCGAAATAGCAGAAATGACAGGACTCAGAATCACTTTTATATTGATCACGGGCCACTTCGAGGGGGCAACCTCCTATGAGCAAGCTCAATACAAATAACTTCACGGTGCCTTCATAGGTCTCAACACACACTTATATACTAATTCTAGGCACCAATACTATGGGTCGAAACCATGGGCCATTACAAACTATGGATCAACAATACTACGGGCGACTTACAAAGCATATGCGCCAACAACAATAACACAAACTATTGATCAACAAATACTATGGGACGACTTACAAAGCATATGCGTCCAACAACAACATACTAACAAAGTAAAGACATGGGTTCCTAACATCCCCTCCCCCTTTAAAAAAAGCTTTGTCCTCAAAGCTTTAGATGTGGAAATTGTTGTTGAATTTGAAGGAGTGGTTCCCATGTAGCATCCTCTGGTTGCATGCCGTGCCACTGAATTAAGACCTCTGTGATAGAGTGAGAGTGAAGCTGACGCATGCGCCGATTGAGGATGGCCTCTGGCTCCAAAAGGATGGATCCTTCATTATCCAGTTCGGGTAAAATCGTTTGGCCGCTGATGTTGGTGCCAAGAACTTTCTTCAGACAAGAGACATGAAAGACTGGATGAATGCGGGAAGAAGGAGGAAGTTCCAATTTATAAGCAACGGACCCAATCTTCTGAAGAATCCGATATGGCCCATAGAACTTTGGAGCGAGCTTATGACGCCCTTTGAGTTTCAAGGAGGATTGTTTGTACGGCTGGAGATGAAGAAAAACCATATCGCCAACTTGAAAAGTGCGCTCTGAACGGTGCTGATCCGCTTGTTGCTTCATGCGATTTCTTGCCATGTGAAGATTGTCCCGCAAAATGCGAAGAATCTGATCGTGGTTGTGAAGGACCGTGTCAACTTCCTAAACTGGTGAACTGGTGGGGGTGTATGGAAGAAGAGCTGGAGGTGCTTGACCATAGACTGCTTCATATGGGGTCATTTTAGAGGCAGTGTGGTAAGAGGTATTGTACCACCATTCAGCAAGAGGGAGCCACTTTTCCCACTGATGTTGTTGTTCCGAGGTGAAGCAACGAAGATAAGTTTCCAAGCATTTATTGACAATTTCAGTCTGACCATCTGTTTGTGGGTGATACCCTGAACTCATCTTCAGTTTGGTGCCAGTGTGGCGAAATAGTTCTGTCCAAAAATGACTGGTGAAAGTCGCATCATGATCAAAGACAATGGAAGAAGGGATGCCATGAAGACGAAAGATCTGGTCCATAAAAATTTGAGCAACTGAGGAGGCTGTATAGGGATGACTGAGAGCACAAAAATGACTATATTTGGAGAGGCGATCAACCACAACGAGAATCACTGTCTTCCCGCCAGATTTAGGGACCCTTCAATGAAATCCATAGGAATATTTGTCCAAATCCGTGTAGGTATGGGCAAGGGTTCAAGCAATCCTGGAATGAGTGTTGTTTCACCCTTATTGCGCTGGCAAGTATCACATTCGGCCATCATCTGTTGAATTGTCCTTTTCATGCCCCGCCAAAAGAAGTTACGCCGTGCTCGTTCATATGTTTTGAGGAACCCAGAGTGCCCGACCGATGGAGAAGCATGGAGTTCATAGAAGACAGCCTGTTGAAGATCTGTGCTCTGGGGAAGCACCAGACGACCCTTGTATCGCAGAGAAGCACCATCCCAAGAGTAATGTGGTACATCAGAAGGGTTGTTGGTCAAGCGTTGGATGATCTGAGATAAGGAAGAGTCATTGACATAACCCTGTTGAACAGATTGCAACCAATTTGGAATAGGCATAGAAATAGCTGAAAGAGAACCTTGGGCACCAAATGTGCGAGAAAGAGCATCTGACACAATATTGTCTTTACCCTTCTTGTAAGTGATCTCATAGTCATAACCCATGAGTTTGCTAACCCATTTCTGTTGTGCCGGGGAGGAGACACGCTGGTCCAAGAAATATTTCAGACTCTGGTGATCAGTCTTGATGCAGAAATGATTCCCTAATAGGTATGGATGCCACTTCTGTACTGCATGCAAAATAGCCATCATTTCCTTCTGATAGGTAGAGGCAGCTAAATTCTTACCTGAAAGGGCTTTGCTGGTGAACGCAATGGGGTGTTCATCTTGAAGGAGAACAGCACCAAGTCCATTAACGCAAGCATCACTCTCAATAGTGAAGGGCTTGGAAAAATCGGGCATAGCTAGCACAGGTGTAGTACACATAGCTTTTTTTAGTTTGTCAAATGCACACTGAGCAGCAGGTGTCCATGTAAAAGCATCCTTTTTAAATAGAGCAGTTAATGGAGCTGCAATCTTTCCATAATCCTTGACAAACTTGCGGTAGTATCCAGTCAACCCCAAAAAACCACGAAGGCTCTTGAGTGTCTGAGGACGTGGCCAATTGTTCATGGCATCGATTTTGGCAGGATCCACGCGAACCCCTTGTGCTGAGATAATGTGCCCGAGATACTCAACTTCCTCTTGTCCAAAAACACATTTAGACTGCTTGGCATGGAGATGATGGTCAAAGAAAAGTTGCATGACAAGATCCAGAAGCTAGAGATGTTCATCCCATGTTTTACTATAGATGAGGATATCATCAAAGAATACCAGAATGAATTTCCGCAAATAGGGTCGAAATATTTTATTCATTAAGGCCTGGAATGTGGAAGGAGCATTAGTGAGGCCAAAGGGCATGACCAAAAACTCATAATGGCCATCATGTGTGCGAAAAGCTGTTTTAGGAATATCATCCTCATGAACCCGAATTTGATGATACCCAGAACGAAGATCCAACTTGGAGAAAAAGTGAGCCCCATGAAGCTCGTCAAGAAGCTCATCAACAACAGGAATTGGAAACTTATCCTTGATGGTGAGGTGATTAAGTGCTCGGAAGTCAATGCAGAAGAAAAGGAACTAGTGCTTGGGTGAATAATACCTTGCTTCAATAAGTCCCGAACGAGCATTTCAATCTCTGTTTTTTGGTGGAATGGGTAGCGATAGGGCCTGATGTTGGGAGGAGCGCTGCCAGGAAGGAGCTGAATATGATGGTCTTCTGGCCTGGAAGGTGGTAATCCCACTGGTTCAGCAAAGACACCTGTATATCGATCCAGAATTTGTTGTAGATCCAAAGGAGTAGTGGAGACCGCTGATGGTTGCATCTGGATGGAATGGATCTGAGCAATGACACCATGTGAATTCTTCTTGAGTAGTTTTTCCATGCGATGTGAACTGATGATGCTGAGAGAACCTGGTTGTAATCCTGTCAATGCGTGTTTGTGTCCATTGAGGGAAAACTGCATCCAAAGTTTGGCAAAATTCCATAAGATAGGGCCGAGTGTGCGTAGCCATTGAGCGCCCAAAACCACATCACATCCTCCTAAGGGCAAGGCAAACATGTCAGAGCGCAAGGTATAATCTTCCATAGAGATACGCACATTTCGACACTTCCCTTTGCAAGGTAAGGTGCCCCCATTGGCAACCATGACTTCAAATTTGGAGCAAGGATGGATAAAACAATCAGCTTGTTTGGCGATCCGAGGGTCAATGAAATTATGAGTGCTACCAGAATCAATGAGGATTGTAAGAGGAAGCTTCTTGAAGTAACCCCTGACCCGCATTGTTTGGGGGGTGGTGATTCCAGCTAAAGCATGGAGAGATATCTTTGGCTGGTCATCCTGAGACGGAGGGTCAATAGGTGGTTCCTGAATGTCGACCGGAGCATCCAGTGTTTCTGGATCTTCGTCACCCATTTCAGAGGCAAGTGGAGATTCCACATCAAGGAGATAGAGCTTTTGCTGAACACATCTATGTCCCCGAGTGAATTTCTCATCACAATTATAGCAAAGCCCCTTTTCTCCGCGTGCTTGCATCTCTGTTTTAGACAAACGCTTGATAGGAGTCGTTCGAGGAGCCTGCGGTATAGCTGGTCGCTGAGAACCCATATTTCGGAAGGGAACAAAAGTGGGCTTGGAGCGTTGTTGGGCTGCAATCTTGTCTTCTGCCAACTTATCCAACCCGAGTGCTTCCATCATTGTGTTGGGACAGAACATTTTGACCTCAGAGCGGATGGCATCCTTTAGACCACTGATAAAACAACTCCGGTAAAATTCATCAGACAATCCTTCGGTGTGGTTGGCTAGATTCTCAAATTCGGTTTGATACTCTCTCACAGTGCCAGTTTGGCAAAGTTTAGTGAGGGCTCCTGTGAAGTCATCAAAAGGACTAGGACCAAATCATTGCAAAAGGAACTGGCAAAAGTCTGGCCAGTTGGGCTCTGGATGAGCCTTGATGTACCAACGGTACCATTGAAGAGCTTCCTGTTCCAAATGAAAGGATGCCAACGAAACTTTGTTGACATCAAAAGTATTATGCAGATTGAAATACTGTTCTGCATGATAGATCCATCCAGTTGGATCGGTACCATTGAAGCGAGGAAAATCAAGCTTCGGACCATGGAAATTGCTGGAAGAAGAGAACCCATTGTCTACTGAAGACTCGGACTGCTGTTTGTTGTTCATAGCTGAATGTTCAAGATGGAGACCAAGAAATTTTTCATCCAGATCTTGGAGTTTGGCTTGGATGGCTGAAAGTGCTTCCTCCATGGTTTTTGCTCCTGCACGGGTGACAACCATAACCAGGAATTTTTTTTTTTTTTTTTTTTTTTTTTTTTTATATTTTTTATTTTGACTGCGTAGGAAAACAAAAACAGGAACTACTTCAGTAAAGGAAAATTTGGATTTGGGAAAAAAATCATAAGGGTAATTGGGGTTTGACTAGTTTTTTGGACATTGTTGGATAGACAGGGAAGCAAAAATGAGGATTTCAGAAGCGGAGTGAAAGAATGGGAAAATTTGGCAGAGGGGAACAAAGAAGCAGAATTCAAAAAGGAACTCTGTGGTAAAAATTGAAGGTGATTGGTTGAAATCTGAGGAAGTTATGGCAAACCCTAAAAATAGAAAAATGTGGGATTTCAAGCTGTAGGAAGGGGAATTGAGGATAGGGTCCCCAGGGATGAAATATACAGAATGGAATGATAGGGGTTCCCTGAAATTTTCAAAGGAAACAGAGGTAAAACAAGGGAGATATGGAGAAAAAACTGAATTTTATACTCTACTTTTTTTTTTTTTTTTTTCAGACTAGAGCAGCTACGATTTTTTTTTTTTTTTTTTACAGACTGGAGCGGCTATGGCTCGGAAGGAATCTAGAACAACGCCAAACGGCTAGATCTGGAACAGCTTGCAAAATGAATCTGAAACGGCGCAACAGTGATCAACAATAGTTCAGCTGAAAGTAGATATGAACCCCAGGTATGTGCGGCTTCCTAACAGTTCAGGGTTTTCACTCGGCCACCAATGCTATCTGACGGCTTGCGTATTGGGGAAGTACCCCTCACTCCACGGCTCAGGTAAAACTGATAACCGCTTTGCCACAAACGACAACTCTTGGTTTACCTCACGGGTGGGAACTAGTCAATCAGGTAGGCGTCATTTCCCTTTTCGCTGGCAGGTCCTCTCAATGGGCCAGCTACTTCGGGGTTCCTGTGGTACTCCTCACAATGAGTTTTAGGGCTTATACCCAAGTACTTCCCACAGTTAAGCGGATAGGGATTAATCCCAAATCCGAACCTGCAACAGATGCGAAAAAAAATTTTGGCAGAAATTTCACCCAGCAAGCCCAAGAAAGTGCTCTGATACCAGATGTGAGGCACCTGCAACAATTAATTAATGAAAATATGCGAAATAGCAGAAATGACAGGACTCAGAATCACTTTTATATTGATCACGGGCCACTTCGAGGGGGCAACCTCCTATGAGCAAGCTCAATACAAATAACTTCACGGTGCCTTCATAGGTCTCAACACACACTTATATACTAATTCTAGGCGCCAATACTATGGGTCAAAACCATGGGCCGTTACAAACTATGGATCAACAATACTACGGGCGACTTACAAAGCATATGCACCAACAACAATAACACAAACTATTGATCAACAAATACTATGGGACGACTTACAAAGCATATGCGTCCAACAACAACATACTAACAAAGTAAAGACATGGGTTCCTAACATGAATAGATAATCTTTCTTCTATATACTTCATTTCTAGGTAAAAATTATTGGGTATATAACAATATGGTATCAGATCCCTAGGTTCCTACACTAGGACCTAATGGAGCTCATTGCTAATGTTTATTTATGTTATATATAAATTTCTGACCAAGTATGGTAATTGTGTTTTCTTTTGATTATATTGTGATTAAGTTCTTGTTACAGAGAAATGGCCTAGGAAAGATCTTCCACTCCCATTTATGTTGAATGAACTAAATAAGTACAACATAATAAAATTATGAATGATAATCAAGAGGAAATTCTGCAAACTGTAAGGGAACTCCAAAATGACTTACAAATGTTTAAACTGAAACATGAATGGGTGATGCATACCCAATAAGATGTAAATGAAGCACTATTACAAAAATTAACTAACTTTTCTAAAGACATGGGTCATGTGGGGATAAAAAGAAAATATAAAAATAAAAGAATGGATTCTTCCTCTGAATTGTTTTCCGATGATAACTCCATTGACAGTGAGTTGGATGACTCTAGCAACGATGATGAGCATAGATGAGGAAGGAAAACGAGACGTAGGGATGACATATCCAGAGAATTTAAAAAAGATTAAACCTCCTATATTTGGCGGGGAAATCAAGAAAGGGGAAGAAGACGAAGCATGTCTATCTGGTATGAAAAATTATTTCACCATGTATAACTCCTCTAATTCAATGAAAGAAAAAATTGTTATCTTTAAATTGGATGGGAAAGATGAAATTTTATGGAAATGCCTAATTAAAGCTAAGGGGATTAATGACTGTAAAGTTACTTGGAATTGGTTTAAAAAGTATTTAAAAAAGAGTATATGTCTGAATATTATTATGAGGGTAAATCTAAAGAATTTTATGAACTAAGTTTAGGGAAAATGTTGATGCATGATATATGCACTAGCTTCATGTTCTCATTAAGATATGTACTCTAACTCACTGAGGAAAATCCAAAAATACAGAGGTTCCTTGGTTTTCTACCTAACTTCTATAAAGTTATACTAGAATTTGATAACGCTAAAACACTTTATGAAGAAATAATGAAAGCTAATCTAGCTCATGATCAAGCTAAGCATAGGAAATATAACCCAAAAACATTTAAGAAGAGGGAGGGACAATATTTTAAAAGAAGAGAATTCAAACCCTTCAACAAGAATAGAAACTTCCCCAAAAATAATTTTAACATAAGTCAACCAGCCAAACCTGAATTTAAAGATAATACTGGGTATAAGAAAAATTAAGAAATAAAAAGAGAACCTTTAAAATATTGGCGATGTGGAGAAATCCATTTCTAAAGGGACTGTCCACATAAAAAGGACAACCAAAGTATTCATGCAGTAAGAGAATATGCCATAGTGGGAGAAGTTGCGAGGAGCATTCCAACAATAAGAGCATCCTTGGATAATCGTCAAGCCAATTTTCAGCCCTCCATGATAGAGGTAGAAGGTAAAATATCTGAAAGAGCTATTTCTGTTTTAATTGACTCTGGTTCAACGTTAAGTTATGTATCTCATAACTTGGTAGATGCTTGTAAATTGAAGGAACATGAATTTCAAAAATCCTGGTTAGTTCAATTAGCCACGGGCACAAAAAGAAAAGTAACAAGCTTTATTTCCACATGTGAATTTAAGATGAATGATTATGTTACAAAAGATTATTTGAACATATTACCTCTAGGATCTTATGATATTTTGATTGGCATGGATTGGATTAAAAAACATAGAGTAATTTTAAATTGCTATGACAAAATGTTTACTTGCATTGATGAATCTGGTAATCATAGAATTGTTAGAGGCATTCCAAAGAAAGGTACAATTAGAAAAGTATCTGCATTACAGTTGAAAAAGTGTTCTAGAAAAGGTTGTAAAATTTTTTCTCTACATATAACGGAAACCTCTAATGAAAATAATAAAACTAATATGGAAGATTATTCTACCCTACAAAAATTTAAAGATGTATTCCCAGACGAAGTTCATGGATTACCTCCTAGGAGGGATATCGATTTCACTATCGAGTTGGTACCTGGTGCGGTACCTACCTCTAAGGCCCGTTACCAAATGAATCAACTTGAACTAATAGAACTAAAAATGAAATTGCAAGAGTTAATTGTTAAACACTATATTAGACCGAGTGTGTCCCCATTGGGAGCATCGGTACTTTTCATGAAAAAGAAGGACGACACATTGAGGTTGTGCATTGATTATCGTCAACTAAACAAGATGACCATTACAAAATGATACCCGCTCCCTCGCATAGATGATCTATTTGATCAAGTATGAGGAGAGACGGTATTCTCAAAAATTATCTAAGAACTGGATACCATCAAATAAGAATAAAAGATGAAGATGTTTATAAAACTGTTTTCGGAACACGTTATGGGAACTATGAGTTCATGGTCATACCTTTTGTCTTGACCAATATCTCGGCAATGTTCGTGTGTCTAATGAACGGTGTGTTACACAAATTTTTGGATAAGTTTGTCGTTATCTTTATAGATGACATCTTAATTTACTCTAAAAATGAAGAAGAACATGGAGAACACCTAAGAATGTTCCTACAAACTTTAAGAGAACACAAACTCTATGCGAAGTTTAGTAAATGTGATTTTTACCAAGACAAAGTACAATATTTAGGACATGTAATTTCGAAAGATGGAATTGCAGTAGACCCAAAGAAAATCAAATCAATCATAGATTGGCTAGTCCCAAGGGATGTGACAGGAATTAGATCCTTCATGGGGATCATGGGTTACTACCGTAGATTTATCGAGGGATTTTCAAAAATTGTATATCCTACAACTTCACTCCAAAAGAAAGGGATAAAATTTAATTGGAAAACTAAGTGTCAATAAATCTTTGAAAAGTTAGAACACTTACTTACCACCACACCCATAGCTGATCCCTACAAAGACTTTGTGGTTTGTACAGATGGATGTTTAGAAGGGTTAGGTGGGGTATTATTACAAGAAGATCATGTATAAGCTATGAGTCCAGAAAAATTAAGAAACATAAAAAGAACTATGCGACTCATGACATAGAGTTGGAAGCCATAATTCACGCATTGAGAATGTGGCTGCATTATCTAATTGGGAAAAGATTCATTTTAAAAACATATAACATAAAATTAAAATATTTTTTCGATCAACAGAATCTCAATGATCGACAAGCAAGGTTGTTGGCCTTCCTGAGCGAGTCCGAATTTGAAATAAAACACATTAAAGGAAAAGAAAATAAGATTGTCGATGCTTTGAGTAGGAATGTAAATTTCCAGATTTCTACTATGATGAGCAGTTATAAAATAGACTTGGAGAACATAATAAATAATACTACTGAAAATGATCAAGAGTATTTAAGAACTAAATAAAAATGGCAAAGAAGTTTTACTGAGAAAGAAACAACCGAATTTAGTGTCGGGATCGACAACTTGCTTAAATATAAGAACCAAATATATGTACCCAATTTAAAGAAAGTAAAAAGATTAATATTAAATGAAACTCATAAGAAACCTTACTCCGGACATCCTGGGTACCACAAAATTTTCAACTTTAAAGAAGGAATATTATTGAACTAACATGAAGAAAGATGTTTCCGACAATCTAGCCAGGTGTCTAGAATGTCAACAAGTAAAAACTGAACATAAACATCCAACTGGATTGTTACAACCCTTGCCCATCCTAGAATGGAAATGGGAGGTAATAAGTATGGACTTCATAACCAAATTACCTAAGAATAACAGACAATATGATTCAATTATGGTAGTAGTGGATAAACTGAGTAAAGCTGCCCATTTCATTCTGGTTAAGTCTACCTTTAAAGTTGTTAATATTGCTGACATTTTTATGAAGGAAATATTTAGATTGCATGGCATTCCAAAGATAATGATATCAGATAGAGATTCAAAATTTACTAGCAATTTTTGGAAAGCTTTATTTCAAGGGTTAGATACAAAGTTAAATTTTAGTACCACATACCATGTGCAAACAAATGGCCAAACGGAAAGAACTAACCAAATACTTGAAGACATGTTAAGGAGGTACATGATGAACCAACCAGGTAAATGGGAAGAATATCTGCATTTAGTTGAGTATGCATATAACAATGGTTATCAAATGTCAACAAAAATGACACCCTTTGAGATATTATATGGCAGAAGGTGTTGCACTCCTATAACATGGAATATCCCAGTGGATGGAATTATGTTTGGACCCGACTTGTTAAGAGACATGGAACAAATTGATAACCAGGCACAACAAAATCTAAACTGTGCAAAGGATCGTCAAAAGAACTATGCAGATCTCAAAATAACTCAGAGAGAGTTTAGTGTCGGAGACCATCTCCACTTAAACGTAAAAGAAAAAAGAAGTTCCTTAAGGCTGGGTAAGTGTTCAAAGCTGGCTCCCAGGTATTGTGGACCGTTCAAGGTACTGGAAAAGTTAGGGTCGGTAGCCTATGAACTTGCACTTCCTCCTTCTATTAAAGTTCATAATGTCTTCCATGTATATTTGTTGAAAAAGTATTTTCATGATGCCACTCACATACTTGATTGGGATATGATTCAGGTAGAACCCGAGGGAGAGTTCTAAATTGGGCCTATGCGTATCCTCGAGAGGAAGGAGCTAATGCTGTGGAACCGAGCTATCACTCGAATTAAAGTGCAATGGAAGCACTTTATCCCAGAAGAGGCTACCTGGGAATTGGATGATAAGATGCGAGAGGCATACCCTTCATTTTTCTAGCAAGAGCAAGAAGGCTTTGATTAAAAATAAACAAAAAGTAACACCGAGGTTGGTGTTAAGAATAAGGGGGGGATGAATGTGACACCCCCTCACAAGACGATTTCTATTTTTACTTAAAGTAAAATATTTATTTATTATTATTTTTATTCCTTGAGTTAGTAAAACTCAAAAAATTGTAACACACATTTATGTGAGAGTTGTGCACCAAAATATTTATTATTATTATTTTAAATAAAAGAGAAATATTGGAAAGGATCAATTAATAGAGGGGACACCACCTACAATTTTGGACAGGAGATAGCACACCAATTATGGAAATCAATCAATTTCCAAGTGGAGATCTCAACACTCCAACAAGATCCACAAAAATAGGATCCAGGATTTGCTTGATGTTGGGTTGGTGATGGCATAAGACCTAGGAAAATACTATAAAGAGGAGCACTGAGAGAGCATCAGGGATGTTGTGAAAAGGGAGAAACATTATGCTAGAGCATTTTTGTTGAGACCTCTTATTTGCTAAGTCCATTTATTACATACTCCAAGGTAGGAGTGTTGCATTGCAGTAGTGCTGGTCCAGTAGATTGGGCTGGTGATACAGCTTGGGGATGAGATCTGGTGTTTGCATATTCTCTATGGTTGGGAAGAATTGATTCCTCTCCTGTGTTTTCCAGTTCGGCATAGTTTTCTGTTCAAGTAAGTATTCTTTATTTTTTTTATAATGTTGGATCCCAAATCTTATTTATTTTCTGTGTGATTATATATATTTAGATGCATTTCGTAGAATCTGGAAATGCATGAACCTATGGCTGCCTTAAGGATGGGATAGCATAAATTCTAGGTCCCATATGTTTCTCTGGTCCTTGTGTTATTGTTTCCTGTTTATAAAAACGAAGAATAGAAATGTTTTACATGTGATCTCGATGCAAATTTTAGATCCCTGTGTTCTTGTTTCCTGTCTATAAAAACACATAATAGACATGTTTTACATGTGATATCGATGCAACTATTAGATCCCTGTGTTCTTGTTTTCTTGTTTATAAAAACGCAGAATATAAATGTTTTACATGTGATCTCGATGCAACTTTTAGATCCATGTGTTCTTATTTTCTTGTTTATAAAAATGCAGAATAGAAATGTTTTACATGTGATCTCGATGCAACTTTTAGATCCCTTTTTCCTTGTTTCCTGTTTATAAAAACACAGAATAGAAATGATTTACATGTGATCTCGATGCAACTTTTATATCCCTGTGTTCTTGTTTTCCTCTTTATAAAAACCCAGAATAGAAATGTTTTACATGTGATCTCGATCCAACTTTTAGATCCTTGTCTTCTTGCTTCCTGTTTATAAAAACGCATAATAGAAATGTTTTACATGTAATCTTGATGCAACTTTTAGATCCCTATGTTCTTGTTTTGCGTTTATAAAAACACAGAATATAAATGTTTTACATGTGATCGTGATGCAACTTTTAGATCCCTGTGTTCTTGTTTCCTGGTTATAAAAGCACAAATAAGTTTTAAACTTGTATATATCTCATTGACCTTTGGTATAGGCGTGGGCATGATGATGTAGGTTATATATAACCATTTTTCTTTTTACTTTCATAAAAACATTGAATCATGCCCAGCCAGTGCGTCGTCGTTTTGTTATTTACTGTTTTAAGAGTTGGTTTCGTTTGCATGTTTTCCTTGGGTTGTATTTACAAATGTCCTTTGATTTTCTACTTTGGAGTTGTCTCCCTGCGTGTTTTTGCTATCATATGTTTTAACTTTGAAACTTGAATGAAGGGCTGCGTGAAGCAAAG
Source organism: Larix kaempferi (assembly GCA_027924585.1). NCBI lineage: Eukaryota > Viridiplantae > Streptophyta > Pinopsida > Pinales > Pinaceae > Larix > Larix kaempferi. Next base: position 330,079 of record BSBM01001458.1, on the reverse strand, counting down.
ACCCTATGTGTTAGCTACGGTCTTTAGTATGTGTAGTTGTTTAGATTAGCGCTACTTTTGAGATCGGAAAGAGATCTCTGTTATGACTTTTGTAGCATTTACTTCAAGTTTAACCTCTGTTTATACCCGAGATCCCCAATCAGTGCCTACCTATTAGGATAGAGTGCAGTATCCGACTAGTTTTGCGGTGGTATCACTACAACTTGTTTGGTCAAGAGGTTGACCACCGATGAGTTCTCACCTCATCGTTTTTCTTATTATACTTGATCCGTTTATGAAATCTATAAAAGAAGTTGAGTTTGTTTTATTATATGTTGTATAGAATATTATGTTTTTGTTTTATAATATGTTATATAGAATATTTTATGCTTTTATATACAATTAAAAGGTATATTAATCTTGGAGAGTGTTCACGTTGAATTAAATGATGGGTTAATAGGAACTTTATGCTAGGGTTTGTTTTGTTTTGTTTATATAATATATATGGTTGATATGTATGCATATATCATTTAATATTTATCAAAGACATATGAACTATGGAATTAATTAGAAAGAGAATATATGCATTAAGGATATTTATAACATGGACAGTTTATATGCATAGCATTGAATGTTATAATTACATGGAAGATATATTAGCTTTCAAAACAAATATATATGTTTACATGTACGTTTTCTATTGTAAAAACCTTCATGGATAAATGATTGGGAATTTAATAAATTGATATTTAATAGTTTTAGAAATGTTTTAATTTCACTCCTTTATGTAATATTATGAAATTAATGGAAGTGAATAGATAATCTTTATTCTATATACTTCATTTCTTGGTAAAAATTATTGGGTATATGACAATATGGTATGAGAGCCCTAGGTTCCTACACGAGGACTTAATGGAGCTCATTGCTAATGTTTATTTATGTTATAGAAATTTCTGACCAAGTGTGGTAATTGTGTTTTCTTTTGATTAGATTGTGATTAAGTTCTTGTTATTGAGAAATGACTAAGGAAATATCTTCCACTCCCATTTATGTCGAACTAACTAAAGAAGAACAACATAATAAAATTATGAATGATAATCAAGAGGAAATTCTGCAAACTATAAGGGAACTTCAAAATGACTTACAAACATTTAAACTGGAACATGAACGGGTGATGTGGACCCAAGAAGATGTAAATGAATCTCTATTACAAAAATTAACTTAATTTTCGAAAGACACAGGTCATGTGGGGATAAAAAGAAAATATAAAAATAAAAGAATGGTGTCTTCCTCCGAAAAAATTTTCGATGACAGCTCCGCTGACAGTGAGTTGGATGACTCTAGCAACGATGATGAGAATAGACAAGGAAGGAAAAAGATAAGTAGGGATGAGATATCTAGAGAATTTAAAAGGATTAAACCTCCTATCTTTGATGGGGAAATCATGAAAGGAGAAGAAGCCGAAGCATGGCTATCTGGTATGAAAAAGTATTTCACCATGTTTAACTACTCTAATTCAATGAAAGCAAAAATGGATATCTTTAACTTGGTTGGGAAAGCTGAAATTTGGTGGAAAGAACCAAAGAAATCTAAGGGGATTAATGACCGTAAAGTTACCTGGAATTGGTTTAAAAAAGTATTTAAAAAAGAGTATCTCTTTGAATACTATTATGAGGGTAAATCTAAAGAATTTTATGAACTAAGGTTAGGGAAAATGTCAATGCATGATCTATGCACTAAATTCCTTTTCTTATTAAGATATGTAGCCTACCTCACTTAGGAAAAGCCAAAAATATAGAGGTTCCTTGGTTGTCTTCCTAACTTCTATAAAGATAGACTAGAATTCGATAACCCTAAAACACTTTATGAATCGATGAGGAAAGCTAAGATAGCTTATGATCAAGCTAAGAATAGGAAAGATAACCCAAAAAAAATTAAGAAGAGGGAGGGAAAAGATTTTAAAAGAAGAGAATTTAAACCCTTCAACAAGAATAGAAACTTCCCCAAAAATCATTTTTATAGAAGTCAACCAGCAAAACCTAAATTTAAAGATAACACTAGTTAGAAGAAAAATGAATGAAATAAAAAGAGAACCTTTAAAATTTTGGGGATGTGGAGAAATCCATTTCTACAGGGACTGTCCACATAAAAAGGACAAGCGAATTATTCATGCAGTTAGAGAAGCTGCCAAAGTGGGAGAAGTTGCGAGGATCATTCCAAAGATAAGAGCAACCTTGGATAATCGTCAAGCCGAGTTTCAACCCTCCATGATAGAGGTAGAAGGTAAAATATCTTAAAGAGCTATTTCTGTTTTAATTGGCTCTGGTTCAACCCTAAGTTATATATCTCCTCACTTGGTAGATGCTTGTAAATTTAAGAAACATGAATTTCAAAATTCCTGGTTAGTTCAATTAGCCACGGGCACAAAAAGAAAAGTAACAATTTTTAATTCCACACGTGAATTTCAGATAAATGATTATGTTACAAAAGTTGATTTGAACATATTACCCCTAGGATATTATGATATTTTGATTGGCATGGATTGGCTTGAAAAACATAGAGTAATTTTAAATTGCTATGACAAAACGTTTACTTGCATTGATGAATATGGTACTCATAGAATTGTTAGAGGCATTCCAAAGAAAGAGACAATTAGAAAAGTATCTTCATTACACTTGAAAAGTGTTCTAGAAAAGGTTGTAAGATTTTTGTTGTACATATAACGAAAACCTCTAATGAAAAGAATAAACCTAATCTAGAAGATTATTCTACCCTACAAGAATTTAAAGATGTATTCCCATATAAAGTTCCTGGATTACCTCCTAGGAGGGATATCGATTTCACTATCGAGTTGGTAACTGGTGCGGTACCTGCCTCTAAGGACCCTTACCGAATGAATCAACCTGAACTAATAGAACTAAAAATTAAATTTCAAAAGTTAATTGATAAACACTATATTAAATCGAGTGTGTCCCCATGGGGAGCACTAGTGCTTATCATGAAAAAGAAGGATGACACATTGAGGTTGTGCATTGACTATCATGAACTAAACAATATCACCATCAAACATCGATACCTGCTCCCTCGCATAGATGATCTATTCGATCAAGTACGAGGAGAGATGGTATTCTAAAAAATTGATCTAAGAACTGGATACCATCAAATAAGAATAAAAGATGAAGCTGTTTATAAAACTTCTTTCAGAACACGTTATGGGAACTATGAGTTCATGGTCAAACCTTTTCATTTGACCAATTCCTTGACAACGTTCATGTGTCTAATGAATAGTGTGTTACACAAATTTTTGGATAAGTTTTCCTTTGTCTTTATAGATGACATCTTAATTTACTCTAAAAATGAAGAAGAACATGGAGAAAACCTAAAAATGTTCCTACAAACTCTAAGATAACACAAACTCTACGCAAATTTCAGGAAATGTGATTTTTACCAAGATAAAGTACAATATCTAGGACATGTAATTTCGAAAGATGGAATTGCGGTAGACTCGGACAAAATCAAAGCAATCATAGATTGGCCAGTCCCAAGGGATGTGGCGGGCATTAGATCCTTCATGGCAATCACGGGTTACTACCATATATTTATCGAGGGATTTTTTGAAAATTGCATATCCTATAACTTCACTCCAAAAGAAAGGGATACAATTTAATTGGACAACTAAGTGTCAAGAAAGCTTTGAAAAGTTAAAACACTTACATACCACCGCACCCATAGCTAATCCCTACAAATACATCGTGGTTTGTACGAATGCATGTTTAGAAGGGTTAGGTGGGGTATTATTAAAAGAAGATCATGTAATAAGTGTTATGTGGGGAAAACCACACTTTGAGCGTTGGATGAAAGCTCGACTCTATCCAGGTCTATTCTACTAACTCACATAAAATGTTTATGTCTGGAAAATCACCATCATGAGATATTCAACTCTACGATGATACACACACACACACACACACACACATTAAATCCTTCGTCACGATTAGTGTTGGTGGACTTAAGGAGAGGGCCATCCCTTTCGCTTAGTCTCTAGCTTATTTTTAAGCTTTAGTCCCCTCTTGTTAACATAAAATTTTCCTTAGATTTACTTCTCCCTGATTGATGGCGGCCTTCTAGAGGTATGACCTGTGTAATATATCAAGATTAACTCTTTCATTAACAAAAAAATCTTAAATGCATAAAAAATGTTTTACAAGGTTTTAGGCTGAGGTTGCAGTTTAAACTAACTGGGACTTTGACCAATCGAAACAAATTTCTAATGGTTGAACTTAAATTTTTTAATAACCAAGATTATTTATTAATTGTTTTGGTCAATTTATTATACAGCTTTAATTATGGACATCACTCAGATCTCTCATGCGATAATTTAATTATGAGATAACATGTTTGAGTGTGTTGAAGAATCTCAATAAAGATTATGTTTTTAAACTTGACCTCCACCTAGTAGATTTGTTGCCTAAATTGCGGGTGACCTCTCGGTGGGAAAACATACAACAAATAGAGGTGAGACGGTTGGGTGGAACATTGAAGACAAGTCTTTAGTCGCCCAAAGTCAGATAAATGTTCCCTAAATTGTTATGTGTTTATTAATTGACAAGTTGTAAAGAGTCATCCTTGTTGTGTCAAGATATTGAAATGTGTTCAATTATGCATATGTATTCCAAATTCATAACTAAGATGGATAAACTCTAAAGAAGTAATGTTTATGATCATTGTTCATAACTTCATGAAATTGTGATGTTAGTTGGGAGTTGCACATAGAATCATAAGCATAAGGTAAATAGTAATTCTACTTGTCTTATGATTAATTTATATAGTAAGAGGTATTATCAATATCATGAATTCCCATGATGCTTGATGAAAATATGAAGTCGTTTCCATACAGTAGTATAAAATAAAATCTATGCATTAGATTCTACTTAGGAAGGTATACTGAATTTGTATTGGTTTCTTATGTCAAATCATCTCAAAAGGGTATAGTAAGTACTTGTTGAATTAAGGGATGGTTACCAACTAGCTTAACTATATTTAGACTGATTGTATGGGAAAGTATTGGTAATAAATACTATACTTGATATTGATTTAGTATTAATGAGATATGTTGTTAATAAAGTTATAATCCCTTAGAATAATTACATTTGGATGTGACTCTTAAAGAGTTAAGATTGAATGAATTATATCACTCATAGTGTTTGAATGGACAAACATAATTCTCTATCATGACCTTATTGGGATTAAAGTTTTGATTATAGATAAAGGATTCAAATAGTATATTGATCATGTAACTTGTCAGAGCTATGATCCTAACGTGTTAAAATACTTAGACTATTTCAATATGGAACTTTGGCATAATATCTATGATAAGGAAAATGCATGATGTAAGTGAGTTTTAACATGGTGATTTGATCATATTCCTTTACAAGTTTAGTCTAACTCAAGTATTAAACAAAAAGCATAAAACAATCTAAAAGGAATTTGAATGGTCCCTATGATTAAATTAATGTTTCTAACATTAACAAGAAGTTAGTTAGGGGTGAATAAGTTTTGAGGAGATGAAGTTATGCTTCTAATAATAAATCAACAACCATTGTATGTTGAAAATTTATTAGGAAAAGTTAGTAACACTTATGATATCGTCACTTAACAATTACATGAAAGAGTTATGTGTCTAAGCAAGTGTTTGAAAGATGAGGGAGAACCAATCAATAGTAAAGAGTAGGATTTAATGTTAGGAAAACTAACTTACTTGGTGGGTTGACAAGTACTAAGAGGAAAAATTTTATACCCCATTTCCGAAAATATCAATGAGGAATTTGGGTACGCTACAAGGTGTTTTAGGAACTAACCAACGATCTATTTTTGAAACTCTTAGCTAAAACCGAGAGATACTTGTGAAATTATAAATTAGGGTTGATGACCTATTTATAGTATCCTAATTTTATTTTCATCTCTAATTCTTTCTCACACCACATTTTCTCTTTAAACTTAGTTGTAATAATGTTTTTGATATTAGTTATATTCTTCAAAGGGTCATTTTTACCAATGCCCCAATGGTTTAACCAATCCATAGAATATTTATACCATCCTTGTTTGAAGTGTAGGTGGTTTTGACTTGACTTTAAAGCAATTTTAGGAAGTATCCCATCTCCCATGTTATTTATTTTGTGTTTGTACATTAGGTACCTAGTCATAGCCATAATCTCAATGGGGGAGAGACCTTCTTCTATGAGAAGAATAGGAGAAGGTGTATATATTTTAATTTTGAGGTTATAAGTTATGAAATGCTTCTGGATCTGCTCAATATTTCTCCAAGAATCTCTAGAAATGTTGCAACCCCATACTTCACAACTGTATAAGATAATGAGGATGATAAGAGTTTCAAAAAGGAACTTATTTTTATCCCATATGACGAGGTTGGCTGACTTACAATTATTTTCATGGCCAAAGTAGGCTTTCCATCCTTCATTGATTCTTTTCTCGATGTTGTAGTTCCAATTGAGTTTATGCTGAATGTCAATATTGAGATACTTGTAAGAAGTTAAGTTTCCTCTAGATTGTTATTATCATAAATACAATTAGCGTATGAGCCTTTCCTAGACTTTATAATCATAAATTTTTCTTGTCAGTGTTAAATGTCCTACCCATATTAGAGCAAAAATATTAAAGAATTATTAATTGCTTATCAAGATCAAAGTGACGCCTTTCCAAAAGAACAATATCATCAGCATAGAGCAAGAGCATGATAACTATTCCAATAAATATCATGCCAGCGCAACCTGCATCTTCTAAATAACCTTCTATCTTTTTGATGTAAATGCCAAAAAGGATGTGGGAGAGGCGAAAACCTTGTTTAAATCCAATATTATAGTTTATATATGTCAACCACCCTTCAATGTTCTTCAACTTGGCAATGACCTTTTCTTATAACCATATCGCAATGACTCTCAACTCAAAAGGAACTTGAAGCTCCTCTAACCTATTCCAATTTTTTTTTCTAGGAACTGTATCAAAGGCTTTTATGCAATCTACAAAGCAATAAAATAGAACAAACTTATTATTACGGATTTCCTCCGCAATGATCCTAAGCGTAACAAGGTGGTTCGTGGTTGAATGGTGTCTTCTAAAACTGGCTTGTCCTTTATCCCACTTACAATTTGTTTCTAGATCCATTCGCTAATCTTCTTTTCTAAGATAATACCGTATAACTTAGCTAAAAGAAGGCTAATTATAATGGTCCGATAATTAGAGGGGTTATTTTTATCGCCACTATTGAAAATAGGGATAATGAGGCTCTGAGTCCAAGGTGTAGGGAAACCTTGCTTGACATCTATATTGAAAAGTTTGTGGATGTGTGGGATGAGGATAGGCCCTCTAATTTTTAAGATTTCTTCTGGGTATCCTTCGACGTCTTTGGTTTTTCCATTAGCTAGGCACATAAACCCAAAGTTTATGTCTTCTAACGAGAAAAAATATTTTGCTGTAAGAAGGGTTTGAATGTTGTTTTTGATATTCGGGGATTCATAAATTTATTTAAGATAGGAATTTTAGTACATTAGATCAATCTTATTATATTCTTTTGTTTTGCGAATTAGAATTTGTCTCCAAAATTTCGTAGGAGCCATCCTGGAGAGGTGTAAAATATTTTCTTGTATTTTACTTAGATAATGCCTTTTTTACTTTTAATGAGGGATTAGTACTTATTTAGCTTGTATACATTTACGGATTTAGTGGTAGTGATTAATTTCTTTTCTTGCACCTTTACACTCTTGGTCATACCAAGGGTTGGTTCTATTATCTCTCTTGCTACCTAAGACTTCCATAGAGAAATTGTTAATGGAAGAGGAAAGTGTTGTAGTAAAATTATGGTAGAGAATTTCTATATTGTCCATACTAGATAAAGGAGATAGATTGTTTCTTAAATCATGGAGAAAAAGGTCAGTTTTACTTTTATCAAAGATTAGGTGCTTTTGGCCATGTAGTTTTCCTTTGGGGATAACTATTCATGAAAATATTGAGAGTTATGTTTAAAGGCCTATGATCAGAGTTAGGCTCATGGTCCTTGAGGATTTCAATGTCTATAATTTCATTGTATAGAGGGATATCAGATATAATATAATCTGATATCACCCATCAAAAGAATATTTCCTTCCTTCCTCAAAATATAAATATAATGCTCTAAGCCATTATAAGGACAATTTTTTGTCTAGATTAAGCTTTTCTTATAGAAGTTAGAATTAGTAGGGGAAAAATAACAAATGGCTATATAAATATTTTTATCATTAATGTCTTTAATCTCTATCCAAATATATTGGCTGTAAGGGTCTTTCTTATAAAGAACAGCATGAAGGGAGATGATCTTCTTGATGAAATATGCTATACCCCCAATGCCTCTACGATAGGAACGTTTATTCCAAATTTACCATATGACCTATCCTTCTATATCAAGGACCTTGGACTCCTCATGTTCCCAAGTTTCAACCAGTAGTATAATGTCAATTTCGTTCAAGATCCAACTTAACTTAGGGCCTTTGATCTATGGAAAGCCTCGATAGTTCCAAGAGATGATCTGGAGTTTGTCAAATTGCTATTTATTACTATTGTTCTAGTTTCTATCTCAGATGACAACTTTCCTATTTTTTATTAGGGCCCATTTTCCCTCTTTTCTAGCTTCTTTTACCTTTTGGACCTCTTTTCTTATTTTGTCCCGATCTTATGGAATTAGGTCTTCATTTATAAATTTCCCCAATCCTTTTAAACTAGAGGTCCAAAAGGTAAAAGAAGCTAGAAAAACTCATTTTTGTAGGTTTTTGTCAAATTAATTGATCAAAATAAATTCTTTATTAGGATTTATATTTTATGAGTATTTAGTATACACATTATTATATTATTGCATTTTTAAAGCAATTAAGTTTATTTATGATATTTGATTGAGATTTGATTTTCAATCTACTTATTTAGATTTTGATTTTAAAGTGCCAATGGCTTTGATGGATGAGAAAATTTAAACGTTGCAAGGAGTGTTGTTTTGTTTTTGTTCTTTCTTTTTCATTTTTCAATCATTGTGTTGTCTCCTTTGCGTGTCTATGTTGCATATGGATTTTAATGTCTTTAGATGTTTCCCATTAATGTTGTTTGTAATGTGTAATTTTTTTAGATAGGCATGGCATATATCGAAGAGGAGGCAGAGGGTGACACTTTTATGGAAATGGTAGAGCTATACATCCACATGGATCTCCTTCTAAGTAACACGTTTATATTTAATACATATTTAGGTTTTTATTATGTTATATGATTTTTTTAATGAAAATTTCAGGTTTTTATTTTATTAGATAAAATTTAGATTTAGATTGTGTAGGCTTTTATCATATATTAGGATTAAAATATGTTTTTTTAGCTTTAGATTTCTCTTAGAATTTTAATATAATATCTCATAATATGATAAATATTATTTATTTTGGGAATTAAAATAAAGTGTTCAACATTTAATTGTAACGGTGTGTTAAAATTATATTTTTACTTTTTTAATAAAACTTGAGAATTTATAATTTTTGAGGAGCACGTTTCAGGAGTATTCAAAGTTGTCATTTGAATTCTTACATTCCTTCTATATGAAATATGTTTAAATTCTATTTTTATTTATTTTGACACATTCATTTAATAACATAATTTAGTTGGTTGTAATTATTTGATTCTACTTAACAAACGTATTGTTCATTTAAAATAATGAAACAATGTTTGTCTTTGATCTAGGTGATTGGTCATAAGAAAGAAAGCAATAAAATTGTGGACTTCATTATTCATTATTAGCATCTATCTACAGGTGAATTCGTGAAGTTGGGTGTCTATTATGTGAGAATTGGAGGGCATAAATTCTATGCGAATGTTTTTCAATTGATTTTTTTTTTAGCCAAACATGTCTTTTTTTGGCTAAAAAAATTTGTTACATTTTTTGGCTGAACATTAAAAGTAATGGTGGCTTCAAAATCCATGCAGACGACTTGCTGGTTGGGGAAATTTCACACTAAATATTTTTTTTCTTAATTTGTTCGGTTGAAAAGTTTTTTGGATGAATTTTTTTTCAATTGAGTCCTTTTGCGGATGTGCACCTAATGCATGTGCCTTTAGTTAGTTTTATATAGTTTCTCATAGCATGTAGGGATCTAATCCCACTTAGGGTCCATTCATGGTGGTCATGATTTAGTTAACTTGTCTTAGAGAGCATGCATGGCTAACTAAGGGTATTCTAACTAGAGTTGAGCCTAACTAGGATCTCATGTAGTGCATGATCAATTAAAATTTCCTCCTTATACCTAATTCAAATTGTCTTTATGTATTCTAATACTCATTCATTGTAAAATTAATCCAATATACAATTTATGTGGCATTGAAGATCTATCATATTTCTTTTCACGTTCTTGATAATTTGATTACATGATTTTGTCGCATGTTTGATATCTTGCACATGCATTACCACTAGTACAAAATGAGAAATTAATGACTAAAAAAATGACTAAAATCCGACTATAAACGACTATTTTTGAGTCGGTGACTAATAGTATCCGATTTCCACTATCTTATGTCTAGTCGTATTTCACTAGTCATTAATTGGTTGACTTATTAGTCATTAATTTAGTCGTTGATAGTCACTGATTAAGGCATTGATTTAGTCATTGATACTCACTGATTTACTCACTGATTTAGTCATTGATTTAGTCATTGATACTCACTGATTTAGTCACTGATTTAGTCATTGATTGTCACAATTAATGACCAAATATACTACTAGATGATAACATATTAATGACTAAGCTAAATACGACTAAACGTTAGTTGCACTATAAGATACTGGAAATTAGCTACTAATAGTCGTATATATGCGAATTTAGTCATTTTCTTAGTCACTAATTTATGATAGGGTACGGAGGAATCGAACCACCAATATCCTTCCTACAATGAGGTAGGTGCTCTACCATTGAGCTAGCACCCTTTAAGAATTTGTTATTGCTTGACAATGATGATATTCAAACAAATTTTGCATTATTCAAGCATACAAAATAATGATTACCAAGTTACTATAGATCCATAATGGCTTATCTTGTACTAGTCCTTCAAGTCTTTCAACTATGAAACAATAAGTTTTATCATCACCATATAAGGAAGGTCCAAACTATGAAACAGTTCGAGTGACTGCAATACAACATATATAACATAATTTTCATTTCTTTCAACTTAACACTCCCAAAGGTCCCTGTGTTAAAGTTGAAGCATCCAAGGACAATAAATAATAGCAGTAGTAATAAATTAATGAACAATTTAAACTAGCATAAATAAAGGATAAAAAAAAGTGGTTTAGACCTTCCTTTATATATTGAGTTATATATTGAAACTTGACACATAAAATCAAGAAGACTGCCATCTGCATTTGGCTGGTCCCTAGTAGAAGACAGGGATCGGTAACAAAGTTCAAGTGGCTCCAAAAAATGAAAGCAAAAGCAAGACAGTGTCAGACAAACTAACAATACATGTATGCCAACAGCAAATACAGAATATGCATAACTTGGGAATCTATTTGTACCTCATCAACAATTGTAAAGGTTACTTCATCTGGTATGTCAAATATTCCATTAGAAAGTAATTGGAAAGTACATTCACAAGTATTGTACAATTTGTCTCGTACATCTCTTAATATACCCAAAAAGGTTCATTTGGAGGGATCTGTTTCCAAAATTCTGCACCAAAGTCCAGAGCTTATTAAGCAGCACCTTAAGAAAAATAATAAAAAGGTAAAATATTAATGAAACTGAATTCAGAGTCCGATAGCATGTGTAATGACTATATAGAATGATTCATTGAAAATTTGAAAATCTATGCTATTTTGATGTTTCGAAAATACTAATCGAGAATCGAAACTGCCGATATTATTGCCTTCAAATCCTCAACTCGAAAATATGGTTGTATTAAGTATCATAATTGTAGGTTTCGTGCCAAATAAGTGGACTTTGGCATTTGAGTTTAGAATAATTATGAAAGAAGAAGTATGGATGAGCAAACGTTTTAAGACATACAAATAATTGCACTTATAGAAAAGAAAATTTCAAAATAAATTGGGATAAAAAATATTCAACTTCAGCTGGTAGCAGGTTTTAGCACATACCAAGAGTTTCCACAAGCATTGGAAATAATATCAAATAAATTCTGTGTGTTCAGACCCAAATGAGCTCCAAATTCCATTGCTTCAGCAGCAGATGCAATGTGAACCCCAGCAAGAAGTTGATTTACCATTTTCACAGAACTAGCAAAACCAACAAACTTGTAAAAGTGAAATTAAATTGCCTTTGAATATTGAGAATTTGTATAATCTGTACAAGCCAAGTTAGACATTAAGCACTCTAACATTCCTACTTGATCAATGCATTCACAATCTCAAGAAAGCATACTGCTAACCTACAAATGTTTGTTGAAAAAGATTACTTTCTTTCACTACCTGAAAAATACTTCAAAGAATGATACTTTTCAGTGATATATACCTGCCAGCACTAGCCCCACCCTTGATAATGTACAGTTTCTCAGTCAAATCTGATTTTCATAAAACATCAATGTTAGCATTCTTCGAATAACAACTCACAATTAAATTTTGTAGAAAGGGTAAGATTCAAATAGGAACTACAGGGTGTGCAATTGTCCCATTGTATTTTTGATGTTTTCCTACCTGATAAAATAGCACCAGTGCGCTTCAATGCTTAATTTGTTCCTATAGCCATTATCTATAGATAGATTTCATAGGTTAACTGGCCTTTGAAGAAATCCAATAAATGTTTGCTATAGATTGATTTTCATATGAAACAAAAGGAAAAAAATTGTTGCACCAAAACAATTAAGCTGCCTCATCACCAAAAAGTAAATTACAAGTAATATTTATATTTCAACCAAAATGAAGATTCAAAACACACTGACTATACTTATGGTAAGCTTTCCATTTGCAGCCTTCACCACACCACCAGATACAAGAGCATCCACTAACTATAAGTCCCTTCTCTCATCTGTAACAAAATTTATTAAGAATTATAGTTAATGCATCAATGCATATAAATGTTAACAAAATTCTAAATTGCTCTAAAAGCATTAAGAAAATGCTGAAAATTGTCTTAAGAATTAAAAATTCCGAAATGGCTTTCTATTACTTGAAATTGTTAAGTTTATACTAATTTGACTAGCAAGATCAATGAAAGAAACACAATCACAAGATAGACAGAGATTTTACCCTGGGAAACCCTCATGGGGTAGAAAACCCAGCAAATCTTTCCTCAATAAGATGATCAACCAAATACAAGATGTAGTCCAAGACTAGATCTCCATCTCTACCTCCTATGCAGACCTCTCTCTCACTTGTGCGCTACTATCTGAGTGATGGATGAGTGAGATAACTGAGGAACATCCTCCTCTACTTATACATGTTTCCCAACTGACTTTTTAGCCTATGGGGCCGACCTCTCCTAAGAGAGTCTAATAACCCCTAATAAATTAACTTAGGGCCGACCCCCACATGGGAGATCTAATAACCCTAGTTACCACAATCCATCAGAGGAATAAACATCTATGGATATACAATAGGGTCACCTTGGAGGGATGGAACATCTCTGAAATAATAAAGTACAAATATAATATTCTTAGAAGTTACAATATTTCAACACTCCCCCTTAACGAGAAGGATATTATAACAACATCTGCAGGAGAAAGGAGTCATCGACTACATCATACATGATACATCTATAAATCACTGAAAGGTTTCTTTATACATCATCATCAGTAACTCAAGCAATTACTGGAACATCTTCAAGAACTTCAATACTGGAACATCAACATCTTCAGTACCGAGTCTTCATCTTTCTACAACACTCGAACAGCTACAACATCATCATCATCGTATCCTCTGATCAACAACATCATCTGGATCTCTCGATCACAATAATCAGCATCATCATCACACAATCATCAGGATCGTCATCATATGATCAGTAACATCATCATCACACGATCATCAGCATTGTCATCATACGATCAGCAGCATCGTCATCATACGATCAGCATCTGGATCATCTCAATCTACAGCATCTGGATCATCTCAATCTATAGCATCTGGATCATCACGATCTACAACATCTGGATCATCTCGATATACAGCCTCTAGATCATCTCGATCTACAGCATTTGGATCATCATCATAGTAGCATACTCTACAATACACATGATCCAATTACAGGATGATCAATCCCGCTCTCTTTAGGACATAGGTCCATGGATGATACAATCCAGATCAAGTTCCAGGATGATCAATTCTTATCAATTTAAGACAAGTCTCATGTCTAGGGATGATGCAATCCCATCATGTACATTTTGAACCAATTGTCCAGGGACGATGCAGTCCTATCATCAATTCTCGAAGACAAATGTCTACAGATCAATTCTGGAACTGAAGTCCGGGGAAGATACAATCCCCACTCATTCGCTAAGGACCCATTCTCGGAGACATCTATCTACGGATCAATTCTGGGACCAAAGTCCGGGGAAGATATAATCCCCACTCATCTGCTAAGGACCCATTCTCAGAGACATCTATCTACGGATCAATTCTGGGACCAAAGTCTGAGGAAGATACAATCCCCACTCATCCGCTAAGGACCCATTCTCGGAGACATCTATCTATGGATCAATTATGGGATTGAAGTCCGGGGAAGATACAATCCCCACCTGTCCACCAAGGACTTCATTCTCGGAGACATCTATCTACGGATCAATTCTGGGACCAAAGTCCAGGGAAGTGTCACCTACCCAATTTTTGAGAATATTTATTTTCTACTATTATCCTTTTTGCAAAAATACTTTGTGTTAAATTATAATTACAAGTTTGTAATTATGACCAAGTAGGTCAGAAATGAATGTAATGACTCATTATTATTATTTAATAAATAAAAATGGGAGACAAACACTCAAGAAAAGCTGTTACAAGAGTGTCCACTGGCATACTAGGAGGAATGGAAGTTGCTAGAAGGATTGGGACAGATGGCAGCATTTGCACTCTACCATTAGCTATTGGTATGGGACAACTCCCCCTAATTTTGTGGCATTTCCCCCTCTAGGTGGAGGGAGGTGAGCAGGTAGCTCACTAATGACCAGTTAATTACAAAAGACCTAGGTAGCCTATAAAGGGCAATTCAAATTGAGCAGGGAGCTCTTACAATGTTTTCTGCAGAAACATTCCTCATGCTCATCAGGTGATGGCTGAGAGATTCGAATAGGGGAGGCTGTGGAGAGTGCAAGTATAAGTCTGCAAATGTTATGAGAAGGACAGACCAAAGGTGTTTGTGCTGGTCCCATTGACTACTAAGCCTGTAAGGCTGGATATATATATTTTCTTGCTGCTACAAGCAGAAACCCTAAGCTTCAGAACTTTCTTCCTCCTAGTGGATCAGTGGACAGGTTCGAGAGTCCTAAGGCAGACATCTTGGTTGCTTGGGAGCAGGTTGGGTGGAATAGGCTTCTTGAGTGATTTGTTCCTCCCATTACACTCAGGTTCTATTCTTTTGTTTTTTCTTTTGCAATCATATGAATGCCCTCAGAAAATGGCTTAGTATTGTTATTTAATGATCAATAATAGTAAAATGTCAGATCCTAGTTAATTTAGATTTGCTGAACTGATAAAATGACTCCTCTGCAATTTTCCCCATGCATGGAGCTACATCGTACTCTAGTACATAGAGGTAGCATTAAATCTGCCCAGTTAAAAGTAAACCTAGCATGCATCTAAATATCCAAACCAAAGACCACCCATGCACAGACCTATGTTTATCATGCATCTTATATTTTAGCAGTTGTAGATTAGATCCTTGCATGCAATGTTTTTACTATTCAAATCTGTATGCTGAACAACCTACCAGAAACTAGTCATAGTAATAGGTTCTTTCTTATTTCTGAAGGTAAACATTGTGTTAACAACTAGGGTTACTGATCTTTAATAGTTTCTTCAAGGAAAACAACACCATGCATTCTGTTTAACCATAATTCACACTTTTCTATTTTTTTATTGTTTTTAGAATCTAATTGATCTTATAGCAAATATTGTCTTCACTGAATTATCTTATACAGAAAGAAAGAAAGCTACTGTGTTATTTTATCCTTTTATTAGAGGTCCAAATTGGATGAATACAGGGATATATAATTAGAATAGAAAAACTATTATATTCATAAGCAATGAAATTAACTGAAGAATGCACTGTCATTTTCTCTTTTTTCTGAATTATCAATTACATGTGATAGAATTTACATCATAGAATACCAAGTTATTAAAAGCAAGGACAAACATAGCATTATTGAATTGATAGATTAAATTATAGTATCTCCACACCCATACTGGGGCCAACCTATTCTCACTACATTATTATTTATAACATTTAACAGTTGCCAAATCAAAGGTTTCATTACCATAGACAATCTAACTATAGAATCAAAAGTTATTATTCTTGTTCCTTTAAAACACCCTTACAGACTTGTAGACTTCTTTAAACATCAACAGGCTAGGGTTTAGCATTATCACGGTTGTATTCAAACAAAACCAACACCCTCTTATTATCGGCTTATATCCACTATTTAATTAAACAACTTAAACATGCCTTTCGTTCCTTGGATCAGAGTTCAAGAATGAGGAGATTGAAACACCATACGTAGACATGAAACCTTAAATATCCTAAATAGGATTTTAGATACAGTTACAAAAACGAGAAGTTCAATCACCAAACATAGCCATTAAACCCTAAATAATTATCGTTTCCATTTAAATTAACAATGGTTGCACCCTACAGTTGCCACATTCTTTTTCCAAAGGTTCCATTCGAAACCCCATGCTATTTACACACACAACTAATGCCGAAGCAAATTACAGTCAATGTATCTCTTCTTTCTTCAACCCAGAAGTACCCAAAACGATAAGACATAAAACATAAAGCTGTAAGACTCTTTGCAAACACGAGGGTTCAACCCTACTAAGCTCGCCGAGCCCAGGAATGGCTGGCCATATAATTTAAAACATTTACATCACCTACACTATCAACAAAACTTAAAACTGTAACATTTCCCAAATGCTACAGTCGAGACAAAAGCCACTGCCGCGAAGGCAGGATACCAACACTTGCTCATCAAGTCCGATTCCAGGAGAACCACTAGGGAGGGATACCACCGAAGCTTACCGGTGGGTTTGCTTTAGTTATTTTCCCCATCAACCATCCCGACACCCTGTTGTTCGCCGAGGGTTACCTGCCAACAACCATCACTGAGTTAAGTATCGGATCATGAGGTAGTAAGGCATGAAATAATGAATAATTTGAAAAACCTTTGCAATGTTACGATACATGAGTCGTGACAGAGAGTTGACGAAGCCATCATCCATATACTACAAATGAGAAGCACTCAGTTTGAAGACCACGATGAGGGATACCTCCCGAAAAGCTTACAACTTAATTGAAAACCCCAGACTTGCAAGCTACTACAATGCCACAACAGATGCACTCATCCCATCTGTATATTGCTACACAAATTGTTTCCAGACTTGGCTTCCATGGATAACAACTACTCACAAACCAAAGGTTTCTACCGGTCTCAGGATCGAGCCCGAGGGAGGCTAGAAAAACATCGAAACCCTAAGTTCCTCTCAGCCATTTGGCCTTGCCTCCCAAACCCTACCACCGAACAATGACCAAGAAACATTACAAGAATCGATAAGTTACGCTAGGGTTAAGCTCAATCCCAATACACAACGATCAATGGCGGAGATCCATTCTCATCAAGCCACGTTGGAGGGTGGCAGGAGTAGCATTAAATTGCTCATCTATCTCCCAAGCCATGGGGTTTCCATTTCTATTGACAGCAGGGCAGGAGGCCATTACAACTCAACTTGTCAAACCTCATCACTCGCCAAATCATCCATCACAACTTACACGTAACAATATCCTTAACCTGGTAGCCAAGAAACGTAGCTGCAAAACTCAATCATTTAATACACCCTCGACCTTCATACATAGGATTTTGCAGTGCCATCATTTCACCTTCCAACCATACGAATCAACATTAATAGCATCAACATACACAATGCATCAAGGTATAACGTCCATCGGTAGCATATAACAAAGGTCTCATATGATTCCATATAATCAATTTCGAAACACATTCATAGCATATGAATATCCACCAAGGTTGCGAGCAATAATAGGGCATGGATTGACTCCTCCCATCACATAAAGTCTATTATAAAGTTCACCATAGGGATCATTGTAGAGCTCATAAAGCTTGTTCACTCCATAAGTTATATAAACACACAATTAGGGTATGGTTGCCACCCAAGGACCCATCACATACACTGCATGGTAGGGTATTAATGCTTCAAGCATCACCATTCCAATTGCCCGGGTAATAGAGACCAGAATCACCTTACCACTCATTCCATAGTATGCTTAGGACCATGTGCCCTTGTCCTAAACCTGTCACCGTCAACATTTATAAAAATTACCTAACAGCCACAAGTCATTTATGGAATGACCATACGTAAAGTCATCAACACTTAACGGAAACTTTCATAACAAACACACCCTGAGTTGGACGATATCTGCAGTCTTGAGATAGACAGGTTCATCTTACAGAATTGGAAGGAGACCATACCTATAGCATCGAAATTCATATGCAGTTTTTATTGATAACACGGTTATTAAATCCTCTAAATTTTTATCACTATCTCTTACCTACGAATCTGTGCATGGAGGACGAGTACAATGCTTTAGCTGAATAGCTAAGTAAGCCTCGGGGCACCTCGTGGAACCCCTGTCATCATCATCCAAAAAATATTAAACTGTCAGTACTTATCAAGAAAAATTATGTTTTCCAAATGCATCAAAATTTTCAATCATTACAGCATTTAAATAAGAACATAATCATTAATTGGTTTTGATGACGCCATCAGAAGACAAAAAGACACAACCATTAAATCGTTCCTACCAAGCGACACATTTATTAATTGCTGATTATTGAATATGATTAATTCCGCATTTTACATTATTAGCTTTTTATGGCGATTTAAATTTTTTTAAATTTTATGAAAATATCAGGATGTTACAGGAAGATACAATCCCCACTTGTCCACTAAGGACTTCATTCTCGGAGACATTTGTCTATGGATCAATTCCAGGACTGAAGTCTGGGGAAGATACAATCCCCACCTATCCACTAGGGACCACATTCTCGGAGACATCTGTCTATGGATCAATTCTGGGACTGAAGTCCGAGGAAGATACAATCCCCACCTGTCCATTAGGGACCACACTCTAAGAGACATCTTTCTACGGATCCTTTTAGAACATGTGTTCAAGGATGATGCAATCCCCTCATCAAATTAGACCCTGTCTAAGGACCATCAACCAACCTCTCTGTCGGCATCACCAATATAGGTATCCACATCATCGACCTCATTGTCGATGCAGGCAATCTCATCATAAGTGACCACATTGCTCCCCCTTTCGAGGAGGGTCCTTTTGAACTACACCAAGCTTGTCTCGAAAATACTCAAACTTTACTCGAGACAGAGGTTTGGTCAATATATCAGCAACTTGTTCGTCAGTTCTCACATACTCGAGCTTGATAGCTCCTTTCTGCACCATATCCTATATATAGAAATATCGGATCTCTATGTTCTTTGACTTATCATGGAACACTGGAGTCTCTCTCATCTTGATACAACTCTGGTTGTCACACAGGATCACACTGGGTTCCATCTCTAAGTCAAATAGTCCTGATAACAGCTGTTAGAACAGTAACCACACTTAGTACCATAATCCATAAATTTTAATTATCCATGTGCTTAATTAAACCATGTTTTGGATTAAGTGACTATAGTTGGTCAAAAACCCACTTTGAGAGTGTTCAAACCCACTTCTGAGCAAACCAGTTCACCCAGCCTCCAGTTTTGTCCACAAGTGCGCCCTCATTTATTGCTGGTGCGCCCTCTCTCCTTGTTTTGGGGAATTTAGTTGACCAAGGGCGCTAGGGTGGATTTTTGCCCACTTTTGGCTAGATTTGGAGCATTTAATGCTCCCTTGGGCCCCCAAACCTCCTCTATTTGCTCACCCACGCCTGCCCTGAGCTAATTAATGACTCAGCATGCTTCAGCCACCTCCACACCAGAATTCGTAGCTGTTTGGGGTGATTGGGATTGAGTTGGACCCACCTAGGGGGGATTGAGGCCAATTTGGCATTGATGACTTGTACACTCAGCTTGAGCCACCTAATGCTCTCGATTTTCTCATGAATGTAATAAAAACCTGTTACTAACATTTTCACATGTTAGACAGTCAGTTAATCAAAGATTTGAGCATACATTGTGTGTAAATTTATCTCTTTTTTCAAGTTTTTCCACAGTTTTTGCAAACTAATTCGATTTTGTGAGGTTCTCCATAGCTCCTCGATCTTCTGTGATCAAAATACTCACATGGTATCAGATCCATCATGGAGTTAGTGAGTTGCAGGCCAACATTGAGCGTTGAACTGCATTCTAGAGAGGATTTCCAGACAAAAATTGAGTGTTTTTTGCAGGTGTTTCAGTAGTTTTCTCACCATCAACGCAGCAGTCATGGAAGCAAACCAAATGTTGCTCACACCCTTCAATTTTTTCGATTGGAAGGCTGAGATGGTCATTAAGCTGAGATCTAAGGGTCTCTATAGAGTGACCATGGGCACAGAAGTGGAGCCAAATTCTGCTGTGGAGAAAGCAAAGTACTACAATCGACTTGATGAAGCTTATGGATTGCTATGCCTGAGCATTTCAAGGGAACTCTTGTGTCATACAGACAGTTTGACAACTCCCAATGAAGTATGGGTGAAGCTAGAATCACTCTTTGGGAAAACTGATGAACTGAGAGGCCACCAGCTTGAAAACGAGCTCATTAGCTTGAGCCCAGCGCATTTTGAAACCATCCAGGAGTTCTTCATGAAATTCAAGTCACTGGTGCTTCAACTGCAACAATGTGGAATTGTTAAGAAGGAGGAACAACTGATTCTGTCCATCCTTTCGAAGCTAGGCCCAGAGTTTTCAGTATTTGTTAGCACATTTCACTCAGCCAAAATGACCCTTCGAAATTGGCAAATGCCATCACTAGCTACCTTCATGGAGTGTCTCACTCAGGAGCAGGACAAACTAGTTCAGATGGGCACCATAAAATCAAAGGACCAAGCATTGGCAATGGGTGTTTCAAATGCAAGCAAAGGAAAGCAGAAAGCCAAGAATTCGAAGCAGCAAGAGAAGAGGAAGTTTGACAAGACCAAGTCTGCAGATGGGGGTTCGAATCTGTCAAAGGAGAAGGACAAGAAGGGAAAGGAAAAGACCAAATGCACCTATTGTCATAGGGGATGGCATCCAGAGAGCTCATGTATGAAGAAAACCATTGACTCAATGGCGCAGCTGCTGGAGAAGAACAACATCCCAGTCCCTGAGGGCGCAAGGAAGAAAGAGAGCACCTCAAACCCTGGCAATAAGGAGAAGTGTCATGCTTTGGTAGCAGGTACTTCGAATCCCTCATCCTTCATCATTGATTCAGGAGCTTCTAGACATATGGTTTCATCCAGAGAGCTCTTCTCCTCTTTGCATTCGAATGGTGGCCCAACAGTTCAAATGGGAGATGATTTAGAACTCCAAACCAAGGGGATTGGAAGGATTGACATGGAGCATGGCTATTTCAGTGATGTGCTCTATGTACCTTCATTGGCTGCAAATTTGCTATCAGTCTATCAAATGACCCATACAGGAGAAGCCAAGAGAGTGACATTCACTCCAGATTTGGTAGAAATCTCAGAAATCTCCTCAAATCAAGTTGTGGCAGTAGGGTATGCAGATCATGATGAGAGAATGTACAAATTCTCAAATTTCATTCCAAATTCTAGTGACCATGCTCTTGTCTCTCATGCCAACGAGACCTCCAAGTTATGGCATGAAAGATTTGGCCACATGAACTACAAATATCTCCAACAATTGCACAGGGACGAGATGGTGGAAGGGCTTCCAGAAATCAGATCATCGAATGGTGCATGCATTGGGTGTGTAGTTGGAAAGCATCCTGAGCGCAGCTATGAGAAGGGAATGGCAAGGAGAGCCACTCAACCACTTGGATTGGTACATTCATACCTCATTGGTCCTCTTCCCACTCCATCATATGGTGGATCAAGTTATGTACTTACATTCATAGATGACTACTCTCGATTCTGCTGGGTTTACTTCCTTAAATTGAAGTCAGAAGTGTTTGAGAAACTGAAGATTTGGAAAGCCCTAGTGGAGAACCATAGTGGTCATAAGATAAAGATCCTTAGGACTGATAATGGAAAGGAATATGTGAATAATAACATTCAGCACCTTTGTGAGGAATGTGGCATCCAAATGCAACATTCAATCCCCTACACACCTCAGCAAAATGGTGTGGCAGAGAGGAAGAATAGATCTCTCAAGGAGATGGCTACTTGCATGATTGAAGCTAGGGATCTAAGCCCTAAGCTATGGGCTGAAGCCATCAATTGTGCTGCTCATATTCAGAACAGAGCCTTTCACAAATCAGTCAAAGGAAAAACCCCCTATGAGGCATGGTTTGGCCAAAAACCAAATGTGTCAAATTTCAGGATTTTTGGGTCTAGAGCATGGGCTCGAATTCCATCAGAAAAGAGGAAGGCTTTGGAGCCACAGAGCAGGGAATGTATCATGGTTGGTTATGGTGAGGACACAAAGGGCTATAAGCTCTTTGACACATCCACACTTAAAACTTTCATTGAGAGAAGTGTGCAATTCGAAGAAGAACCAATTCCAGATTTTGAGCTTGCACCGGGGGAAAGCTCCTCTCCTCCACACCTCAATGAGATTAGTGATGATTCTTCCTCTGATTTTTCTGATATTTCTGAAGATGACATAGCTGAAGATGACATTGCTGTACATGAGTCACCATCAAGGCCCAAGTGGGCTGAAAAAATCATAGAAGCTGCAGGTGAATTGGCAGGCAATCCCCAAGAGCCTAGGAAGACTAGATCCCAAACAATCAATGCTTCCTTTGCAAATGAGAGTGAGCTTTCTGATCACTGTTATATGATGATTGGATCTGATCCAACATCATATCAGGAAGATCATCATGATCCAAGGTGGAGGGCAGCAATGCAAGAAGAATTCCAATCTCTCCAAGAGAACAAAACATGGGATTTGGTGCCTCTTCCTCCCAAGAGGAAACTTGTGCAATGTAAGTGGATTTTTCGAACCAAACCTGTTGCTGATGGTTCTGATCTGAAATATAAGGCTAGGTTAGTGGCTAAGGGCTACTCACAAATCCATGGTGTGGATTATACAGAGACCTTTGCACCGGTTGCAAAGATGGACTCAATTAGACTAGCTCTAGCCATGGCAGCTAGTAAAGGTTGGGAAGTTCACCACATGGATGTCAAAAGTGCATTCTTGCATGGTGAGCTACAGGAAGAGATATATATGCAGCAGCCTGAAGGATTCCAAGAGGATCCCACACTTGTATGCAGGTTGAAGAAGTCACTCTATGGACTCAAGCAAGCCCCCAGGGCTTGGTATGCCAAAATGGATGCTTTTTTGCTCTCAATTGGTTTCTGTCGATGCAAGTCTGATCCAAATGTTTATTTGCAGCATTGTGATGGTAATTTGCAGGTCATTGTACTGTATGTTGATGATGTCTTAATTACAGGGAGCTGCACCAAACAAATTGGCTCAATTAAAGCTTCTTTGCACAGTGAATTTGCCATGAGCGACCTAGGATTGCTAAGGCAATTTTTGGGTTTGGAAATTGAGCAATCTGAGAGAGGTATTTTGCTGAGTCAATCTAAGTATGCTTCAGACCTGTTATTCAAGTTCAAAATGGCTGAATGTAAGGCAGCCAAGTGCCCATTCCTTTCAGGCATAAAACTAGGTGAATTTGAAGACTCTCCGGTGGTGGATTGCACACTCTATAGGCAGCTAGTTGGAAGTTTGCTGTACCTTACACATACAAGACCTGATTTGTCTTATGCTGTAAGTGCTGTAGCAAGGTATATGCAGCAGCCACATGAGATCCATTGGAAGGCAGCCAAAAGAATCCTTCATTATGTCCAAGGAACTAAGAGCTTCGGGGTACACTATGCAGCTGGTTCTTCACTTCAACTAGCTGGATTTTCTGATTCCGATTGGGCGGGAGATCCCATCGATAGAAAGTCCACTTCAGGTTTTGTGTTTATGTTTGCTGAAGGTCCTATTTGCTGGTCAAGTAAGAAACAGCATACAATTTCTCTTTCATCAGCAGAGGCCGAGTACAGGGCAGCAGTGAACGCAGCCACACAGTGTGTTTGGTTACAAGGCATTCTTCGGGAGTTTGGTGTTGCTATTGATTCTCCAACCAATATTTGGGTGGATAATCAAAGTGCCATCAAGATATCTACTGATCCAGTACAGAGGCAAAGAACAAAGCACATTGAGATCCACATGCATTACATTCGGGGCTTGGTGCATGACAGGGTGATTTCACTGCAGTATTGCCCATCCACCGAGCAAACTGCTGATATTTCCACCAAGTGCTTTACAGAGAAGACCTTCACTTACTTGAGATCTTTGCTTGGAGTGAGTGATGGATGGTGATTGCTGCAATTTAATTGCAGGTTCAGCCCCATGTCCATTTTTGAGGGAAGTTTTTATCCCATGAGGTTTTACTTCTTTTCCTCGGTTCATTGTTGGTATTGAGGTGACTTGAGCCTTTGTTGCCAAGGCCTCCCACTTATCTTTCATGAGATGTACAAAGTTATGGTTAAGGGGGGGTGTTAGAATAGTAACCACACTTAGTACCATAATCCATAAATTTTAATTATCCATGTGCTTAATTAAACCATGTTTTGGATTAAGTGACTATAGTTGGTCAAAAACCCACTTTGAGAGTGTTCACACCCACTTCTGAGCAAACCAGTTCACCCAGCCTCCAGTTTTGTCCACAAGTGCACCCTCATTTATTGCTGGTGCGCCCTCTCTCCTTGTTTTGGGGAATTTAGTTGACCAAGGGCGCTAGGGTGGATTTTTGCCCACTTTTGGCTAGATTTGGAGCATTTAATGCTCCCTTGGGCCCCCAAACCTCCTCTATTTGCTCACCCACGCCTGCCTTGAGCTAATTAATGACTCAACATGCTTCAGCCACCTCCACACCAGAATTCGTAGCTGTTTGGGGTGATTGGGATTGTGTTGGACCCACCTAGGGGGGATTGAGGCCAATTTGGCATTGATGACTTGTACACTCAGCTTGAGCCACCTAATGCTCTCGATTTTCTCATGAATGTAATAAAAACCTGTTACTAACATTTTCACATGTTAGACAGTCAGTTAATCAAAGATTTGAGCATACATTGTGTGTAAATTTATCTCTTTTTTCAAGTTTTTCCACAGTTTTTGCAAACTAATTCGATTTTGTGAGGTTCTCCATAGCTCCTCGATCTTCTGTGATCAAAATACTCACAACAGCTTTCGAATCCATACTGCTTCACAACTAGCAGAGCAAACAGCTATATATTCTGCTTCAGTTGTACTGAGAGCCACACTAGACTGCTTCCTGCTAAACCACGAGATCATGGCAGATCCAAGACAATAACATCCACCTGATGTACTCTTCCTGTCTGAGACACTTCCTACCCAACCAGCATCTGTGTAGACATGTAGTTTGAAGTCATGATCTCCAAGATAATATAGACCAAAATCTATCATACCCTTTAGGTACCTCATC
Source organism: Larix kaempferi (assembly GCA_027924585.1). Lineage (NCBI taxonomy): Eukaryota > Viridiplantae > Streptophyta > Pinopsida > Pinales > Pinaceae > Larix > Larix kaempferi. The sequence continues at coordinate 304,268 of BSBM01001458.1, read as the reverse complement.
ACATGCTTTGCAGCTATTAAGTGAACTCTTCTAGGTTCCACTAGATACTGACTCAAGGTATTTACGGCAAAGCATATGTATGGTATAGTATTTGTCAAATACATCAATGACCCAATAATCTATCTATATAGAGTCACATCCACTAACTTTGGTGAGTCATCAACCAATAACTTCAAGTTGGAGTCCATGGGGGTGGCCATGGATTTGCACTCCAACATATCGAATCTTTTCAAAATCCCCATAGCATACTTACCCTGATTTAAAAAGATTCCTTTTGGGTCTTTCCCTACTTCCAAACCTAAGAAGTAGTGCATCAATCCCAGATCTTTCATCTCAAATTCTGAAGAGAGATTCTTCTTGCATTCAATAATTTGTTTCTCATTTCCAGTCAAAAATAGATCATCTACATACATTAATAATATGACAGGTTCATCATCCATAACTTTGAGATAAAGATTAGGATCAACTTTACTCTTGGTAAAGCCCATGCTTGTCAAGAAACTGTCAATTCTTCCGTACCAAGCTCTAGGAGCTTGCTTCAATCCATACAAAGCCTTCTTCAGTTTGTATACAGGTGTTCTTCCATTTTCAACCTCAAATCCTTGTGGTTGTTCTATGTACACTTCTTCCTCAAACACACCATTCAGGAAAGCTATCTTAACATCCATCTGCTGTAATTTCCACTTCATCATAGATGCAAGTGCCATGATGGTTCTGATGGAATTGTACCTTGAAACTGGTGCAAATGTTTCTTCATAGTCAATTCCCTCTTTCTGAGAGAATCCTCTGGCTACAAATATTGCCTTATATTTTTGAATGCTACCATCCGCAGCATGTTTTATCTTGAATATCCATTTGGAGGATACCACACTCTTGTCTTTTGGTTTGGGAACTATATCCCAAACATCATTCTTCATTATTGACTGGTATTCTTCCATCATTGCTTCTACCCACTCTTTCTTTTGAGCTGCCTCTTCATAGCTAGTAGGTTCTTGATCCACCAGATCACATATCAAAGCCACATAGTTGGATAATAGCTTTGGTTTCTTGCTCACGCTAGTGGAGCCTTCAGGAGCCCCATACTTTTCAGCTCCTAGTATAATGTCTCTGGCCCATGCTAGCCTTCATTTCCTTAAAATGTTTGAAATGGGGGGTTCTTGAGGTTCTAGTATGTCATGGTCTTCAGGTGATAGGTCTTCAGGGATGGGTATAGCTTCTGTAGTTATGGGAGGTGCTTCTTCTTCATATATCTCTTCATGTTGGCACTTCCTAGATCTCTTGAGAGCTGCTTCTTCATCAAATGTCACATCCCTGCTTATGTACATATGATGAAAACCTGGGATGTATATTCAGTATGCTTTGGGTGATTCACAATATCCAACAAATATTCCCTTCTTCCTAGAAGGATCTAGCTTGGTCCTCTTATCTTTTGGAATGTGAATATACACTGGACATCCAAATATCTTAAGATGACTTACCTCAAGCTTCTTTCCTGTGAACACTTCTTCTGGAGTCTTGAAATTAAGAGCACTGTGGGATAGTCTATTTTGCACATAGATTGTTGTTCTAGCTGCTTCAGCCCATAGATACATGGGTAGGTCTTGATCATGTATCATTGTCTTTACAGCTTCCATGATGGTTCTATTCTTTCTTTCTGCAACCCCATTTTGTTGGGGATTGTAGGGAGTGGTTAGCTCCCTCTTGATTCCAACTTCCTTACAAAAATATTCAAAATCCTTTGAAGTATATTCTCCGCCATTATCTGTTCTGAGTATTTTGATTTTCTTTTCTGAATGATTCTCTATCAATGCTTTGAACTCTTTGAACTTTCCAAATACTTCATTCTTTCCTTTTAGAAATTATATCCAAGTATTCCTTGAATAGTCATCAATGAATGTGAGATAGTATTCATATCCACTCAAAGATGTGGATGGCATTGGTCCACATACATCTGAATGTATTAACTCCAAGGTACTCTTAGTCTTTGTTTCACTATTTGGAAATGGGTTCTTTATATTCTTCCCTTTTGCACATCCTTTGCATGTGCCATCATGATCAAGTTTTAAGTCTGGTAGTCCTATAACTACCTTGCTCACATGAAGTAGGGCTTTGTAGTTAATGTGAGCAAGTCTTCTATGCCATAGATCACATGGGCTAGTGGATTCATGAACAAGGGCAGCTTCTGAATGGCCCTTGAGTTTGTATAGACCTCCTTCCTCTTCACCAATAACAATTGCATCCTCAATTGATTTTCCTTTAGGCCACATAAGTACTTGACCATCTATGAATGCAACCCTAAAGCCTTTCTTATCTAATGCTGAGATAGAAAGTAGGTTCTTCTTAAAGCCTGGTACATATAAGACTTCCTTCATCTTCAATGGGGTTCCAGAATCAAGCTTGTAGCTTGCTTCACCTATTCCCTTGATGGGATATTAATAATCATCTCCTAGAGATATCTTTTGTGGAGAGGTCTTTTCTTCAAGTCTTGAGAGAGTTTTCTTTTGACCTGTCATGTGCTTTGAAGCACCACTATCAATGAGCCATGTATCTTCTCCAGGTGTCACAGACCCAGAGAGTGCAGAAATAGAAAATATTCTTCCGCATCTTCTTTCTCTACTATAGTTCTTTTATTTTGAGGCCTTTCCTCTTCTTCTTCTTCTTCTTCTTCTTCACTATCATATTTTTCCATATGTGCATGATGTCTTTTGTGAACAAACTTCTTCTTCTTTGTTTGTAAAGTAAAATTTCTGGAAAAATGTCCTAGTTTGAGACAATTGAAACATTGAACTATGGAGAGGTCTCTTTCTAAGTTTGCTCTTCCTCTCCTTTTAAATCTGTGGGGAGGTTGAGACTCCTTGTGGTCATTTTTCTTTAAGTGACCCTTTCTTCTTCTTTTGGTGTGAGTAGCCAAGGCTTGGTCATCCTCCTTGAGAAGAGATTCTCTATTGGCTACCCTAGCTTCTTCTTGAATACAATCCTCCCATACCACATCAAACTTCATGCTTTCTTTTCTGGCACACATAGTTTGGATGAATGACTTCCAAGATCTAGTAAGACCATTTAGAGTAGTCATGACTAGTTCATCTTCATCAAGGGTATATCGAATGGCATCTAGTTGTTCCTTGATTTGGGAAACCCTTGAGAAATAGTCTTGAATAGATTCTCCTTTGTTCATCTTGGTACTCTTCAACTGAGATCTTAGGTTCATCTTCCTGTTGATGTTCTTCCCTTCATACATTCTTCCTAGGGCATCATACATTTCCTTTGGGGTCTTTTTGGATGCCACTTGGGGGATCAAGTGGTCCTTGATAGAATCAACAATGATTCTCTTTTCCCTAATCAGATCCTTCCTATACTTTTCTTTGGCTTCATCTTCCGTAGGTTCTGCAACTTCATCCTTGATATATTGGGCAAGATCATTCTCTTCAAGAATGAGACGGATTCTATATTTCCATGCCCATAAATTCTCTATTCCTTCTAGCTTGTCCTCAAGCTTAGTGCTTGCGACCATCTTGCCCAGGGGGTTACCAAAAATTAAAAATTCCAAAAATGAAAAAATGACCTTACTAGGAGATTGGCTTGACTGAGGCGAGGTTACTAATGTACTTACTTTTTGGAAACTTCAATTTTTTAGCCTCCAAACTTGATCAGCGAACTTCGGACCTGCTGTAGAAATCTGGTTCTGGTTTTTCTGGTTTTTCGGACTTTTTGTCAAACTAGGGTTTGACTTTCCCGGAGTTCTACCCAACCAAAAAGTTCTATCTAGGGCTCAAAAGTTTGATTTTGAGGAGGGCTATTCAACCATGTAATCAGAAACCAAAAATTCCAACTTTTGCAGAAACCCTAATTTTCACCAGAGGAAGAGAGAGAGATATTTTCACCTTGTGAAAGATGTCCTATTCAGGCTAGCTCTGATACCATGTTAAGTTTATACTAATTTGACTAGCAAGATCACTGAAAGAAACACAATCACAATATAGACAGAGATTTTACCCTGGGAAACTCTCATGCGGTAGAAAACCTAGCAAATCTTTCCTCAATAAGATGATCAACCAAATACAAGATGTAGTACAAGACTAGAGCTCCTTCTCTACCTCCTATGCAGACCTCTCTCTCACTTGTGCGCTACTTTCTGAGTGATGGATGAGTGAGATAAGTGAGGAACATCGTCCTCTACTTATACTTGTTTCCCGACTAACTTTTTACCATATGGGGCCGACCTCTCCTAAGAGAGTCTAATAATCCCTAATAAATTAACTCAGGGCCGACCCCCACATGGGAGATCTAATAACCCTAGTTACCACAATCCATCGGAGGAATAAATATCTCCGGATATACAATAGGGTCACCTCGGAGGGATGGAACATCTCCGGAATAATAAAGAACAAATATAATATTCTTAGAAGTTACAATATTTCAACAAAAATAAGCAATTCTAATACAAAAATGAGGTCCAAAAAAAGATGAGAAAGTGGGCCCTTATGGTCATAAAACACATAAGACTTTTCGTAAATGTTAACATCAGTCATCTGGTTGAAAATCCTTTGCTTACTTTTCAAGGTGCAGTTTTAGGCTTTTGCTTTTCTGGGATTTATGTTGTATCATGGTCCACGGGACAGCTACACACAGTCTTTTGTTCATAAAATTCCTTGATCTGGAATTCATTCCAGTTTCTGAAATAGTGACGTAGTGCGAAATATTTTATAGTGAGTGAATGTAAGTCAGATTTATTATCTAATTGCAAGGTTTATGCTAAAGAATTCAAGGTTTCTCATTTGGAGCTTCAAAATAAAGCAAAGAACAATACTACAGAAGATTGGATCTCCTTATAATGAAGGAACAAAAAAATCCAAGGATGAGGCTCACACCCTGGATAACACTGCAAAAGCTCCCCTTCTCGTATGGAGCCCCAAAATAAAGCACAAAACACTTTAGCAGAAGGGCTTATCTGTAGTGGAGGCACCTAAATAAAGTCCCCAAAGTTCACAAGATATGAAAGAAAGTTGAGGCAAATGTCAATCATTCAACACTTTTTAGCTTTAATGATGTTTCTCCTTGTAAAAGGGAGCAAAAATATATATTTCAATAGGGGTAACAGTCGAGTTTATTTTTCTAGTTCTTTTCTTCCCACCCACAGGTATAGCTGGGGTGGTTTTAAATGATATTAGTTTCATTAATAAACTAATCTCACTTTATTCTACCAGAATAATAATATTGACTGGATATACATCATGACTATTTAGAAAGCAACCTAATGTTTAAACAAGATGTATTCAAATGGTATCTACTTGAGCACCTAATTGAGTGAGATAGAAGGATGGTCGGTTGGCATTAATCAGTTGGCTATGGTAAAAAAATTATGGTAACTGCACTATCTATAACGGGTTGCTTGAAAACTCATGTTCCATCTGATCCACCTTTCCAACAAGTTCCTAGTTCAAACATAATAGAATAACCATGACAAAAAATATTAGTGTTGTTTCACTATTACCCTATGAATGAAAAAAGGATTTTGGGAAAATACCATCAGCAAGTAAGGAGACTTACCTTAATTGTTAGGTCATTGCAAGTGAACATAGCTCTTCGTATTCAAGTTTGAATAAATTGAATCTGATGGAATCTACAAGGGATTTTTTAGAGATGGAAACTCTATTGTTGTTAAATGTTTCTATAAGACCTGGATTGTAAGACAATTTTATTGCTCCAATGCTAAATAAGTAGGCTTTATGATGTATGAATTTATCCACAATAGAACAATGGGAGGAATCTCAATTGGTGTACCCTAAGGGTTACATATGGAACAACCTAGAATAATGCAAGCACTCTTCTTGCAATATTCCATGATGCTTACACCTACAAAAATTTGAATTCAATCATTCAATGACCTCAATTAATAGGCCATTGTTTTATTATTAATAATAAATGTAATGAAAGAATGAAGAGAGGGGATGGATTCAAGAATGATCATATAGGTAGGCCGAGGTCCGTAATGTAGAATAGGATAATTCCCAAGGCATAATTCACCAAAACAATATCTACACATAGTCGATTCATGGGTTTAGAGGAGGCATGAACATTGCAAGTACGGAGCAACAATTCTACTCATTCACACTCTGCCTCATTGCAACTGAAACAAACTATTTTGTGGCAGTTGGAAGTATTGGAAAGAAGAGAAATTTCATTGTTTGTGGTTTGTTGTTAGCTACATTAATTTCAAGCTCACTAAGTATGGAAAAACGGAAGACATACATTGCAATTTGGACACATCAACCTACTTTTTACTTTCATATCTGAAATATTTTGTAAATTTGAGTTATTTGAGCCTATTTTGCATACTTTCATATCTGACCTCGTTGTCCTACACTTGGTATCCCTTGAATAGATTCTTGGCTTCTTCCAAGATGAAGCAAACGAGGAAATAATGGTGAACATAACAAATTCCCAAGGAAGCAAAGTATTTTTTTATGAAAAAGACAATGGTTGTACACACATACAAAACCAAATGTCTTTAAGTAATTAGATATTTGGAGCAAGTTCAGTCCATTATGAGTACTGAATCAACAAGTCTAGGCATACCTCAGCCTTAAGAAGTAATTCTGGGTGGTGAAGAAGCATGTATAACATAAAAAAAATAGATCTGGGTATATGCATAATTGGACTAAGTCCAATGGGTATATGGTAAGATCCAAGCATGGAATTTAGGGGGAAATTTTTTTTTCTAATTTTTTCCACCTTTTGCCTAATTTTGGCATCATAGATGCAACCCTAAAAGAAACAATCCCTAGATGTTATCCTAAGATATATGAAACAGTAAACACAACACTCCTTTTGTCCATTATTGTATATCCCTTTATTCTATCAACCCCTCCAGTACCCTTTTCCAACTAGCATAGGCATACAAATCAGAACGTCACTACGGGTTGGTGTTTCCTGCATAACTTATCGAGATCAAGGATGTCATCAAAGTAGAATGCAAGGTATTCCTTGCGAATACCAATATTTCACTCACCTATCAAATCAACACCTAGGAAATCGAGATCTAGCCTCTCAAGCAATTGCTCAAACAAATGGACGATATTTTCAAGATCTTGAAACAAGTCCAAGCATCAGGTTTTTATCTAGGTTTTGTGTCTAATCCAGATCGATTTGCTTCTCACATTTGACCAATTGACATATTGAGAGCAACATCCTCAATATGTCATATTCCTTCTACCTTCTTAGTGTGGATAAAGGAAACCTAGACACTGACTATGATATTCTTAAAAGGATACAGTCAATAGATCCAATAGAGTGCAGGAAGAATCTCTAAAGCTAGGAATCACAATGAATAAGATGGGAGTCCCCTTTTAAATTGTAACTCCAAAAGGAAAATGTGAAATCCAATCATGCACAAAATCTACTAAAGGTGAGAAAATTAACGAAGTGCAACTTCATCTAAGATTTCACCAGATATTAGGAAAATGTTTCTCAAACAACTTCTGCCAGAATATCATATAAAACAATTTGCCAACAAAAGCATTATGTAGGAAAATAATTTCCATAGATTTAGGGTGGTTGCAGAAAATGTGTAATGTTCTAAAACTCTATAGGACCTGGGGATTTGTATAAATCGATGCACTCTGCAAACCTATGGTCTAAATCTATGAAATAGGTTGAAAAAGAATCTTTCATGCTAGATTCTCTCACAATGGTGCCAATAATTCCAAGAATTCCCAAATGAGTTACCACCATCATATTTCTCCTTGCATCACATCCTCCAAAATAGTATATGAACAGCTTATCCAACTATTTGAAAGCATTGTTTGAACTTTGGTTGGTCCACATTAAACATATCCAAGGGAAATAATACAGTTAATTAGAATATATGATGCATCCACAAACATATAAAAGGACTAAGTGTGCTTGATATTTGGAAGCTAGCAGGAGAATTGCATAAAGAAATGTTTGAAAGAGCTTGTTTGGGGTAATGCTAATCAAGTGACCAATTGTACAAAGCTAGGAGAAATTAGCTCCTTCACACAACACTCCCAACACTAGCTACCTCAAATGCATCACAAAAATGTTCTTGCAACTCTAAAAAATATTTCGCTACAAAATGCTCAATAAGTTGGATCTCCTCTTCAAACATTTCCCAAGGTTGATCATTCCATGATAGTATGTCGAGGTATGATCAAATGGACCAAAAATCACACAGTGAACCCTCATTAGCATCAAGCTTCTATGAGATGCAAGCATTGGAGCAATTCGCTATAGAGAAATGTGGAAGTGGGTTAGAAATACATCAAACCTTCAACATATCCTCTTTCCATAATTTGTAATCGGACTTGAGATATTTTTTACAGGTTAATAATTCTGCCACCTGAAGATATTAATAGAGTGATGTATATAGATTTGTTGTAAAATCTAACAAAGAAAGGGTATATAAGTTGGTCCTAACACTTCTTTGGATAGGTTGTCCCTCCTGATTTACTGGAAGAACAAGTTGGGCGCTTTATAAAATTTGACATTTCTAGATCGATCTATGTTATTCAGGCTTAAAATAAGGCTGAAAGTGTACCCCTTTTGTTGGATACCTAGTTAACTTGTGCTCTTAACATTGCCATTTTATACAAGAAGATATATGACACTATATGAAGACTACAAATAATTTCTTAGACTACTAGGGATGAATCCAGTATGCATGAAATAAATGTCTCAACATACAGGTCATCCAACCTTAAAAGTGAAATGGCATCAGGTACATCAAAACCAAGCATAAATATGTGGACAAAATTAGGACACTTTTGGAGGTTACCAATTTTTTGGGGTGTCTAACTGTGATTTCAATTCAACTTTACAGGTCTGAAATAGCACAATTGAGAATATTAAGTACAAGAAAAGTTAGAACATGCTACTTACGTTTAATTAATAATTACTCCAACAAGACAGATACGAGTTAAGTAAAATGATAGAATAGTAGAAATGACAATCTATATTAAAGTACCTGCAAATTCATGTGAATTTCAATCTTGATGTGCTCATAAAAAGGTGCATAAATTTCCATCCAAATTTTCTTCAGGGGTGTGTATCTATGAGCTAGAACAGAGACTTTTTTAAACTCATACCGGCCACGAAACATTTCATAAGCTGTCAGTGGTTCAAATTTTGGCTTCATGGGGCCAATACTCAATGCTCCATGCTGCATGTCAGCCTCCCCAATAGTATCTTGTAAATTTGATTATTGAACTGCCATAGGATAAGGATGTTCCACCAATGTTGTATTCATCTTATCTCCTGTTTAAATAGCTAGAAAAATTTATAAAATAAGAAACCACTACATCTTTTAATTGCTTCCAAACACTCTCTAGACGTATCTAAAGATTCTAAATAGTTAACACAGTTCAGAAAATCAACATTGAGAAACAATCTTTATCCAATTTCAAGGATTCTCCAGCTAATAAATTTATATTCATTTAACTCACAGACATTAAAAAAAAACTCCATTCTAGAAAACTTGCTTCAAAAACTAAAAAACAGGCTTACTGAACTTCAATGTTTAGGCCCACTATTCCCATGCATGTCTTCTACTCGCATGTTTCAAATTATTTCCCTGTATATTCCTTAGGGATGTGTGTTTTCCTGTGTGTTTGCCTCTTCTGATATATTCACAAACTAAATAGCTCGAGCTTGTTTTAAGGTTTCTCCATGCTTGCTCCACCATACAACCCACAATACCCACTAAAATTTCTACATCAAGGGTTCTACAACTGTTGAGTCACTGTCCTTATTTGCCTCTTCCTAGGCTCCATTAGTTATTGGCTTGTCCACATTGTTAATCTCAGTTATTTGTTTGGTTTGAAAATTGACCAATTGTCTACTAGCAGTGAAAATTTTTGCAACTGGACTACTAAGCCATTACAAATTCTTATGAAGAAAGACTACTAACAGTTTCTAAGACTAGAATATGGCACCTCACAATAGCCTTCAAATTTTTGCAGCATTCCAATTAGGGTATTGATACCACTTGTTTCTTGCAATTCAACCAAAAATTCGACAACTGCCTCTATCTGGTATCAACATGCCAAATCACCCATTAGTTGAAGAAGATTACCATATCTCCTATTTTGATAATAATCCAGGTATCATGTCTATTGGTCAACCAACATAAATACAATACTGCTAGAGAATGTCGTTCTATTAGACAGGCTTGCCTCCTTGCTCCCTATCTCCATGTGTTATTTGCTGATGCTTTTGGGTATTTCTTAGAGGCTGCCAGGGCTCAAGTAAGGATCAAATACTTTTCTCTTCCTGATGGTTCAGAGATGGTAAGCCATCATTTTGCAAACAACTATTTTTTATCAGTCTGGGTTCACCATGAGTCAATGGAGAATGAAATGGGATGTGTGGACCTATTTTATGTTGTTTTAGGTATAGTTGTCAGTGAACATAAGACATAATGTGGTTGGTTGGCTTGGATGACCTACATAATGGATTCCATTTGCGTGGAATTACATTTGTCCTAGTGTGATTGTGCACTATCTCAGGATCCCATTTGGAATAGATTTGTCAACTATGGATATATGTTGCAACCAAAGCATAAAATATTGAAGATATATAAGAAGGGAATGTTAAACATGCCTGAAGCTTCATGGAAAAAACTAGTATGTACATGAATTTTGTAAATCCAAACATAAAAGTATCAAACCATAAAGAGGCAATCCCCTATAAGGGTTAGCCATAGATAGAGTCAAAATCATTACAAAAAAAGAAAGAAACACAAGAGATGAACTATGTCAACTTATTATTTTAAATTTTTCGATTATGGGGATAAACATAAATCTTTTTTCCATCCTTTCACCTGAAAGTTATTTTTTAAAAAAAATCTCAGTTTGTATTGGCACATAGACAGTAGCTACCAAACACTAAGTCCTGTTAGTTTTTCAAAAATTTCAGTGTGATCTAGGATCTTAAATGAGAGAATAACATGTACAGCATATCTACAACATATCTACATCATATCAATCATGGACACAATAATGCAAGCACACAAGAGACACAAAGTTTCACCGGGGAAAACCAAGAAGGTGAAAAACCCTGCAACTTCCTCAGAGATAGATAGAGCAATGATACAACCAAAGTACAACCAAAGTACAAGAGATAGTCTTCTCCTAGCAGATGATCCTCCTCCTCACAAGTGTGCCACTTTCTGAGAGAGATAGAAGTGAGTAATGAGTGATCAAATAGAGATATCCCGATCTCTATTTATACTTGTCCTGTCCTGTCCAATAAACTAATGGGGCCGACTTGTCTAGCTTAGCCTAATAACCCATGGTTAACTTAATCTGGGCCGACCCCACACTTGGTGGTCTAATAACCCATTTACCCACATGACACATTGAGGGCCGACCCCATCAAGGTGGTCTAATAACCCATCAAGTATAAGTTACGACACTTACAATATAAATGACGACACTTCCGTATAGAGGAATCATAACATCTCTATAGGAATACAAACACTTCCGTATAGAGGAATAATAACATCTCTATAGGAATACAATATACATGGGTAAAATACATTCCAAAGTTACATATACATCAACATTCCCTCTTAACTAGGAAGGTATTTCTCGACATAGATCTGCTAGCACAAGTCTTCTTCTCTGGATCATCATCATCATCACTGCTACTGATATCTCAATCAATCTCTGAATCTACTCGTCATAGGAAGTTCTACAGAGCCAGTCCTTTTTCATACTAGATGTAGGCCGACCACCTACAGGTCTTCATCATCACTGGCCATACTGTGGAATTCTCAAGACTTATTACATGCATCACAAAACCTCACAAGAGAATCCCAGGCTGTTACGAGCACACAGCTCCGACCTATAGGATCTCCTAGGGACAGATTACATGTGACCCCACCACAAAACCTCGCAAGAGCATCCCAGGCTATTACGGGCACACAGCTCCGACCTATAGGATCTCCTAGGGATCTATTATATGTGGTCACCACAAAACCGTGCAAGAGCATCCTAGGTTGTCACGGTCACACAGCTCCAACCTATAGGATCTCCTAGGGCGCTATTATATGTCCTCTTAGAGAAATGCCTCGAAAGAGAATCCTAGGTTGTTACGGGCACACAGTTCCAACCTATAGGATCTCCCAGGTCAACTTACATGCTCATTTGCACAACATGTTCCACGACCATAGAGTATCATGTTGATACTCACCATACATCATCCTAATGTACACATGATCATCCCAATAATCATCACTGCATCATCCTGATGCATGTCATCTGGAGCAACATCCTGAAGCTCATCATCTATCATCATCCTGATCATACAATGCATCCATCTAATGCATACACAGTATCTACCTGATACATATCATCATACATGATCTACCTGATCATACAATGTATCCACCTAATACATATACAAACACATGATCCACCTGATCATACCTGATACATATCAACATACATGATCTTCCTGATCATACAATGTATCCTCTTGATACATCTACAGATACATACACATGATCCAACTGATCATATCTAGCATCCAACATGATGCATACATACATACATATAAATGATCCAACTGATCATATCCATCATCCAACATGATGCATACATACATATATAAATGATTCAACTAATCATACAGAGCAGAAACTAGAACATCGTCTTGATGCTCATCATCCAGTGCTTATATCCACAGCCATGGGAAGGATCCTCCTCTCACCATGCTTGGAATGGCTCTAGCAAATGTGTCCATCACTTCTTCCTCGAAGTGTCGTCAATTGGAAGAACACCAAGCCTCTCTCTGAAGTACTCGAACTTCACTATGGCTAGAAGTTTCGTTAGCACATCCACAACCTGCTCATCCGTCGCAACATACAGGAGCTTCACTACTCCTCTCTGCACCATATCCCTGATATAGTGATATTTGATCTCAATGTGCTCTGACCTATCATGGAACACCGGGTTCTCAGACAACTTCACACAACTTTGGTTGTCACAAAAGATACTAGTAGCCTCCAGCAGGAGATCAAATAACTCAGACAATAGCTTCAGGAGCCATACTGCCTCACAACAAGATGAACATGCTGCAACATACTTTGCCTCAGCTGTACTCAATGCTACACAGTATTTCTTCCTGCTAAACCAAGAGATCACACCTGATCACATACTGAAGCAACACCCATATGTGCTCTTCCTATCTGCAGCACTGCCTACCCATTCCGAATCAACATAAACCTGGAGGTTAAACTTTTGATTCGCATCATACTTGAGCCCATAGTAAATTGTACCCTTTAGGTACCTCAGAATATGCTTTACAACAACCAGTGAATACCTTTGGGATCCATCAGGAACTGGATCAATGTGTTCACCGCAAAGCAAATATCTGGCCTCGTGTTCGTTAGGTACATAGAGGACCCAATCATCTGACGATACATCGTGACATCAACTAGATTAGATGAAGCATCACATAAAAGCTTCAGGTTCGATGCCATAGGTGTGGCCATGGCCTTCCATTCCATCATCCCAAGCCTCTTCAGGATCTCTACTGCATACTTCGCTTGTCCAAGGAAGATTCCATCTGCACTCTGCCAAAACTCCATACCAAGAAAGTAGTGCATCATACCCAAGTCCTTCATCTCGAACTCGGCAGCAAGCTTCCTCTTCGTGTCGGCAATCAATCTATATTCACCTGTTACAAATAGGTCATCCACATACAATAGTAGTATTACTGGATTGTCTTCCTCAACCTTGTAGTAAAGGTTGGAATCCGCTTTACTCTTGGTAAAGCCCAAACTAGAGAGGAAGCCATCTATCCTTCCATACCAAGTTCTGCACATATATGACTTCTCGTCATGTGTCTCAAAATGAAGTGGCTACACCACATACACTTCCTCTTCGACTACACCATTCAAGAAATCTCTCTTTACATCGATCTTGTGTATCTTCCATTTCATCACTGTAGCCACAGCAAGTATTGATCTAATGGAAGTGTATCTGGCTATAGGAGCAAAAGTCTCTTCATAATCAATTCCTCTTTCTGGGAGAAGCCACGAGCTACAAATCTCGCTTTGTATTTCTCTATTCTTCCATCTCCAACATGCTTGATATTGTAGATCCATTTGGAAGTCACAACAGACTTCCCTTCAGGTCTTGGGACTACATCCCAAACATCATTCTTCATGATCGATGAATCATGACATTCTTCCATTACTTCATCCCAGATCCTGGGAACTTCAATATCTTCAATAGATATCTTTGTTTCTGGAACAAATGTTGCAGTCCTTCTTTTATAGGTGATGGTATACGATCTTTCCTACAAAACAAGTTAAATTGCATGATTAGAAACATCTCATAGTTTTCAGAACAAATTCTTACACATAAAGAAATATGTCATATAGTCATGCAATTTTTTTAGCCAATGCTTCAATACAACATTCATCCATATCCTATAACTTTCTAGATGCCTTCCAATCTCTACCAGAACCTTGTTATGAGTTTGCACTACTCCCAACATGTTAGCAAAGAGGTTTCATTCTAGATAAGTAGCATACGCCGCTTACCCATTACAGTTACCTATTACATGCATATTAGTAGTACACTGTTCATTAATGCAATTATTCTAATATGCCAAAATACACAACATAATTCTAGGAACATCAGTATATATATCATTGAACAGTATTATTTAAACAATCAAATATGCAAGAAATGATAATTCAAATACTTATCCTTGTTTGTTTGTTGGGTTGACTCCCTCTCAGTCTTTGCTTCCTTTCTACAATTCCATTCTGATGTGGATTGTGAGAAGTGGTTGACTCCCTCTGAATGCCTTCATCCTTGCAGAAACTACTGGAGTGTGCTCCCTCTTGATCTTTGCTTCCTGGATTACCTATCCTTGAACTTATATCCATCCTCGATCACTATGCATGCTTACTAGTATCATCATTGTGTTACCATTGAGATCTCATACATAATCATACATTCATTAGTATAATCTCAATACTATCAAAACACAATAATCTTAAACATGTATAGTCATGATCATTTCAAACATAGATAATAAGCATTAGCATTCAATGTTTTAGGGAAGACTTCTCTTACTCATGCATATTCATATTTGACAAAAGTACTTTTCTGGTTAGTCATATCATCAATCAAGATAAGAGACATAATATGCATAAACCCTTGATTACTTACATTTCTAACTTCATGAATAATCATTATCAACAATACTACAGTGTAAGATCTTAACACAAGGTAGGATTCTAACTTGAAATAGGAAAAACATACCTGGATTAATATGTTAGTTGGTTATGTTTAACATACCCACATGATGTCTTCTTGTTCTCTTAAATGACTTGTGCTAGTAACCTGCATATCTCATAGGTTAATCATTATAGAACCAAGTTATACATACCTCGTAAGTAGATCTTCTATGTGATCCATGACAATGGATGAATCTTTGTCTTCATGTCACCATGGTCATATGTTCTTGAACTAGAACATGATTTGTCTTTCCTGATGTACCTTTCATGTTAGCAGACAACATCAACCTCATACAACACCACAATGCATTAGTACAATCATAAGTGTCAAAACCCTAATCAATGAATATCTTCTATCATGCATTCATATTTTTATTAAGGTGATACAACAAGTCTAAAGTTAATCAAGCTTGTACTAACCTTAATGAAGACAAACATACCATAAGATTAATTATGAACAAATCTCGAAACATACCTGGATAAGTCATACCTGTCAAGATTGCTTGTAATCTTCTTATGTAAGGCCTTAGCCTCAACTCCCTCTGAAACAAGAACTTCTTCACTTATGTAGGTGACTAATCCATTCTCTTCTAGGATTAACCCAATCCACTTTGATTTGCTGAAACTGGATTTGGAGCTGGGTTAGGGTTTGTCAAAGAAATCCTAAAAATTCAAGCTTTGAATTTCAAACTTTTGAAAGGATAGAAGGATGCGTCTTGATGAGTTGATCAAGCTGGTATACTCAGAATTTGAAAACTGCAAAGTTTCACCCCTCAAAATTGCCTTTGAAACTTTCGGATCTTCTCGACAGGATCCCGAACTAGGGTTTGATAAAGCCCACCCTTCTGCCCAACCAAAAGGTTTGATCCAAATCTCTAAACTTATATTTTTCTGAGGAGCTTCCAGTCGTGGTCACAGACTTCAAAAATTCCAACTTTTGTAGAATCCCTAATTTTCCACTTTTCTAATCAAAGTCCCGAACTAGGGTTTGATCAAGCCCGACCTTCTACCCAACCAAAGAATTTGATCTTGGTCTCTAAATTTTGATTTTGATGAGTATCATTCAGCCATGTTCTTTGATTACAAAAATTCCAATTTTCTCCAAAACCCTAATTCCTGGAGCCATGAATGAAGCTGCTCAAAATCCAATTCTGTTTTGACAAAAATATGCACCTTATTGTTTCTAGTGTAACTCCGAAATTACAAATCCACAGGGTCTAAAATGTCTACCTGTGGTAGCCCGACCTGTCCTATTTCCAACCCCATAGGTTTGATCTCAATTGGACTCCCTAAGAGAGCATTATGCCAAGTGTCACAACGTGACCTATTTATGGGATAAAATAGGAGAGCAAACTTGTATGGCGTGCCACGTGTCCCTGGTTCACTTTCAGCCTGTGAAAGTATAGTCCATTCCCTACCTGTCAGTTTTTATGACATTTCATTTGGAGCTTCCTAGCCCAAGTTATGACCCTTTTTCGTAGGTCACTTGTTTATGACTGAGATCTGGAAGAGGCGAAAACCCTAGATTGTACATATCATAAAACACAAAGTACAACGAATTAGAAGTTGTGCTTTGGATACAAGGTACATGGAGAGCTTATATTCAACCTGTAAGAGTTTCATATCCTGAAACCTCGCCGAAATGGATTTATACTGAAATTGATACGATGACTGGTTTTTCCTATATCAAGCCCTAGCTTCGTAAGTGCAACAAGTGTCATACATGCCATACCATGCCTTCTTTCAGGATAGCTCTGATACCATGTTAGTTTTTCAGAAATTTCAATTTGATATAGGATCTTAACTAAGAGAATAAAAGGTGCAGCATATCTATAGAATATCAATCATGGACACAATAATGCAAGCACACAAGAGACACAGAGTTTCACCGGGGAAAACCAAGAAGGTGAAAAACCCCGCGACTTCCTCAAAGATAGATAGAGCAATGATAAAACCAAAGTACTACCAAAGTACAAGAGATAGTCTTCTCCTAGCAGATGATCCTCCTCCTCACAAGTGAGCCACTTTCTGAGAGAGATAGAAGTGAGTAATGAGTGATCAAATAGAGATCTCCCGATCTCTATTTATACTTGTCCTGTCCTGCCCAATAAACTAATGGGGACGACTTTTCTAGCTTAGCCTAATAACCCATGTTTAACTTAATCCGGGCCGACCCCACACTTGGTGGTCTAATAACCCATTTACCCACATGACTCATACAGGGCCGACCCCATTAAGGTGGTCTAATAACCCATCAGGTATAAGTTATGACACTTACAATATAAATAACGACACTTCCGTATAGAGGAATATTAACATCTCTATAGGAATACAAACACTTTCGTGTAGAGAAATAATAACATCTCTATAGGAATACAATATACATGGGTAAAATACATTTCAAAGTTACATATACATCAACAAGTCCCAATCCTGGGAGCGCTAAGGTATGGTATTGGTGTCTGCAATAAGTCTCCAGTTGCATAAAGAAAATAAACGGGATCTTGAACCTTCCCCAAACTCCTTTTTTCTTAAAAAACATGGGGATGTAGGTAACATAGCAACTTATCTTGAATTCCATTTGAGCAACTATAAAATGTAATACTTGAGTATGAGCCACTAAACAATCATGGGAAGTCAATTTTCAGCATGCCTGAAGTCTGAGGTCACAAAATAAACATTGCACCTCAAATTTATTCCATGTTATAACATCAAATTAAAATACAATAAAAATTAAGAAAGACATTGATTTATAGAATAAGCAAATAAAATCTACTGAAATTGTAAATGGCTAACCCCTGGAGTGACATGCGCAACTAAACCCTCACAACTCACTCAAATGATTGACATATGCAAAATGAAAATCAAATAATTATAGACAATGCGGGTGCTTACATGGAAATGGAAACACACAATATGCACACCATCTACCTTGGTTGTATCTTAGACATAAGAAAATAACACTAACAATTGGGCATTCTTTATTGATTCTGATGGTTCTATGAATACCTCCATATAAATCACATGGAGGAAGAACCTAATCCACAACTTGCTCATATAATTCAAATCCCAACCAATATTATATCCTATGAGATACCCAATGAGAATTGTACCTTGAAAATGTAAAGATAAATCAAGTTTATTAAATTGTTTTCAAGTCGGTGTAGATATAGATACCATTTAATAGGTGTTGTCTAGCTTTCACAATAACAACCCTGATTGGATATATCATGAAATTATTAATGGCCCAGACAATAACTTGCCTGTACTTTGGCCAATATGATTTCCCTGTCAACCAACTCAAACATGTCTTAATACTAGCCCTGAGTATGTGAACTCAAGATGCATCATTTAATAAATCAAATCTATACTTATTCATTTGCCCAAATGGACCACTATCTGGAATAAGGAATTCTCTGCAGTGATAACGTACATTTTAAGTAATCAGCCATTCCTAATAACCAAAATATCACCTCGATTGAAGAAAATTTTCATAATTTGTAAATTTTGTGACTAGGGGAACATCTATAACCCTCCAATGATAAGTTTATTAAATTTGAGTATGAAAATGAAGATTTCCATAGATTTACATATGAATTAGATTTTCTGGAGAGTAATTACATACTTCAAAAATGAAAATTGCATGACAACTATGTCATTATGCTAAAACCATGACAATTTAGAGCTTTGCATGTATTCTTGCATGCCAATCCTGGAAGATGGTTAAAAGGAGAGTCTACAAAGGGAATATCCTCACAAGCGATAGATGAGATAAGGTGTCTGATGAAGGAATTTCGAACAAGTTAAGTATGTAGTCCAAGACTTCATTGGTAGTATTATCATATATATGTGGCATCAAAATGGGTAGTGCTGCAAAATGTGCATAAGAAAATGAAGATGCTCCAATAATGGATGGAGGATATGTGTGCATTAGCAAGAAATTTACAAGGAAAACATGTTCAAGTCATCAAAATGTCATAATATACCATGTTTAAATGAGAATAGAAAGTGAATGTCTTGATTTCTATGAGATAAGTGCAAAGTGCAAACCCAAAAATAAACACAAAATGAAGCCTTTACTTATGATTTCAGATTGAAAGACTAGATTAAAATGCACCACTATATATATTAAGTATTAAAAGAAAATAACTAAATTATTGCAAACCTAATCATTTTTCAAATGTATGCATAAATCTGTTTGTATCCAAGTACATTTTTAGATCAATCATAGTTATTGGATGCTACCTAAGTTGAAAACATCCAAATTTTGGCATCCCTGAGGGTAGAGCCAAGAGTAAAATAACCGCAAATCCAAGATCGTACATATTCTGAATAAAAACAAACTTCTAATCTTCGTTTCACACATATCAAACACTCGTGGACTTAGTCCTACAAATACTTGGAACATCTTTGTTTTGCAGCTATATGACCATCACAACTCCTTGTGTTGGAAAAGATGTAGGATTTTGCACGTGATCACTTCTTGAATATCGACTTCTAGTCCAAACGTTTCCCTAAATATTATGATCTCTACATCATGGTGACCTACCTCATCCACTCTGCCATACATGATCCATCACCACTGCATACCTTTCTACAATATGAGGTAAGCACATTCACATTTATGTCTCTGATGGCTGCTTCACCGCCACTTCCACCATCATTACCAGCAACCTCTACACTCACTTCTTTTCTTTGAACTCAACCCCTCGGCCTCCCGTCTTGCACACCGAACAATCGGAATATATACCACATCGTCGTCATTCCAAGTCTGGATATGACGTTAGATAAGATAATATAATTTTATTAATCTCCCACTAATGACCAAAAAACTAGGTCAATGGAACTACTGCATACAAATATGTTATTACAAAGCAAGAGTACCAGATAGTTTACTATAAAAAGCAAAAGACAGGAAAGGAATGTAAAGTAGATCAAAGCGTGGAATCTATGCTAGCTCATGGAAAACCTGAGGAACCCTCCAACTATAGAAAGAGGATACATGGAGAAGGAACTTAAAAGATAGATATGCAAATTTCTGTCTTAAGAAAAAAGTTGATGAGGCTCGAAAATATTTGGAGCATCTTTTCCTTAGAGCACCAACAATTGACAACCCAGATGATTGCAGTCCAAACTAGGATGTAGCAGCTGGAGAGAAATGTTACCGACTTATAGTTCATTGACATTCTCACCTTGAGCAGGATGTTGCTATGGCTGCTGCACCTGAATTTTCAAAGCAGTGGCTGGGTTGGGATAATAGCAAAGATAGTTCGAAATGCCTAGGCTATTCACTGAGAAAGTGATTCATCAAGACATGAATGGGATGGAAATCACCAACATTTCTCAAGTCTTGGAAAAAATCACCACATTTATTTCATTACCAGTGGTTTGTGCATGGTTGGCTGGCATTCCATATCAGATCTTTGCATACATATATATTTTTCTGGTAAATCATGGTGTGTTTTTTATTTACATTCTCTCATCCTCATTCCAAGAAGATAGCAAGATTACAGGCTCCATAGGAATTGGGATTTTACCTTGTTACCTTTTTCTTCGATGAATACTCATATTCCAATTGGTCCAGTGCCTCTCTTAAACCGGGAGGATAATGGGGACACTGTCCACTTAAACTGGGAGGACAATGGGGACACTGTCCAATTAAACCCGGAGGAAATGGTACAGAAATGGAGACAACACCAAGTAGTGGATGATAATAAATAACATAGCTCAGTAATATTGTATACTAACAATAGTAGAATATAATATTAAAATAAAAGAGGGAGAAGTAGTTAAAGAACCATTAACTCATTTTGTATCGAAAAATCCTGTAAGATGACTACTCTATGTAAAGCAGTTGCTTGAATATCTGAATACAAGTTTTGTTATGTTAATTTTGTATCTCATTTTGTATCAGATTCCATTTTAGAGTTATTTGATTAGGTAGTTTGGTCGTGGCTTCCATTTGATATCGTTCCTTAAAATAGAGGAAACAAGTAGTGTGCCAATAAATCTTTAGAAACTATAAGACCATAACTTAGTTACATGAAGTGTAAAAATGGCATATGTTTCCACAACTAGTTTTTCCCTGATTTAAAAGTTATTTCCAGTGGAATCTTTCCTGTGGATAGAATTGGTTCCCGACCTTAGGGAATTTGCTCCTTCCATAGGATCCAATTCCTATTGAATCCTAGACAAATCTTATAACTTAAATCACACCCATGAAAATTGGAAACAGATCCTAAACGATCAGAAGCAAGGAGGCCAAACTCTTGGGTAAGAGGTTGCCACTCTATCCAAGAACGAGCACTAGGATCCCACAATTCACACCAGAAGAAGAGGCATCTTCCTCACACACTCCCCATGCTCACACCAACTCCATATCAACTAACAAGCCAAACACCAACCTACTTGACTAACCTCCCACTGCCACTGAACTAGAGGAGCCACAACTTTCCAAGCTGACTAAATACTCCTGAAGAGAAGGGAACCAGAGATTTGAAAAAGATAGGGGGAGGAAATGATGTCATATAATTCAAATCACATCAGACTCTACCAACATGTTATGCTGAAAGCAATTGGTGGTGAAACAAAACCTTCCAATGCATCAAGCCCTCAAGAGTCAAGACATCTCACCACCCATATGACCATCAGAATATTGCCCTGAGCTGCAACATTTATTAGACTACGACCTCCCTCATCCTTAGGCATAGTACACACATCTCATGCAACTAAGGAAAGACCTCTCACACCACCATACTTGGACCACATGTATGACCTCAGGATCTGTTCAAGCCAACGAAACTGAGCTCTGTTGGGAAACCAACAAGACACATAATAAACATGATAAGCTTGAAGATGTTGATGTATATGTAAGTTCGGAATGTATTTCATATATATTTATTGTACCCTTAAAAGAAATGTGTTATTCCTCTATAAGGAAGTGTCTTCATGTGTATTAACAAGTGTCGCAAGTGTGTGTACTTGGCGATGGGTTATTAGACCACCATGTGTGGGGTCGGCTCTTAAATATATATTATATTGTGGATGTACCTAGCTAGACAAGTCGACCCCATAGTGTAACTGGGCAAACAGGTTAAGTATAAATAGAGATCGGGAGATCTCTATTTGGATCACTTGGAAACTCACACTTCTCTCACTCAGAAAGTGGCGCACTAGTGAGGAGGAGGATCATCTGCTACTAGGAGACTATCTTAGTGTATTTTGGTTGTACTTTGGTTGAGCCATTGCTCTCTCTATCTCTGAGGAAGTTGTGGGATTTTTCACCTTAGGGTTTTCCCCATGGAAACTCTGTGTCTCTTGTCTCTCATGCTTTTGATTCTTGTGATGCTTGTCATGCTTATTGTGATTGTTATGCATTGATATACTGTATATGTTATTCTCTCAGTGAAGATACTAGAGTATTGTGAATTAATGCTCAAAATTTAACATGGTATCAGAGCTAACCTGAGAAGAAGACATTTTGCAGTGATGGAAACTTGAGTTTCTTGTTTATTGGGTTTCTCTCCACATATTTTGGAAAAGCAGTATAGTAGATTGACTCTACGCATCAAGGAGAATCTATCTATCCAATCAGAATTCAATTCTGAGCATTTTCAGATTTGGCCCTAAAAATTAGGGTTTCCACAAAAATAGGAATTTATGAAATCTGAAGACATAGCTGGAAGCTCCTTGCAAAAATCAAAGTTTAGAGCTTTGTATCAAGATTTTTCACTGCGTAGATCTCTGGGAACTCAAACCTTAATTCAGGGCTCTCCCTAGTGAACCTGGGAGGACAAAAAGACAAATCTAAAGGGTAAAGCTTTGCTGATCTCAATTTCTGAATCCACCAGGCTAATTAACTCATCAAGGTGCATCTTTCTATCCTTTCAGAAAGTTGAAATTCACATTTTGAACTTTTAGGGTTTTTTCGACAAACCCTAATCCGAGACCAAATCCAGTTTTCAGCATTTCAAGTGGTAAGACCTAAAACTTTTCTATTTCCATTTGAAGTACTCTTTAATATGTCTCACCACACCAAGATTGAGGATAAGCTTGAAGGGGCTGATAACTTCTGAGCTTGGAAGTATAGGATTGGGTTAATCCTGGAAGAGAATGAGTTGGACTCATATATAAAAGAAGACATCCCTATCCCAGAGGATGAAGAGGCTAAAGTATTGCATAAGAAGAACTTGGTCAAGGCAAAGAGAATCATTGTTGATTCTATCAAAGACCATCTCATACCCCATGTGTCTTCTCTAAAGACACCCAAGGAGATGTTTGAATATTTGACCAAGCTATTTGAAGGGAAGAACATAAATCGGAAGATGACCCTATGAACCAATTGAAAGGAGTAAAATTTCAGAATGGAGAAACCATTCAATATTATTTTTCTAGGGTCTCCTAGATTAAGGAACAACTAGAAGCGGTAGATGAAATGGTGGAGAATGGTGAAGTTGTCATGACCACTCTAAATGGCCTACCCAGGTCATGGGATTCCTTTATTCAAGAAATTTGTGCAAGGAAGAAGTTGATCTCCTTCAACAGATTGCGGGAAGAATGCTCTCAAGAAGAAGTTAGACTTGTAGCTTGTGAGGAAAAGATGGGAGGTGAAGATCAAGCTCTTGCTGCTCACACCAAAAGAAGCAATCCCAAGAAGGAGCACTCTTGCTACAAGAGATCCTATCAAAAGAATAAGAATGATCTAAGATGCTTCACATGCAATGAGAAGGGTCACTTTGCATCAGATTGTCCCAAGAACAAAAGGGATAATAACAACAAATCCAGCAAGAAGAAGAAGGGCAGCAAAAGAAATTTCCATGCTCATGCTGCCGAGGATGATGAACCTCCAAAGAATAAGGCTAGGGAAGAAAGTGATTATAGTGATGATGACTCATCAAGCGAAGAAGAGTATGTTCTAATCTCTGCTCTCATAGGTACTATCTCCCATGGTTGTAATGATTGGTTGATTGACAGTGGGGCTTCCAAACACATGATTGGGTTTAAGGAATCTTTTGTAAACCTATCTGAACATAAATCACCTCATAAGGTGAAACTTGGGGATGATTTTCAATACCCAATCAAAGGAAGTGGTGAAGCCTCCTATAACCTAGATTCTGGAAAATCTTTGAAGATGAAAGAAGTCCTTTATGTACCTGGGCTCAAGAATAATCTTATCTCCATATCTGCATTAGATGCAAAAGGCATGAGGGTTGCATTTGTAGATGGCCAAGTCCTAATGTGTCTAAAGGGTAAAACAATCGATGATGTAGTAGTGATTAGAGAGCAAGAGGGAGGTTTGTATAAATTGAAGGGTCAACCTGAACATGCCATGATACATGACTCCATGGAGCCAAGTGAACTTTTGCATAGAAGACTTTCTCATATGCATTATAGGGCACTTCCAATTGCAAGCAAGGATGTAGAGGGTCTTCCTGAAATCAAGACCAAACATGAAGGTGTTTGCAAAGGATGTGCAAAAGGTAAGAACATTAAGAAGGCTCTCCCAAGTAGTGAAAGCAAGGCAAAAGATATCCTGGAAATCATCCACTCAGATGTATGTGGTCCTATGTCATCTAGTTCTCTAAGTGGCTATGTTTACTATGTCTCATTTATTGATGACTTCTCTAGGAAGACTTGGGTATACTTCTTGAAGAACAAAGATGAGGTGTTTGATAAGTTCAAGGAATTCAAAACCTTGATGGAGAATCAAACTGACAAGAAGATCAAAACATTCAGATCTAACAATGGTGGAGAATTCACCTCAGGTGACTTCAAGAAGCTTTGTAGTGATTCAGGGATTAAGAGGGAGTTGACTGCACCTTACAATCCTCAACAGAATGGAGTTGCAGAAAGGAAGAACAAAACAATCATGGAAGCAGCAAGGGAAATACTACATGACCAAGATCTACCTATGCATCTATGGGCAGAAGTAGCTAGAACTACTGTATATGTGTAGAACAGAGCACCCCACAAGATATTGGACAACAAGTCACCAAAAGAGGTCTTTTCTGGTAAGAAACCTGAAGTCAGCCATCTCAGAATATTTGATTGTCCAGTATACACTCATGTCCCAAAGGAAAAGAGGACCAAACTAGATCCTTTAGGAAAGAAGGGTATCTTTGTGGGTTACAGCGAAAGCTCGAAGGCTTACAGAATATACTTTCTAGGGTTCAAGAAGATTGATGTCAGCAGGGATGTAACATTTGATGAAAACTCAGCATTCATCAAATCAAGGAAGGTACCTATCAAAGTTTATGAAGAACCTAAGGAATCTAGATTTCAAGACACTACCATGACTGGAGCAATTCCAGAAGTTGTTCGTGAGTTTGAAGATCCGCAAGAACCTGTAGATCCACCCCGTGAGGATAACTCTCACAAGAGAAAACCTGCATGGGCTAGAGAGCTCATTCAAGATACAGAAAGATTTGGAATTCCAGAAGAAGAACACAGAGCAAAGAAGATAACTAGATCACATACCAGCTATGTTGCTTTACTCTGTGACATTATGAACAAAGAACCTTCTAGTTATGAAGAAGCAGCGGAAAAGAAAGAATGGAAGGATGCCATGGTTTAGGAATACCAATCAATAATTAAGAATGATGTTTGGGATGTTGTATCAAGACCTAAAGAGAAGATTATTGTGACTTCCAAATGGATCTACAAAATCAAGCATGTTGCAGATGGCAGTGTAGAGAAATACAAGGAAAGATTCATAGCTTGTGGCTTCTCTCAGAAAGAGGGAATAGATTATGAAGAAACTTTTGCACCTGTAGCTAGGTATACTTCCATCAGAACAGTACTTGCCCTGGCTGTAGCAATGAAATGGAAAATACACCAGATGGATGTCAAGACTGCTTTCCTGAATGGTGTAGTTGAAGAGGAAGTATATGTGGAGCAACCACTCGTTTTTGAAATACATGATAGGGAGTCACATGTGTGCAGATTGAAGAAAGCCTTGTATGGCTTGAAGTAAGCTCCCAGAACTTGGTATGGTAGGATGAATATTTTCCTATCTAGTTTGGGCTTTACCAAGAGTAAAGCGGATTCCAACCTTTACTACAAGGTTGAGGAACAGAATCCTGTGATTCTACTCCTGTATGTGGATGACTTGTTTGTAATAGGAGATGACAGATTGATTGCAGATACTAAGAGGAAGCTTGTGGCCAAGTTCGATATGAAAGATTTGGGAATGATGCATTATTTCATAGGTATGGAGGTGTGGCAGAGTGCAGGGGGGATCTTCCTTGGTTAAGTGAAGTACACAGTAGATATCCTGAAGAGATTCAGGATGATGGATTGCAAGGCCATGGCCACACCTATGGCATCGAACCTGAAGCTTCTATGTGATGTTTCATCTGAGCCGGTTGATGTCTCTATGTATCATCAGATGATTGGGTCCTTGATGTACTTGATGAACACGAGACCAGATATTTGCTTTGCGGTGAACACATTGAGCCAGTTCCTTACGGATCCGAGGAGTGTTAACCTGGTTGCTGTAAAGCATGTTCTGAGATACCTGAAGGGTATAGTGGATTATGGGCTCAAGTATGAAGTGAATCAAAAGTTTAATCTATAGGGTTATGTTGATTCAGATTGGGCAGGCAGTGTTGCAGATAGGAAGAGCACATCTGGGTGCTGCTTCAGTATGGGATCAGGTGTGATCTCTTGGTTTAGTAGGAAGTAGTCCTGCATAGCACTGAGTATAGCTGAGGCAGAGTATGTTGCATCCTATTCAGCTAGTTGTGAGGCAGTATGGCTACGGAAGCTATTGTTTGAGTTATTTGATCTCCCATTGGATGCTACTGGTATCTTCTGTGATAACCAGAGTTGTGTGAAGTTGTCTGAGAACCCAGTGTTTCATGACAGGTCAAAACACATAGAGATCAAATATCACTATATCAGGGATATGGTGCAGAGAGGAGCTATGAAGCTCCTGTATGTTGCGATGGATGAGTAGATTGCAGATGTCCTAACAAAGTCACTAGCCAGGGTGAAGTTCGATTACTTCAGAGAGAGGCTTGGTGTTCTTCGGATTAATGACACTTCGAGGAAGAAGTGATCGACACATTTGCAGAGGCCATTCCAAGCATGTTGGAAGGAGGATCCTTCACATGGCTATGGATGTAAGCACTGGATGATGAACATCAGGATGATGCTCCAGTTACTACTCTGTATATGCATCAGGAGGATGCTGGATATGATCAGTTCGATCATTTATATGTATATGTATGTATGCATCATGTTGGATGTTGGATATGATCACTTGGATCATTTATATGTATCTGTATGTACGCATCATGTTGGATGTTGGATATTATCAGTTGGATCATTTATATGTATATGTATATACGCATCATGTTGGATGCTGGATATGATCGGTTGGATCATTTGTATGTATTTTTTATATGTATCATGTTGGATGCTTAGACCATGTATCTGTATATGCATGAGGTGGATACATTGTATGATTAGGTAGATCATGTATGTTCATATGTATCATGTATGATCAGGTGGATCATGTATTTGTATTTGTATCAGGTGGATACATTGTATGATTAGGTGGATCATGTATGATGATATGTATTAGGTAGATACTTGGTATGCATTAGGTAGATGCATTGTATGATCAGGATGATCATGGATGACGAGCTACAGGATGTTGCTCCAGATGAAATGTAGCAATATGTTGCAGTGATGGTGATCAGGATGATCATGTATACATCAGGATGATATATGGTGAGTATCAGGTTGATACTCTATGGTCGTGGATTAGGTTGTGCAGATGAGCATATAATTTGGCCCTGGGAGATTTGTAGATAGTCTTTCGAGGTTTTTCCTATGGCGTGTAATCTGGCCCTGGGATATTTGGCAAATGCTCTTTCGAGGTTTTGCTCTGGGAGGACATATAATTTGGCCCTGGGAGATCTGCAGATAGTCTTTCGAGGTTTTTCCTATGGCATATAATCTGGCCCTGGGATATCTGGTAGATGCTCTTTCGAGGTTTTGTCATATGGCATATAATATGTCCCTGGGAGATCCGATATGTTGGGCTGTGTGCCCATAATAAGTCCTAGGATGCTCTTGCGAGGTTTTTCCATGACCACATATAATTTGTCCCTGGGAGATCCTATAGGTAGAGCTGCATGCTCATAACAGCCTGGGATGCTCTTGCGAGGTTTTGTGGTGACCATGTATAATCTATCCCTGGGAGATCCTATAGGTAGAGCTGTGTGCTCATAATAGCCTGGGATGCTGTTGCGAGGTTTTGTGGTGAGGTAACATATAATATGGCCCTGGGAGATCCTATAGGTAGAGCCGTGTGCTCGTAACAGCCTAGGATGCTCTTTTGAGGTTTTGTGATGCACGTAATAAGTCCTGAAGATTCCATAGTATGGCCAGTGATGAAGAAGATCTGTAGGTGGTGGGCCTACATCCAGTATGAAAAGGGACTGGCTCTGTAGAACTTCCTATCATGAGTAGAGTCAGAGATTGGTTGAGATAGCAGTAGCAGTGATGATGATGATGACGATGATCCCGAGAAGAAGGCTTGTCTAGCAGATCTGTGTCGAGAAATACCTTCCTAGTTAAGAGGGAGTGTTGATGTATATGTAACTTTGGAATGTACTTCATCTATGTATTTCATATATATTTATTGTACCCTTATAAGAGATGTGTTATTCCTCTATAAGGAAGTGCCGTCATGTGTATTGACAAGTGTCGCAAGTGTGTGTACTTGGAGATGGGTTATTAGACCACCATGTGTGGGGTCAGCCCTGAAATATATATTATATTGTGGATGTACCTAGCTAGACAAGTCGGCCCCATAGTGTAATTGGGAAAACAGGTTAAGTATAAATAGAGATCAAGAGATCTCTATTTGGATCACTTGGAAACTCACACTTCTCTCATTCAGAAAGTGGCGCACTAGTGAGGAGGAGGATCATCTGCTACTAGGAGACTATCTTAGTGTATTTTGGTTGTACTTTGGTTGAGCCATTGCTCTCTCTATCTCTGAGGAAGTTGTGGGGTTTTTCACGTTAGGGTTTTCTCCAGAGAAACTCTATGTCTCTTGTCTCTCATGCTTTTGATTCTTGTGATGCTTGTCATGCTTATTGTGATTGTTATGCATTGATATACTGTATATGTTATTCTCTCAGTGAAGATCCTAGAGTATTTTGAATTAATGCTCAAAATTTAATAGAAGAATGCAGCCCACCATTGTCAACTTGCCTGCAAAAGGAAGATACTTATGATGCCAGACAT
Source organism: Larix kaempferi (assembly GCA_027924585.1). Lineage (NCBI taxonomy): Eukaryota > Viridiplantae > Streptophyta > Pinopsida > Pinales > Pinaceae > Larix > Larix kaempferi. Next base: position 274,732 of record BSBM01001458.1, on the reverse strand, counting down.
GAAACTTTCTCTCAAACCTCTAAATACACCATCCCACATGGCCATGTGTGATGACCCAGTCCTGAAAGGAATACCAATATATCTGACAACCACCCAAGGTGTATATACAACTGCCCCCCCCAAAAGGAAGTAAATATTATGAATGTTTAATGTTAAAACTTTACCCAAAATGAAAATGAATTATGCAACGGAGTAGTGCAAAATTGTAGAGCAGCGACACCTTCAATCATTTGATTCTTTTCCAAACTGGCTGATATTTCAACTTTTTCCTGCATTTTGAAAGTGGATTGCCATTTTAAGTTTATATTGTCTAAATTTTTTTTTCTTGAACCATTTCCTACTATTTTTTTTGGTTCTATTGTTTTAAATTTTGTTCCAAACATGGCTACTATGTTCATTGCCGTATAATCAATATGACAGGGAAGAACTCATTATTGTGCTCTCTCTGCTTGATCCTCTAATATTTCTCTTCAGTGTTTAAAGATGGTGATATGTATAGTCTTGTGTCTGGAAGGATCTATGCCTCTACCTCTGCTTCTATCTCTGAATGCCTCTCTTACTCACCTGTGACAGAAGATTGAAATCTTGGGAGCTTGCACACCCCATCGACTTGTTATCCTTTGCCTCTGGGACATTATAAGTTCTGGTTGTCTCAACATAAATGATAAAAGAGAGTTAACTCTGTTTGATCTAGAATCATCCAGGATTTTGGCTCTGCTTGGTCTGGAAATCCTTCAAGCAGAATTGCATACTAGAATTCCTTCACATCCTGGCATCAAATGCTTTCTATTCAACTTTTGGTCCGATTTAATTTTGTTGTCATTATGTTCTGCATGGAAAATCTTTCTGTAGTAGGGAAGCAAAATTTTTGGCACTTTGAAGATGAAGTATCTATGTAGTTAAGAAATTCTCCAAGTTAAAAGGTTTGAACAAGAAGGCTATCAAATTTCCCCGGAAAAGACATCTAATCTACCCATTCGGTTCAAGTTTAGAAGAGGTTTCCCAAAAAGTATACTCATTGTTAAAATTGTTAAAAAAGCAACAGCTATTATGAGAACAATGTTGACAGCAAGAGCAATTTAAATTTCAAAAACATTCTGCAATGACCTTGCTAGTGCTTTTTGTTGTTTATATGTTTAGGATTGGGCCTTAGTATTTAGGGATTAGTGTAGGGGATGACTAAGGCCTTGATTCTAATTATTCTTTTTTCTTTAATTTTGGGGTGGGCTGTCAGTTTCAGAAATGAAATTCATTTTGAACTAAAGCAAGGTGCAGAATGCAGGTTAAAAATGTTTTTTGATGTCTATTCCAATTTGTACTCAGACCAAAATATGTTTTGTTCCATGTTTAGCAATGCAACAATCACACAAGGCATTTCAAACAAAATCCAGGTGACATGTTTTGGGACAACTTAGGACTATCCAACATGTCAAAATGTTATGTGGAATCTTTACATGTAACCCTCAAGCATACTAAATTAATTGCTTTGACCCCTTTTTCCATTTATAGTAGTAGGTAGTTTATATCTCTATTCAGAAAACAAGGTTCACGTATGCTTTAAATGTCCCATTTCGATAAGAAAGCAGATGTATTCTTATGAAGCTTTGTGATGGCACAGTCTTAAAGGGTTTCTGCAAAAATTGATATCAACACTTTTTAAGCGCTATTGTTGATGTCTATGTAACTTTGGAATGTATTTCACCTATGTATTTCATCTATGTATATTGTACTCCTATAGAGATGTTATTATTCCTCTATATGGAAGTGTCGTCATTTGTATTGACAAGTGTCGCAAGTGTTGTAACTTGCCGATGGGTTATTAGACCACCTTGATGGGGTCGGCCCTGTATCAGTCATGTGGGTAAATGGGTTATTAGACCACCAAGTGTGGGGTTGGCCCGGATTAATGTAACCATGGGTTATTAGGATAAGTTAGACAAGTCAGCCCCACTGGTTTATTGGGCAGGACATGACAAGTATAAATAGAGATCGGGAGATCTCTATTTGATCATCTCATTACTCACTTCTATCTCTCTCAAAAAGTGGCGAACTTGTGAGGAGAAGGATCATCTACTGGGAGAAGACTATCTCTTGTACTTTGGTTGTATCATTGCTCTTTCTATCTTTGAGGAAGTTGCGGGGTTTTTCACCTTCTTGGTTTTCCCCGGTGAAACTCTGTGTCTCTTGTGTGCTTGCATCATTGTGTCCATGATTCATATGCTGTAGATATGCTGTAGATGGTATTATCTTAGTTAAGATCATAGATCAGATTGAAAATTCTGAAAAACTAACATGGTATCAGAGCTAGCCTGAAAAAAGGCATGGTATGGCATGTATGACACTTGTTGCACTTGCGATGCTAGGGCTTGATATAGAAAATACTCGTCATTGTAGTACTTTCGCTATAAATCCATTTCGGTGAGGTTTCGGGATCTAAAACTCTTATAGAATGAAGATAATATCCCCATGTACCTTGTTTCCGAAGCACAACTTCTAATTCGTTGTACTTTGTGTTTTATGATCTGTAAAATATAGGGTTTCTGCCTCTTCCACATCTCAGTCATAAATAGGTGACCTAGGAAAAAAGGTCACAACTTGGGCTAGGAATCTCCAAATGAAATTTCATAAAAAGTGACAAGTAGGGAATAGACTTTAGTTTCTCTGGTAAGGTTTTCAGAGGTCGAAGTTGAACCAATGACACGTGGCACTCCGTACAAGTTCGCTCTCCTGTTTTATCCCATAAACAGGTCACGTTGCAACACTTGGCATAACTCTCTCTCAGAGAATCCAATTGAGGTTAGACCTAAGGAGTTGGAAAGATGATAGGTAGGGATACCACAGGTAGAAGATTCAGACCCTGTGGATTCCTAATTTTGGAGTTACACCAGAAACAATCAGGTGCATATTTCTATCAAAACAGAATTGGATTTTGAGCGCGTTCATTCATGGCTCCGGGAATTAGGGTTTCGGAGAAAGTTGAAATTTTTGCAATCGGATACCATGGCTGAATGATACTCATCAAAATCGAAATTTGGATACCAATATCAAATTTTTTGTTTGGGAAGAAGGCTAGGATTGATCAAACCCTAGTTCAGGACTTTGATCGGAAAAGTGGAAAATTAGGGCTTCTACAAAAGATGGAAGTTTTGAAGTCTGTGACCACGGCTGGAAGCTCCTCAGAAAAATCGAAGTTTAGAACTTTGGATCGAGCCTTTTGGTTGGGAAGAAGGGTGGGATTTATCAAACCCTAGTTCGGGATCCTATCTAGAAGATCCGGAAGTTTCAAAAGCAATTTTGAGGGGTGAAACTTTGCAGTTTTCAAACTCCGAGTATATCGGCTTGATTAGCTCATCAAGGTGCATCTGTCTATCCTTTCAGAAGTTCGAAATTCAAAGTTTGAATTTTTTAGGGTTTCTCTAACAAACCCTAATCCAGCTCCAGATCCAGTTCCTACAAATCAATTGGATTGGATTAATCCTAGAAGAGAATGGATTGGTCACCTGCATAAGTGAAGAAGTTCTTGTTTCAGAGGGAGATGAGGCTAAGGCCTTACATAAGAAGATTACAAGCAATCTTGACAGGTATGACTTACAGGTATGTTTCAAAATCTGTTCATGATTAAGTTTACAATATAGTTGTCTTTATATTATTACGTTAGTACAATCTTGATTAATTTTTGACTTGTCGTATCACCTTAATAAAATTATGAATGCATGATAGAAGATATTCATTGATTAGGGTTTTGACACTTATGATTGTACTAATGCATTATGGTGTTGTATGAGGTTGATGTTGTTCGCTAACATGAAAGGTACATCAAGAAAGACAAATCATGTTCTAGTTCAAGAACATATGACCATGGAGACATGAAGACAAAGATTCATCCATTATCATGGATCACATAGAAGATCTACTTACGAGGTATGTATAACTTGGTTCTATAATGGTTAACTTATGAGATATGCAGGTTGCTAGCATAAGTCATTAAAGAACAAGAAGACATCAAGTGGGTATGTTAGACATAGCTAGCTAACATGCTAATCCAGGTATGTTTTTCCTATATCAAGTTAAAATCCTACCTTGTGTTAGGATATCTTATATAAGTATACTTGGCATGATTGATTATGATTATTCATGAAGTTATAGGTTTGAGTAATGATGGGTTTAGGCATATTATGTTTCTTACTTTAATTGATAATATGACTAACCAGAAGAGTCCTATATAAACCTTGAATACTAATGCTTATTATCTGTGTTTGAAATGATTATGACTATACCTGTTTAAGATTATTGTGTTTTGATAGTATTGAGATTATACTAATGAATGTATGATTATGTATGAGATCTCAATGGTAACACAATGATGATACTAGTAAGCCTGCATAATGATTGAGGATGGATATAAGTTCAAGAATAGGTAATCTAGGAAGCAAAGATCAAGAGGGAGCACACTCCAGTAGTTTTTGCAAGGATGAAGACATTCAGAGGGAGTCGACCACTTCTCACAATCCACATCAGAATGGAGTTGTAGAAAGGAAGCAAAGACTGAGAGGGAGTCAACCCAACTAAGAAACAAAGATAAGTATTTGAATGATCATTTCTTGCATATTTGATTGTTTAAATAATATTGTTCAACGATGTATATACTGATGTTCCTAGAATTAGGCTGTGTATTTTGGCATATTATAATAATTGCATTAATGAACAACATACTACTAATATGTATGTAATGGGTAAGTGGCCTATGGCACTGTACAACATTCCATTGCTACTTATCCAAAATGAAACCTCTTTGCTGACATGTTGAGAGTAGTGCAAAACTCTTAACAATGTTCTAGTAGAGATTGGAAGGCATCTAGAAAGTTACAGGATATGGTTGAATGTTGTATTGAAGCATTGGCTAAAATAATTGCATGACTGTATGACATATTTCTTTATGTGTAAGAATTTGTTCTAAAAACTATGAGAAGTTTCTAATCATGCAATTTAACTTGTTTTGTAGGAAAGATTGTATACGAGCACCTACAAAATAAGGACTACAAAATTTGTTTCAGCAACAAAGTTATCTATTGAAGATATTGAATATATTGAAGTTCCCAGGATTCGGGAAGAATGCCATGATTGAGGAGTACCAGTCAATCATGAAGAATGATGTTTGGGATGTAGTCCCAAGACCTGAAGGGAAGTCTATTGTGACTTCCAAATGGATCTATAAGATCAAGCATGCTGTAGATGGTAGCATGGAGAAATACATAGCGAGGTTTGTAGCTCGTGGCCTCTCCCAGAAAGAGGGATTGAGTATGAAGAGACTTCTACACCTATAGCTAGGCACACTTCCATCAGATCAGTACTTGCTCTGGCTGCAGTGATGAAATGGCAGATACACTAGATGGATGTCAAGACAACTTTCTTGAATGGTGTAGTAGAAGAGGAAATGTATGTGGAGTAGCCACTCGGGTTTGAGACACATGACCGAGAGTCACATGTGTGCAAACTGAAGAAAGCCCTCTATGGTTTGAAATAGGAAGCTAGGACTTGGTATGGCAGGATATATGGTTTTCTATCCAGTTTGGGCTTTACCAAGAGTAAAGCGGATTCCAACCTTTACTACAAGGTTGAGGAAGGAAATCCAGTGATACTACTTTTGTATGTGGATGACTTGTTTGTTACAAGCGAGGATAGATTGATTGCCGACACGTAGCTGAAGCTTGCTACCAAGTTTGAGATGAAGAACTTGGAGATGATGCACTACTTTCTAGGCATGGATGTGTGGAAGAGTGCAGATGGAATCTTCCTTGGACAAGGGAAGTATGCAGTAGAGATCCTGAAGAGGTTCAGGATGATGGACTACAAGGACATGGCCACATCTATGGCATCGAACCTGAAGCTTCTGTGTGATGCTTCATCTAAGTAGGTTGATGTCACTATGTATTGTCAAATGATTGGGTCCTTAATGTACCTGATGAACACGAGACCAGCTATTTGCTTTGCGGTGAACACATTGAGTCAGTTCCTGACAGATTTGAGGAGTGTTCACCTGGTTGCTGTAAAGCATATTCTGAAGTACCTGAAGGGTATAGTTGATTATGGGCTCAAGTATGATGCGAATCAAAAGTTTAACCTGCAGGTTTATGTTGATTAAGATTGGGCAGGCAGTGATGTAGATAGGAAGAGCACATCTGGGTGCTGCTTCAGTATGGGATCAGGTATGATCTCTTGGTTTAGCAAGAAGCAATCCTGTGTAGCACTGAGTACAACTGAAGTAGAGTATGTTGCAGCCCGTTCAGCCAGTTGTCAGGTAGTATGGCTCCAGAAGCTACTGTCTGAGTTATTTGATCTCCCATTGGAGGCTACTGGTATCTTTTGTGACAACCAGAGTTGTGTGAACCTGTCTGAGAACCCATTGTTCCACGATAGGTTGAAGCACATCGAGATCAAATATCACTATATCAGCAATATGGTGCAGAGAGGAGCAGTGAAGCTCCTGTATGTTGTGACGGATGAGTAGGTTGTAGATGTGCTGACGAAACCACTAGCCAGAGTGAAGTTCGAGTACTTCAGAGAGAGGCTTGGTGTTCTTCAGATTGATGAAACTTCAAGGAAGAAGTGATGGACACATTTGCAGGAGCCATTCCAAGCATGGTGAGAGGAGGATCCTTCCCATGGTTGTGGATGTAAGCATTGGATGATGAGCATTAGAAGGATGCTCCAAATACTGCTCTGTATATGCATCATGTTAGATGCTTGGTATGATCGGTTGGATCATGTATATGTATATGCATCATGTTGGATGCTTGATATATTTGTATATGCATCATGTTGGATGCTTGTTATGATCGGTTGGATCATGTATATGTATATGCATCCTGTTGGATGCTTGGACCATGTATCTGTATATGTATCAAGTGGATACGATGTATGATCAGGTAGATCATGTATGTTGATATATATCAAATAGATACATTGTATGATAAGGTGGATCATGTATCTATGTATGTATCAGTTGGATCATGTATGATGATATGTATCAGGTAGATACTTGGTATGCATCAAGTAGATGCATTGTATGATCAAGATGATCATGGATGACGAGCTTCAGGATGTTGCTCCAGATGACATGCATCAGGACGATGCAGTGATGATGATCAGGATGATCATGTTTACATCAGGATGATGTATGGTGAGTATCAGGTTGATACTCTGTGGTCATGGAATAGGTTGTGCAGATAAGCATATAATCCAGCCCTGCGAGGTTTGCAGATAGTCTTTCGAGGTTTTTCCTAGGGCATGTAATGTGGCCCTGAGATATCTGTAAAACGCTCTTTTGAGGTTTTTCTTTGGGAGGACATATAATTCGGCCTTGGGATATTTGCAGACAGTCTTTTGAGATCTTGCCTATGGCATGTAATCTGGTCCTGGGATATTTGGAAGATGCTCTTTCGAAGTTTTCTCCTATGGCATATAATCTAGCCCTGGGAGATCCGATAGGTTGAGATGTGTGCTCGTAATCAGTCCTGGGATGCTATTTTGAGGTTTTTCCATGACCACATGTAATACGCCCTAGAGATCTAGACACGATGAAAAAGGCCTCAGATGCTCTTTAGAGTTCTTGCTAGTAAAGACACTCTTTAAAGGTTTTGTGGTAGGGGTCACATGTAATAATTCCTAGAGATCTGGACAGAATGAAAAAGGCCTCAGATGCTCTTTAGAGATCTTGCTTGTCAAGACGCTCTTTTAAGGTTTTGTGACAGTCACATATAATACAGCCCTAGGAGATCCAACAGGTAGATGTGTGTGCTCGTAACAGCATGGATGCTCTTGCGAGGTTTTGTGATGCACGTAATAAGTCTTGAGAATTCCACAATATGGCCAGTGATGATGAAGCCCTGTAGGTGGTGGGCCTACATCCAGTATGAAAAAGGACTGGATCTGTAGAACTTCCCTTGACGAGTAGATTCAAATATTGATTAAGATAGCAACAACGATGATGATGACAATGATTCGATGATGATGATCTAGAGAATAATTCTTATGCTAGAAGATCTATGTCAAGAAATACCTTCCTAGTTAAGAGGGAGTGTTGATGTATATGTAACTTCGGAATGTATTTCACCTATGTATTTCATCTATGTATATTGTACTCCTATATAGATGTTATTATTCCTCTATAAGGAAGTGTCATCATTTGTATTGACAAGTGTCGCAAGTGTTGTAACTTGCCGATGGGTTATTAGACCACCTTGATGGGGTCAGCCTTGTATGAGTCATGTGGGTAAATGGGTTATTAGACCACCAAGTGCGGGTTCAGCCTGGATTAATGTAACCATGGGTTATTAGGATAATTTAGACAAGTTGGCCCCACTGGTTTATTGGGCAGGACAACACAAGTATAAATAGAGACTGGGAGATCTCTATTTGATCATCTCATTACTGTTAAATTTTCAGAATTTACTTCAATCTGATCTAGGATCTTAACTGAGAGAACAACATGTACAGAAAATCTACAACATATCAATCATGGACACAATAATGCAAGCACACAAGAGACACAGAGTTTACTTGGGGAAAACCATAAAGGTGAAAAACCCCAATAACTTCCTTAGAGATAGATAGAGCAATGATACAACCAGAATACAAGAGATAGTCTTCTCCTAGCAGCAGAGCCTCCTCCTCCACAAGTGTGCCACTCTCCAAAGTGTGAGTGAGAGAATAGAATGTGTAAAATGAGAGAGACACACTCTCTATTTATACACTAACTTGACTTGACCTTTACTCAACTAGGTCGGCCTCAACTTAACCACTTAACATAATGCTGACTGGGATGACCCCCAATAGGGTGGTCTAAAAATCCTTTGACCCACATGGTTGACCACCAATAGGGTGGTCTAATAACCCATCAAGTATAAGTTACGACACTTACAATATAAATGATGACACTTCCATATAGAGGAATAATAACATCTCTATAGGAATACAATATACATATATGTGAAATACATTCTGAAGTTACATATACATCAACACTCCCTCTTAACTAGGAAGGTATTTCTTGACACAGGTATTCTAGCACAAGTCTTCTTCTCTAGATCATCGTCACTGGATAATCGTCATTGAGTCATCATCATCGTCACTGCTGTTGCTATCTCAATCAGTCTCTGAATCTACTTGTCATAGGAAGTTCTACAGAGCCAGTCCTTTTTCATACTGGATGTAGGCCCACCACCTGCATGTCTTCTTCATCACTAGCCATACTGTGGAATCCTGAGGACTTATTACATGCGTCATAAAACCTCTAAATAGAATCCCAGGCTGTTACGAGCACAGGGATCTACCTATAGGATCTCCCAGGCCATATTATATGTGACCTCACCACAAAACCTCGCAAGAGCATCACAGGCTATTACGAGCACACAGCTCTAGCTATAGGATCTCCCAGGGACAGATTATATGTGGTCATGGAAAAACCTCGCAAGAGCATCCCAGGACTTATTATGGGCACACAGCCCAACCTATTGGATCTCCCAGGGACATATTATATGCAATAGGACAAAACCTCGAAAGAGCATCTGCCAGATATCCCAGGGACAGATTATATGACATAGGAAAAACCTCGAAACACTATCTGCATATTTCCCAGGGCCAAATTATATTTCCTCCCAGAGCAAAACCTCGAAAGAGCATTTTCCAGATATCCCAGGGCCAAATTATATGCCATAGGTAAAACCTCGAAAGACTATCTGCAAATCTCCCAGGGACAAATTATATGCTCATCTGCACAACCTGATCCATGGCCATAGAGTATCAATCTAATACTCACCATACATCATCCTGATGTATACATGATCATCCTAATGTATACATGATCATCCTGATTATCATCACTGCAACATCCTGCTGCAAGTCATCTGGAGCAACATCCTAAAGCTCGTCATCAACAATCATCTTGATCATATCATGCATCTACCTGATGCATACCAAGTATCTACCTGATACATATCATCATACATGATCCACCTAATCATACAATGTATCCACCTGATACAAATACAAATACATGATCCACCTGATCATACATGATACATATCAACATACATGATCTACCTAATCAGACAATGTATCCACCTGATACATATACAGATACATGATACATATCAACATACATGATCTACCTGATCATACAATGTATCCACCTCATACATATACAGATACATGGTCCAAGCATCCAACATGATGCATATACAAAATACATGCAAACGATCCAACCGATCATATCCAGCATCCAACATGATGCATACATACATAAATGATCCAACTGATCATATCCAACATCCAACATGATGCATACATACATATACATATAAATGATCCAACTGATCATATCCAGCATCATCCTGATGCATATACAGAGCAGTAACTGGAGCATCGTCCTGATGCTCATCATCCAGCACTTACATCCACAACCATGTGAAGGATCCTCCTTCCAACATGCTTGGAATGGCCTCTGGAAATGTGTCCATCACTTCTTCCTCGAAGTGTCATCAATCCGAAGAACGCCAAGCCTCTCTCTGAAGTACTCGAACTTCACTCTGGCTAGTGGTTTCGTTAGCACATTTGCAATCTGCTCATCCGTCGCAATGTACAAGAGCTTCACAGCTCCTTGTTAAATTTTCAGAATTTACTTCAATCTGATCTAGTATCTTAACTGAGAGAACAACATGTACAGCAAATCTAGAGCATATCAATCATGGACACAATAATGCAAGCACACAAGAGACATAGAGTTTACTTGGGAAAAACTATAAAGGTGAAAAACCCCAATAACTTCCTCAGAGATAGATAGAGGAATGATACAACCAGAATACAAGAGATAGTCTTCTCCTAGCAGCAGAGCCTCCTCCTCCACAAGTGCGCCACTCTCCCAAGTGTGAGTGAGAGAATAGAATGTGTAAAATGAGAGAGACACACTCTCTATTTATACACTAACTTGACTTGACCTTTACTCAACTAGGTCGGCCTCAACTTAACCACTTAACATAATGATGATTGGGCCGACCCCCACTAGGGTGGTCTAATAACCCTTTGACCCACATGGCCGACCACCAATAGGGTGGTCTAATTACCCTTTGAACCACATGACTTATACAGGGCCGACCCCAACAAGGTGGTCTAATAACCCATCAAGTATAAGTTACGACACTTACAATATAAATGATGACACTTCCGTATAGAGGAATAATAACATCTCTATAGGAATACAATATACATATATGTGAAATACATTTCTAAGTTACATATACATCAACACTCCCTCTTAACTAGGAAGGTATTTCTCGACATAGGTCTTCTAGCACAAGTCTTCTTCTCTGGATCATCGTCACTGGATAATTGTCATTGAGACATCATCATCATCACTGCTGCTGTTATCTCAATCAATAGCTGAATCTACTCATCATAGGAAGTTCTACAGAGCCAGTCCTTTTTCATACTGGATGTAGGCCCACCACCTACAGGTCTTCATTATCACTGGCCATACTGTGTAATCCTCAGAAGTTATTACATGCGTCACAAAACCTCGAAAGAGCATCCCAGGCTGTTACTAGCACACGACCCTACCTATAGGATCTCCCAGGGGCATATTATATTTGACCTCACCACGAAACCTCGCAAGAGCATCCCAGGTTGTTATGAGCACACAGCTCTACCTATAGGATCACCCAGGGATAGATTATATGTGGTCACCACAAAACCTCCCAAGAGCATCCCAGGCTGTTACGAGCACACAGCTCTACCTATAGGATCTCCCAGGGACAAATTATATGTGGTCATGGCAAAACCTCACAAGAGCATCCCAAGACTTATTATGGGCACACAGCCCAACCTATCGGATCTCTTAGGGACATATTATATGCCATAGGACAAAACCTTGAAAGATTATCTTCCAGATATCCTAGGGCCAGATTATATGCCATAGGTAAAACCTCGAAATACTATCTGCAGATCTCCCAGGTCCAAATTATATGTCCTCCCAGAGCAAAACCTTGAAAGAGCATTTTCCAGATATCCCAGGGCCAAATTATATGCCATAGGAAAAACCTCGAAAGACTATCTACAAATCTCCCAGGGCCAATTAATATGCTCATCTACACAACCTGATCCACGGCCATAGAGTATCAGCCTGATACTCACCATACATCATCTTGATGTACACATGATCATCCTGATCATCACCACTGCAACATCCTACTGCATGTCATCTAGAGCAACATCTTGAAGCTCATCATCCATGATCATCCTGATCATACAATGCATCTACCTCATGCATACCAAGTATCTACCTGATACATATCATCATACATGATCCACCTGATCATACAATGCATCCACCTGATACAAATACAAATACATGATCCACCTGATCATCCCTGATACATATCAACATACATGATCTACCTGGTCATACAATGTATCCACCTGATACATATACAGATGCATGGTCCAAGCATCCAACATGATGCATATACAAAATACATACAAATGATCCAACCGATCATATCCAGCATCCAACATGATGCGTACATACATATAAATGATCCAACTAATCATATCCAGCATCCAACATGATGCGTATACAGAGCAGTAACTGGAGCATCATCCTGATGCTCATCATCCAACACTTACATCCACAGCCATGTGAAGGATCCTCCTTCCAAAATGCTTGGAATGGCCTCTGCAAATGTGTCCATCACTTCTTCCTCGAAGTGTCATCAATCTGAAGAACACCAAGCCTCTCTCTAAAGTACTTGAACTTCACTTTGGCAAGTGGTTTCGTCAGCACATCTGCAATCTGCTCATCCATCGCAATGTACAGGAGCTTCATAGCTCCTCTCTGCACCATATCCCTGATATAGTGATATTTGATCTCTATGTGTTTCAACCAGTCATGAAACAATGGGTTCTCAGACAACTTCACACAACTCTGGTTATCAAAAAAGATATAAGTAGCATCCAATGGGAGATCAAATAACTCAGACAGTAGCTTCCGTAGCCATACTGCATCACAACTAGATGAACAGGCTGCAACATACTCTGCCTCAGCTGTACTCAGTGCTACATAGGACTGCTTCCTGGTAAACCAAGAGATCACACCTGATCCCATACTGAAGTAGCACCCAGATGTGCTCTTCCTATCTGCAGCACTGCCAGCCCAATCTGAATCAACATAACCCTGCAGGTTAAAATTTTGACTCACTTCATACTTGAGCCCATAATCCACTGTACCCTTTAGGTTCCTTAGAACATGCTTTATAGCAACCAGGTGAACACTCCTCGGATCCATCAGGAACTGGCTCAATGTGTTCACCACAAAGCAAATATCTGGTCTCATGTTCGTCAGGTACATCAAGGACCCAATCATCTGGCGATACATAGAGACATCAACCAGCTTAGATGAAGCATCACAAAGAAGCTTTAGATTCGATGCCATAGGTGTGGCCATGGCCTTGCAATCCATCATCCCAAACCTCTTCAAGATCTCTACTGCATACTTCCCTTGTCGAAGGAAGATTCCATCTACACTCTGCCACACCTCCATGCCAAAAAACAAATAGTGCATCATCCCAAGGTTCTTCATCTCGAACTAGGTAGCAAGCTAATTAAAAGCCAGAGGAGTCTGCGGAAAGAATTTTTCAATTCGACAAGTTTCGAACCTGTTAAGTAGGTTCATCCTCAGGAGAACCTGTTAAGTAGGTAGAAAGCTTTCACTGTGTGTTGGAAGTCAATCTGTCATCTCCTGTTACAAACAGGTCATCCACATACAAGAGCAGAATCACAGGATTCCCTTCCTTAACCTTGTAGTAAAGGTTGGAATCCACTTCACTCTTGGTTAAGCCCAAACTGGATAGAAAGATATCTATCCTACCAAGTTCTACACACATATATGACTACACCATTCAAGAAGGCTGTCTTGAAATCTATCTGGTGTATCTTCTATTTCATCACTTTTATATTTCTCTATGTTGCTATCTGTAGCATGCTTGATCTGATAGTTCCATTTGGAAGTCACAACAGACTTCCCTTCAGCTCTTGGGACCGCATCCCAAACATCATTCTTCATGATTGACGGATCATGGCATTCTTCCCGTATCCTAGGAACTTCAATATCTTCAATAGATAATTTTGTTGCTTGAACAAATGTTGTAGTCCTTCTTTTGTAGGTGAAGGTATACGGTCTTTTCTACAAAACAAGTTAAATTACATGATTAGAAACATCTCATAATTTTCAAACAAATTCTTACACATAAAGAAATATGTCATACAGTCATGCAATTATCTTAGCCAATGCTTCAATACAACATTTATCCATGTTCCACAACTTTCTAGATGCCTTCCAGTCTCTACCAGAACATTGTTAAGAGTTTGCACTACTCCCAACATGTCAACAAAGAGTTTTTATTCTAGATAAGTAGCAATGGAGTGTTGTACAGTGCCATAGGCCACTTACCCATGTATATTAGTAGTATACTGTTCATCAATGCAACTATTCTAATATGCATAATACACAACCTAATTCTAGGAACATAAGCATATACATCATTGAATAACATTATGTAAGAAATGACAATTCAAATACTTATCTTTGTTTGGTTGCTGGGTGGACTCCCTCTGAGTCTTTTCTTCCTTGCAGGAGCTACTAAAGTAGCTTCTTCTACATCTTTCTGTTGTGGAATGTAGAAATATGGTCAACTCCCGCTGAATATATGCATCCTTGCAGGAACTACTGAAGTGTGCTCCTTTGCTTTCTTGCAGGAACAACTGGAGTGTGCTCCCTCTTGATCTTTGCTTCATGTATTACCCATTCTTGAACTTACATCCATCCTTAATCACTATGCATGCTTATTAGTATCATCATTGTGTTATCGTTGAGGTCTCATACATAATAACACATTTATTAGTATAATCTTAATACTATCAAAACACAATAATCTTAAACATGTATATTAATGATCATTCACAGATAATAAACATTAGTATTCAAGGTTTCAGGAAAGTCTTCTTTTACTCATGCATATTCTTATTTGATCATAGGATTCTTCTGATTAGTTAAATCATCAATGCATAAACCCGTGATTACTCAAACCTATACCTTCATGATTCTTCTGGTTAGTCATATCATCAATTATGGTAAGAAACATAATATGCATACAACCATGACTATTCAAACCTATGACTTCATGAATAATCATTATCAACAACACAATAGTATAAGATCATAACACAAGGTAGGATTCTAGCTTGATATAGGAAAAACATACCTGGATTAGCATGCTATCTAGTTATGTCTAACATACCCGCATAATGTCTTCTGGTTATCTTCAGTGACTTGTGCTAGTAACCTGCATGTCTCATAGGTTAACCATTGTAGGACCAAGTTATACATACCTCGAAAGTAGATCTTCTATGTGATCCATGACAATGGATGAATCTTTGTCTTCATGTCACCATGATCATATGTTCTTGAAGTAGAACATGATTTGTCTTTCTTGGTGTACCTTTTATGTTAGAGAACAACATAAACCTCATACAACATCACAATACATTAGTACAATCATAAGTGTCAAAACCTTAATCAATGAATATCTTCTATTAAGGTGATACGACAATTCTAGTAATTAATCAAGATTGTACTATAATGATATGAAGACAAACATATGATAAAATTAACCATGAAACATACCTGTAAGCCATACCTGTTAAGATTTCTTGTAATCTTCTTATGGAAGGCCTTAGCCTCATCTCCCTCTGAGACAGGAACTTCTTCACTTATGCAGGTGACCAATCCATCTTCTTCTAGGATTAATCCAATCCACTTGATTTGCAAGAACTAGACCTAGAGCTGGATTAGGGTTTGTCAAAGAAACCCCAAAAATTCAAACTTTGAATTTCAAACTTCCGAAAGGATAGAAATATGTGCCTTGATGAGCTGATCAAGTTGGTATATTCAGAATTTGAAAACTGCAAAGTTTCACCCATCAAAATTGCCTTTTAGATTTTGGGATTCACTGGGGAGGACCCTGAATTAGGGTTTGAGTTTCCCGGAACTTCACCAAACCAAAAGATTTGATTCAAATCTCTAAGCTTTGATTTTTCTGAGGAGCTTCCAGCCGTGGTCACAGATTTCCAAAATTCCAAGTTTTGCAGAAGCCCTAATTTTCCATCTTTCCGATCAAAGTCCCGAATTGGGGTTTGGTCAAGCCCAGCCTTTTTCCCAACCAAAAAATCTGATCTTGGTCTCTAAATTTTGATTTTGATGAGTAGCATCCAGCCGTGGTCTCCGATTACAAAAATTCCAACTTTCTTCGAAGCCCTAAATTCCGGAAGCCATGAATGAAGGTGCTCAAAAATAATTTTGTTTTGACAGAAATATATACCTGACTGTTTCTTGTGTAACTCTGAACTTTTCAATCCACAGGGTCCGCAAAAGTTTCCTGAGATAGACCAACCCATTATCTTTCCATCCTGACAAGTTTGACCTCAATTGGATTCTCTGAGAGAGAGTTATGCGAAGTGCCGTAACGTGACCTGTTTATGGGATAATACAAGAGAATGAACTTGTATGGCGTGCCACGTGTCACTAGTTCAACTTCGGCCTCTAAACAATTTTCTTGAGATATCCCGACCTTTTATCTTTCCATCCCGATAGGTTTGACCTCACTTGGATTCTCTGAGAGAGAGTTATGCCAAATGTCGTAATGTGACCTTTTTACGGGATAATACAGGAGAGCGACCTTGTACGGCATTCCATGTGCCACTGGTTCAACTTCGGCCTTTGAAAACTTTTCCTGAGATAGTACAGTCTATTTCCTACCTATCGCTTTTTACGAAATTTCATTTGGAGCTTCCTATCCCAAGTTATGACTTTTTTTCCAAGGTCACCTGATTTTGACTCAGATCTGGAAGAGGCAGAAATCCTATATTGTACAGATCATAAATCACAAAGTACAACGAATTATAGGTTGTCCTTTGGAAAAAAGGTACATGGGGATCTGATGTTCGACTTGTATAAGTTTCAGATCCGAAAACTTTGCTAAAATGGATCTATAGCGAAAGTTCTACGATGACTGGTTTTTGCTATATCAAGCCGTAGCATCGTAAGTGCAACAAGTGTCATACATGCCATATCATGCCATCTTTCAGGCTAGCTCTGATACCATGTTAAATTTTCAGAATTTATTTCAATCTGATCTAGGATCTTAATTGAGATACCAACATGTACAACAAATCTACAGCATATCAATCATGGACACAATAATGCAAGCACACAAGAGACACAAAGTTTACTTGGAGAAAACCATAAACGTGAAAAACCCCAATAACTTCCTTAGAGATAGATAGAGAAATGATACAACTAGAATACAAGAGATAGTCTTCTCCTAGCAGCAGAGCCTCCTCCTCCACAAGTGCGCCACTCTCCCAAGTGTGAGTGAGAGAATAGAATGTGTAAAATGAGAGAGACACACTCTCTATTTATACACTAACTTGACTTGACCTTTACTCAACTAGGTCGGCCTCAACTTAACCACTTAACATAATGCTGACTGGGCCGACCCCCACTAGGGTGGTCTAATAACCCTTTGACCCACATGGCCGACCCCCAATAGGGTGGTCTAATAACCCTTTGACCCACATGACTTATACAGGGTCGACTCCAACAAGGTGGTCTAATAACCCATCAAGTATAAGTTACGACACTTACAATATAAATGACGACACTTCCGTATAGAGGAATAATAACATCTCTATAGGACTACAATATACATATATGTGAAATAAATTCTGAAGTTACATATACATCAACACTCCTCTCTGCACCATATCCCTAATATAGTGATATTTGATCTCTATGTGTTTCGACCTGTAATGAAACACTGGGTTCTCAGACAGCTTCACACAACTCTGGTTATCACAAAAGATACCAGTAGCATCCAATGGGAGATCAAATAACTCAGACAGTAGCTTCCGTAGTGATACTGCCTCACAACTAGCTAAACAGGCTGCAACATTCTCTGCCTCAGCTATACTCAGTGCTATGCAGGACTGCTTCCTACTAAACCAAGAGATCACACCTAATCCCATACTGAAGCAACATCCAGATGTGCTCTTCCTATATGTAGCACTGCTAGCCCAATCTGAATCAACATAACCCTGCAGGTTAAACTTTTGATTCGCTTCATACTTGAGCCCATAATCCACTGTACCCTTCAGGTACCTCAGAACATGCTTTACAGCAACCAGGTGAACACTCCTCGGATCCGTCAGGAACTGTCTCAATGTGTTCACTGCAAAGCAAATATCTGGTCTCGTGTTCATCAGGTTCATCAAGGACCCAATCATCTGACGATACATAGAGACATCAACCAGCTCAGATGAAGCATCACAAAGAAGCTTCAGATTCAATGCCATAGGTGTGGCCATGGCCTTGCAATCCATCATCCCGAACCTCTTCAGGATATATACTGCATACTTCCCTTGTCCAAGGAAGATTCCATCTGCACTTTGCCACACCTCCATGCCAAAAACAAATAGTGCATCATCCCCAAGTTCTTCATCTCAAACTCGACAGCAAGCTTCCATTGCATGTCGGCAATCAATCTATCTTCACCTGTAACAAACAAGTTATCCGCATACAATAGTAGTATCACTGGATTGCCTTCCTCAACATTGTAGTAAAGGTTGGAATCCACTTTACTCTTGGTAAAGCCCAAACTGGATAGAAAGCTATCTATCCTACCAAGTTCTGCACACATATATGAGTACACCATTCAAGAAGGCTGTCTTGAAATCCATATGGTGTATCTTCCCTATCATCACTGCAGTCGGAGCAAGTACTGATCTAATGGAAGTGTATCTGGCTACAGGAGCAAAAGTCTCTCTGCTACCACCTGCAGCATGCTTGATATTGTAGCTTCTCTTGGAAGTCACTACAGACTCCCCTTCAGGTCTTGGGACTACATCCCAAACATCTTCGTGATCAACTAGTACTCCTCGATCATGGCATTCTTCCCTGATCTTGGGAACTTCAATATCTTCAATATTTTCAATAGATAACTTTGTTGCTGAACAAATGTTGTAGTCCTTCTTTTGTAGGTGATGGTATACGATCTTTCCTACACAACAAGGTAAATTGCATGATTAGAAAACATCTCATAGTTTTCAGAACAAATTCTTACACGTAAAGAAATATGTCAAACAGTCATGCAATTATCTTAGCCAGTGCTTCAATACAACATTTATCCATATTCCGTAACTTTCTAGATGCCTTCCAATCTCTGCCAGAACATTATTAAGAGTGTGCAGAACTCCTAACATGTCAACAAAGAGGTTTCATTCTAGATAAGTAGCAATGGAATGTTGTACAGTGCCATAGGCCACTTACCCATGTATATTAGTAGTATACTGTTCATCAATGCAACTATTTTAATATGCATAATACACAACCTAATTCTAGGAACATCAGTATATACATTATTGAACAGTATTATTTAAACAATAAAATATGCAAGTAATGACAATTCAAATACTTATCTTTGTTTGGTTGCTGGGTGGACTCCCTCTGAATATTTGCAACTCCATTCTGATGTGGATTGTGAGAAGTGGTCAACTCCCTCTGAATATCTGCATCCTTGCAGAAACTACTGGAGTGTGCTCCCTCTTGATCTTTGCTTCCTGTATTACCTTTCCTTGAACTTATATTCATTCTTGATCCCTATGCATGCTTGTTAGTATCATCATTGTGTTATCCTCTAGGTCTCATACATAATCAAACATTCATTAGTATAATCTTAATATTATCAAAACACAATAATCTCAAGCATGTATAGTCAGGATCATTTCAAACATAGATAATAAACATTAGTATTCAAGGTTTTAGGGAAGTCTTCTTTTACTCATACATATTCTTATTTGATCATAGAACTCTTCTGGTTAGTTAAATCATCAATCAAGATAAGAGATATAATATGCATAAAACCCATGATTATTCAAACTTATACCTTCATGATTCTTCTGGTTAGTCATATCATCAATTATGGTAAGAAACATAATATGCATACAACCATGACTATTCAAACCTATGACTTCATGAATAATCATTATCAACAACATAACAGTATAAGATCCTAACACAAGGTAGGATTCTAGCTTGATATAGGAAAAACATACCTGGATCTTCCTCTGAAACAAGAACTTCTTCACTTATGCAGGTGACCAATCCATCTTCTTCTAGGATTAACCCAATCCACTTGATTTGCAAGAACTAGACCTGGAGCTCGATTAGGTTCTGTCAGAGAAACCCCAAAAATTCAAACTTTGAATATCAAAGTTTCGAAAGGATAGAAATATGCACCTTGATGAGCTGATCAAGCTGGTATATTCAGAAATTGAAAACTGCAAAGTTTCACTCCTCAATTTTGCCTTTGAAATTTCCGGATTCACTGGACGTGACCCTGAACTGGGGTTTGATGAAGCCCAATATTTTGCCCAATCAAAACATTTGATCCAAAGCTCTTAGCTTCTATTTTTCTGAGTAACTTCTAGTCGTGGTCACAGATTTCAAAAATTCTCATTTTTACAGAAGCCCTAATTTTCCACTTTTCTGATCAAAGTCCCGAACTAGGGTCTGATCAAGCCTAGCCTTCTGCCCAACCAAAAATTCTGATATTGGTCTCTAAATTTATATTTTGATGAGTATCATTCAGCCATGGTCTCTAATTACAAGAATTCCAACTTTCTCCGAAACCCTAAATTTCGGAAGCCATGAATGAAGGTGCTCAAAAATAATTCTATTTTGACAGAAATATGTACCTGATTGTTTCTGGTGTAACTCAGTACTTTTTGATCCACAAGGTCTGAAAACTTTTCCTTAGATATCTCGACCTGTCATCTTTCCATACCAGTAGCTCTGACCTCAATTGGATTCTTTGAGAGAGAGTTATGCCAAGTGTCGCAATGTGGCCTGTTTATGGGATAAAACAGGAGAGCAAACTTGTACAGCGTGCCACGTGTCACTAGTTCAACATCGGCCTCTGAAAAATGTTCTTGAGATAGGAAATTCTATGTACTACCTGTCACCTTTTATGAAATTTCATTTGGAGCTTCCTATCCCAAGTTATGACCTTTTTTCCAAGGTCACCTGTTTTTGACTCAGATCTGGAAGAAGGAGAAACCCTATAATATGCAGATCATAAATCACAAAGTCAAATGAATTAGAGGTTTTCATTTGGACACAAGGTACATGGGGATCTAACCTTCGACCTGTAAAAGTTTCAGATCTGAAAACTTTGCTAAAGTGGATTTATGGCGAAAGTGCTACAATGACTAGTTTTTTCTATATCAAACCCTAGCATTGTAAGTGCAATAAGTGTCATACATGCCATATCATGCCTTCTTTCAGGATATCTCTAATACCATGTTAAATTTTCAGAATTTACTTCAATCTGATCTAGGATCTTAACTGAGAGAACAACATGTACAGCAAATCTACAGCATATCAATCATGGACACAATAATGCAAGCACACAAGAGACACAGAGTTTACTTGGGGAAAACCATAAAGGTGAAAAACCCCAATAACTTCCTCAGAGATAGATAGAGCAATGATACAACCAGAATACAAGAGATAGTCTTCTCCTAGAAGCAGAGCCTCCTCCTCCACAAGTGTGCCACTCTCCAAAGTGTGAGTAAGAGAATAGAATGTGTAAAATGAGAGAGACACACTCTCTATTTATACACTAACTTGACTTGACCTTTACTCAACTAGGTCGGCCTCAACTTAACCACTTAACATAATGCTGACTGGGCCGACCCCCACTAGGGTGGTCTAATAACCCTTTGACCCACATGGCCGACCCCCAATAGGGTGGTCTAATAACCCTTTGACCCACATGACTTACACAGGGCCGACCCCAACAAGGTGGTCTAATAACCCATCAAGTATAAGTTACGACACTTACAATATAAATGACGACACTTCCATATAGAGGAATTATAACATCTCTATAGGAATACAATATACATATATGTGAAATACATTCCGAGGTTACATATACATCAACAATTACTCACTTCTATCTCTCTCAGAAAGTGGCGCACTTGTGAGGAGGAGGATCATCTGTTAGGAGAAGACTATCTCTTGTACTTTGGTTGTATCATTTCTCTTTCTATCTCTGAGGAAGTTGCGGGGTTTTTCACCTTCTTGGTTTTCCCCTGTGAAACTCTGTGTCTCTTGTGTGCTTGCATTATTGTGTCCATGATTGATATGTTGTAGATATGCTACACATGTTATTCTCTCAGTTAAGATCTTAGATCAGATTGAAAATTCTAAAAAACTAACATCTATCAGCATCTCAGTTGAATAGAGACATGCCTTTCTTACTTGTGATAATTAGGCAAAAGGTTCATCGGCAGAATCTATAGCAACACTTGCAAGAGTGGATACAATCAAACAGCATATGGAAGTTGCATATGAGACCTTGCAGGTTGGTTTTTTCTTTGCTTAAATCCAGTGGAAGAAACCCCTCTTTGATTGAGGTCCAAAAATAAGTTTACAGATCAATATTCTTACTAGGATTTATTTCTAAAACAGGATGTTGCAGGTTTGACAAAGTTGAGTGCAAGTGTTGAAGATGTATTTGCAAGTGGAGACCTTTCTCAGGCTGCAAAAACCTTAGCTAATATGAGACATTGCTTGTTTGTTGTTGGTGAAGTATGTAGTCACATGATCTCTATTAAGGAAAATGATATACAATGGTGAAGAGAGGGTTGCATTGCCTTGTTAGTTCATGATTGTAATTAAGTCAATTTTGAGGGCTATTATTGAACTTATTCATTCTAAATGAACAGCTTTCAGTATTCAGAGTTTGCAAATGTAAAAAGGAAGTTCATTATTATTGAACTTATTCATTCTAGATGAACGGCTTTCAGATTTCAGAGTTTCAGAAGATGAAGCTCTCCATGTTCTCCTGTCATTGAAAAATGGAAAAAACAACCAATCTAGATGAATTTCCAGCTGAAATTTCTAGGTATTGAGACAGAGAAGGTAGTCAAGGTAGTGGAGAATCCAAACAAACAAAGAGATCCATTCTTAAATAAATTAAAACCACATTCATATCCCTTAATCCAAAGAGGATAGAAGTCTTCTCTATAGATGCTTTTAGATCAATATTCCTATGTAAAATGATATATAAAATTGCTGCAAAAGTTCATAACTTCATGCTAATAAGTTCAAACCTCTCATTTCCAAGCTTATCTCTAAAGATAAAGGAATATGTGTTGAAGCAAGGTAAATTTTGGATGAGATAGCAATAGCGCATGAGATGATCAACTATTTGGAGAAACATAAGAAAGAAAGAATGTTTGTCAAGATTGACATAGCCAACGCTTATAATAGAGGGAACTGGACCTTCCTAAACAAGGTGCTTCAAAAATATGGCTTCTCAAACAAAAGTAGAATGTGGGTACAGAGCATACCAAAATTCTATGGTTTGGTTAGTGGTTATCTAGTAGGGATTTTCAATTTGGAGATAGGCATGTGGCAAGGAGACCCCTTATGTCCCTATTTGTTTATTATACTAGCAAAAACTTTTGGTAGAACAACAAACAACAGACGATATATTGAAGTCCTTAGGATCACATCAAACCTGGAAGCAATCTCTCATCTCTATTTTGGTGACCAAGGTTATCTAAATGTCTCAAGTAAACCCATAGCTAAACAGGCCTGGGATTTCAAGAGAATCCTAACAAACTTCAAGGTGGAAGATGGACATAATATAAACATACAAAAGTCAAAATTTATTTTATCAATGTTAATCCTTGAGAGAATTTAATTGCTAACCAATTATTTGGGTATTCCTCTTTTTCATGGCCAACCAAAGATAATTCTTTGGAAAAAAATTATACTGATTTTCAAACAAAACTTTAGGATGGAGGGGGAAGTGGTTGACTTTAGAGGCATACTACAGCTTCTGAAATATGTACTCATAGTCATATCTATGTGATCTCAGTTTTGAAAGTTCAAGCAAATGTTTTGAACAGTCTTAACACTATCCAAAGAAGTTCTTGTAGTGAGGCACCGAGAAGAATATGGGATTTTCCTTATCGGGGTGGAAGAAAATTGAAATTGTATAATCCTACATTCTGTGGGGGATCAGAGTCCAAACCTTCATTGGGGTGAATGGTTTAAGCAAATATGGCATAGTGTGTACGTAAAGAGGAGACTAGAATCCTAACCTTGGATCAAATGAATGAAGAGAACCTGCTAACTACTCCTAATTTGAATTAAGGCTTGACAATATGGAACTTCATCAAACATAGTATAAATATAAATGGAAGACTTATTGGAATATTCCTCACTCTTGGACATGCTAATTTATCTATTTTAGATGAACTCTCTCAAAAATATTGATGGAACAATTCATAACTATTAGTTAGAAATAGAATATGGCCCCTTTAAAGAGATACACTGGAAAAACATAGAGGATATTGGTCTTCCAATTAGTAGGAAAGCTATAGAGCATCATTCTTAGTTGTCAATAAATTTTATAATCTATATGAGAAGAGGTCAGAACATGCTAAAATTGAAGGGATCAAAATATGGAACCTACTATGTTAAGTAGGCCTATAAATATATCTTATGAAAGGAGAGCGATGATAACCCCAACAACACTTGGAACAAGGTCCGGGGTAAGGACAGACTACCAAAAGCAAACAAATTCTTGTGGTTGGCAACACACATAAAAAAAGTATAAGCTAGACCAGCTGAGAAAGAGGAAATCTGGGCGCCTCTCAATGTTCCCTGTGCAAGGAGAATAAAGAGACAACATATCATTGTTTGATTAATTGTACTTTCTCTTGGAATGTTTGGAATTATTTTTTGAACAAAGTTGGTTTGATTTGGTGTCCCTAACATCCTTGCCAAAACTACATTAGAATTGACACATGACCTAACAGTCTCCAAAGATCAAGGCAATTTGGAACATGCTACCTATTGTGATATCATAGCAAGTATGGATGGAGAGAAACCAAAAAAACTTCAAAAACCAATTCCTTCCTTGGGAGATATTAGTAGTTGAAATAGAGGAAGAAATATTAGAAGCTATTAGACCAAAACTAATTCAATGATAATCTTCCAATAGTTGAATTCAATATTTTGAACTCTTTGAAGTTGATGGTTTAAAACTACACATTAAGCAAAAATTGATAAATAAAGATAGGGCTAAGGGGATATGGGAGTCGGGACACACCCTTGGGAGGTTGCATACTCAAATTAAATGTTGATGAAGCACCCAAGGGGAACGCTCACATGCCTCGATGGGGAGAGTTGTTAAAGAGAAGAAGAAGGTAAGCTATAGTTATTTTACATGAAATGGGATTCACTAATTTCATAGTTGAGGGAGAATCTTAATTATAATCAGAATATAACCATTGAAGAATCCAAAAAAATCAGAAGACTCTTTTTATCCATAATATTATTCATTTCCTTAGACAAAAGAATAGAGTGGCAGATTTAGTAGCTAAGACATGATCTCCAATACTTATAGGACAAGATACCAATATGGTGGAAGGATTATAAGCCATCATATCCGTGAAGAGACCCAGCCAGGGAACTTTTAATCATGATTAATAATCTAAGTGATGCTAGCATGCAGGCTTTCCCTCACATGTTATGTGTAATAATAGATTGAAATTCTCTTGAAGCAAAGGATGTGGTAGGTCAAGTTTGTGGAAAGAGATTTCATAGAATTTTGTACTTCCTTTTTTTTGTGTCCCCCAGACCTTGTACGAATATGAAAAGCATGGCTTCCCCCTTATATAACTTTACAGTGGAGGGCCACAAATTTTGATAATCCAAATGCCAAAAAGAAAAACTCACAGGGAAATTGATTAGGGATGACATTGACAAGCAATAGATGGAGGGAAAAATAAAAAAATCAAGACACTAAAAATATGGCTTGGATTAGGAAGTGCATTTCCAAGGGAACTACAGTGGACTACCTAATGCCAGATTCAGGAAAGGAATGAAACATAAGATGTAGGAGTGTGCAGAACATTTTTTATTCCTATTTTATAATGAAAAGTATATTATACATATAACTGGCCTCCTGAGACACACTATAGCAGTTTGTCTATTATGAATCTAGAAAATGGGGGAATCCCTCTATGGAATTTAATATTTTTGGGCTAGTAATATACCAGAAGCTGTATGCTATGTGTAAGCCAATATGTACCAGAAAACTATCACCATGTACTGTGTTTCAAAGCTAATAAAATTTTAATTGTTTACCCATCAAATAATAAAATATACTACAGGTTCTTGCGTGCATGAAAATACTAACCTCCCAATTGCATGAGTGATGACACAATAGTCATATATTAAAAATCAACTTCAATAAAACATATATGAAGGATCCTATAACATCTACTCCCACTAGATGCAAGATTTGGAAAGAGAAAAGCACTCTGGAAGAAGCTCTATGTGAATCCCAACTGCTTCTAGCCCTTGTGTTTTTTTTTCCACACCCTCGGAGCATGAATACAGGAAAAACTCTTCTACTATGGCCCTCTCTGAAAAGGAAGAATTCAAAGCCCTCATTGAATCTTATCATAATCCTCATTCTTCAAACTCAAAACCTGCTCCAATCAATATTTTCCAAACTCACTGCCATTCCAGAGGTCAAGCTTTCTTCAGTCTTTGCCTATCACCTTTGCACCCCTCTGCATGCATATACCTCTAAATTCTCCTAAAACACATCTACATGAAGGTGAAATCTCTCTATGTGAACCCTCCCACAACCTCTATGCATGCTTAGATATCCTTTCTTTGAGAAACCCATGTGCAACTCATCCCATCGTACACTTGTGACCAACACTCCAAGTAGTCAGTGGAGAGGTTTAGGGCTCAGTAGCATCAATTGTCAACATTATTTATGTGACTTGTGGAGATATGAGGTGGCCATGGTCATGAGACCACTCATGGCATGGGGGATGAAGACAATGTCCAATATCCAGTCACTCCTCAAAAGTTTGTCTGCGAATGATCACTACACACTATTGAGGTGTCAGATGATTGCTGCAATCGAGCTCAGAGAAACCAATGGACAACAAAATATATTGCAATTTATTATGGATATGCAGGGCTATGCAAGTAGAACAAAACCTATGCAAGAAAACCATGTTATCAGAAAAATCAGATGGGTATTTGTCTTCTAAGAAGATCCTGCACAATTTTTTTTTTTTCATAAGAGGGAAATCTTCAATTTCCTCGATGTCTTCCTTCCCATTCCTCCTCTCACTACTAGGAGAGTGAATCTGTGGAAATAACAAGTAAAAAAAACACCCAGAAACTAGAAAACTGGTTCCTCATCTAATATCTTGAATCTCAACATTGCCCCCCCTTTGAGTTGTAGGAATTCACTTCAAAAGATGGGGCCTTTCTTCTCTGAACAAAGGATCTCTTAAAATTTTATTTTTGGTTCTTTGACATTAGCATTATCATGAAATTTGGAGGGAATGGAAATATTTTATGTTCTTTTTAAAACGTCAATGTTGAAAGTGTTTTTTCGGTTCTTAATATTTGATTGATGATGAAATTTGGAGGGAATGGAAAGGTTCTATGTGATTTTTAAAAAATCAATGGTTTTTTTCTTTTTTTCCTCAAGGGTTGAGTAACCTGCTAGTAGTTTGTAAGGAGGCATACTTTCACCCCTCCCAAAGGCCTCTAGGTCTTGGGTCATTAACCTATTTTCTTATGTTCAAGGAAGATAAGCTCTAATCCAATCATAAGAACTTTTAGTTCTTACTCTAGCCAGTTGTCTAGCGGCAACTTGGAGCAATTGTTGTTACCCAAGTTCAAATCTTGGTAGGCATGATCCTACCCTACATAGGATTTGACGTATGCCACTATTGATTACATTGAATATTAATTTGTGAATGTAACCTTCGATCATACTATTGTATCACACTGCCAATGTACCAACAAACCTCATTCTTCATTTAATTGTGTGAGCATGGGTTAAGCTTATTTGCAATATTACCATCCATAAAAATATGGGTTCCCCTTTTAAAATAACACCTCAACAAAATCATAAAATGGCTAGAAAACGTGAGTTGGGTCTTGAACTAGCCATGGAAGATATTTAGATTCTAGGCATCTCCTTTGTTTTTTCTAGCCTCCCCTATGGATGTATGACAAATGGTTTTGTAGGAACTTGAATATAAATTCAACAAAATGAATCATCAAGCCTCTATCATTAGCATCCCATTACCAGATGTACACCAAGGTACTTGTTGATGCCTATGTCTATTCTTCAACGTGTTGGGCAACAATAGGTGGAGCTTGTGAAAAAATAGAAAATATCCTATGTTTTTTTCTAGGCCAAGTTTGAGGGGCAAATGGATTTCACAAGTGCACTAGAATATATCTTGCAGTCCCCAATATTGCAAGTCCTAATCATCATTAAGGTTTGAACAAAAGGCCTAGACCATTTTGGAAAGTAGATCATTCCATAGCCAAAAGGGAACGAAGCATGGAAGGTACTCTTGCAAAAATACATTTGTTAGAGTTCACCAAATGACAAGTGAGGATGGTAGGTATTAAACCTCCAAATCTACTCATCACCCTTTCCTTCATCATAATTAATAGTGGGGATTATCCCTCCAAAGTCTATTCATCACCTATCCTAGTGAAAATTAAGGACCCCTCTATGGCCTATAGTATTTGCAAACCTATGAAGCAATAAACCCATGACTTCATTGGGAAGGGGAACAATTTAGGTTTAGCTTATCAATGAAAGAGCACTCTCTATGGGTAATGCAAATAACTTAATAGTTTAATGGTGACTTCCTCATTGATCTGGTCATTGGTACCTAATTCACCCCGAAAATCAACTAAATTTCCCACTTTTTCCATATAAAACCATATAATTCCATTCAAAGTCCATGACACTTGATGAATTCAGATTTTATGGAATCAACAAAATAATTAATCATTGAATGAAAAAAATAAAAATGGAGTAAAACCTAAGTAGATCTCATCGAAATAGCGATTGCCAATTTTGTGCCCAAGTTTGTAAGTGTTGCCTATGCATGACTCCACGTAATAGGATGTCATAATTTTAGACCATGTGTGCACATATTCAAGGTCAATGCACACATTCCAGTACCTACAATCATGTCCCAACACCCCACACACACTTCAACATCTACACACATGTTCTAGCTATGTGTATACACTTCATCATGATGTGCACCAAGTTCCAAATCCATGCACACGCCAAGAAGGCTAATTATTCCCTTTCATTGTTATGGGAAGGTAACTATTTGCGTAAGTGAGTCTTGGAATAGGGTACAGTAATTCCAATGGGTATTGGAGACTGGTGTTTTATACGATGGGAAAATGGAGTCAACGAAGATTGCATGAGGCTTTCTTTAGGAATATTAGAAAGGGACAAGGTCCCAATTCACAAGCACTAGATGCTCTCTAGTGGATGGGTTGATTTTAGAGATCACACAAAAGGAAATTTCTAGAGCAAAAAAATTTCAAATGGACTCAAGGAGGAAAGCTACATTGAAAGGCATAAAAAAAACACATGATTTCTAGACATGAAATATGCACCTAAAATACACTTCCAATTGATAACAATCACATAAAAGATAGAAAACGTAATCCTTCATTACCTCAATTACACTAACAATTTGAAGATCCATTAACCAACCAAGCACATCAGCAACATGAAAACCCTTCAATAGAGAACTAGCATCAACCATCATACATCCTGATTGATTATCCCTTCTCCATCAAACTCAATACCTCGTGCCCATGTCCCTTGATTTCCCCTCTACCTCCCTTCCCCCACTTCTACACGAAATGTAATAAAATATACCCTAAATATTTGTATTGCCACATAACATAATTAATCCCCCTTGGACCCTTAATATAGGGCAATATATTTTTTAATTTTTCGTATCATAGTTTATTCCCCAATATGGATGGACATGATAGGATATTGCCTACCAACTGACCCCCCTATACATGTGTGATGTGTGATGTCCGTCCAATTGAGGGACCTCTTCCCATCTCTAATGCCATGCTTCTTTTGATCGAAAACGTTATTTAGATTAATGAATTATTTTCGTTTATTTTCCCTTTTCTCCTCTCAAATTATTTTTTAAGTTTATTCATTTCCCTCTCTTTTTTTCCCTATTTTATGTTTATTTTATTTATTTTGCCTTTTTTATTATTTATATATATATTTTTTAATTTATTAATATTAATATCGTACCTATATTAACTATATTATATTATATTAATATTACATATTATATTATAAATATACTATAATGGTATATATTAACTTGTATATATTATTAAACTATAAACTATGTATTAATTACTTATATATAATATACACAAAGGAGGAATGATATAGATATTACAAAAATGGAGGATTTATTTTTCTTTTCAAAATGGAGGATATTGACGAATTTTCGCAAGGGAGGGACCTGGGGTAATTTAGAACATTCTAAGCTCAAGTGTGAGGAGAACCATGATGAATACGGAGAATTAATAGAGGTTGTGAAATTGACAATTTTTAGCTAACATGATGCAAAATACATGAACTTGTCAAAACTTTAATAGACTGTCCAGAGGATCAAATGACAATGGTTTTGTTCAAACTAAATATGAATGCAATCAATATGATGAGCCGAAAAAAATGAAACCACCTTTGCGACATGATGATGCTCAAAGGAAAAGACGACAAATATCCAAGAGTACTCAACTCAACCACACTATGATGACACATGTGATGCAACTTAGAGGATATGTCGAAGGGATAATATTACGAAAGTAAAAATGGTGAAATAAGATATGGACATGATAATCGCATTGAATTAGATGTGGCAGTATATAAATTTATGCTTTGCGTGGTTCTAAGAACTGTTGAGATATTGTAACTTCTAAGAATATTATATTTGTACTTTATTATTCTAGAGATGTTTCATTCCTCTGTGAAGATCTTATTGTATATCCGGAGATGTTTATTCCTCCATCGGATTGTGGTAACTTGGGTTATTAGACTTCTCTAGTGGGGGTCGGCCCTGTATGTGTTATGTGGGTCAAAGGGTTATTAGATCACCATAGAGGGGTCGGCCCAGTCAATTGTAGTGGGGTGTTTAACCCAATAATTAAGTTAGGGCTGACCTAGCTTGTGTAAAAGTCAGTCGGGAAACTAGTATAAGTAGAGGAGTATGTTTCTCACTTAACACACACTTCTATCTCTCGGAAAGGGGCGCACTTTTGTGAGAGAGGTCTGCTATGGAGGAGGAGGAGCTCATGTCTTTGGTTTACATCTTTGTATTTGTTGATCATCTATATTGAGGAAGCTTTGCTAGGTTTTCTACCCCATGAGGGTTTCCAAGGATAAATCTGTGTCTCTTGTGTTTATGCTGTGCTTGTTGTTTCTTTAGTGATCCTGTATATGCTATTGTTGTGAAATGAAACGAAATGATGATATTTTATGTCTTAGCATATTGAATCTAAACATGGTATCAGAGCTAACCTGAAGGAAGGCAACGTATGGCACTTACGACACTTGCTTCACTTGTGACAATTTGAAGGTTAGGGTTTTATATAGCAAAAACCAGTCATCATGGAACTTTCACTATAAATCCATTTTGGAGAAGGTTCAGGATCTGAAACATTTAAAGGTCATAGATCACATTCCCATGTACCTTGTATCCAAAGGAAACCCTCATATTCGTTGTACTTTGTGAGTTATAATCAGTACAAGTTAGGGTTTCTGCCTCTTCTAGATCTCACTCATAATCAGGTGAGATAGGAAAAAAGGTCATAAATTTGGCTAGGAAGATCCAAATGAAATTTTGTAAAAAGTGACATGTAGTAAAAAGACTGTACTATCTCAGGAAACCTTTTCAGAGGCCGAAGTTGAACCAGTGACACGTGACACTCCGCACAAGTTCACTCTCCTGTTTTATCCCATAAACATGTCATGTTGCGACACTTGGCATAACTCTCTCTCTGAGAATCCAATTGAGGTCAGACCTATCGGGATGGAAAGATGATAGGTCAGGCTACCACAAAAAAGGTTTTCAGACCCTGTGGATTGAGAATTTCGGAGTTATAGAAGAAACAATCAGGTCCATATTTCTGTCAAAACAAAATTATTTTTGGAGCACCTTCATTCATGGCTTCCTGAATTTAGGGTTTCGGAGAAAGTTAGAATTTTTGGAATCAGAGTCCACAGCTGAATGCTAATCGGAAAAATTGAAATTTAGAGACCAAGATCAGAATTTTTGGTTGTTCATAAGAGTGGGCTTGATCAAACCCTAGTTCGGGATTTTGATTAGAAAGGTGAAAATTAGGGCTTCTGTAAATGTTGGAATTTTTTAAGTCTGTGACCATAGCTGGAAGCTCCTTGGAAAAATAAGAGTTTAGAGCCTTAGATTGAACCATTTGATTAGGAAGAAGGGTTGGCTCCATCAAACCCTATTTCGGGATCATGTCCAGAAGATCCAGAAGTTTCGAAGGAAATTTTGAGGGGTCAAATTTTGGAGATTTCAAAATTGAAGTATGCTAGTTTGATCAGCTCAGCATAACACATTCTTCCATACATTGAGAAGTGCGAAAGTAAAAGTTTGAATTCTTAGGGTTTCTCTGACAAACCCTAATCGAGCCCCAGATCCAGTTTCAGGGGGAGTTGAGGCTAAGGCTTTACATAAGAAGACTACAAGAATTTCTTGACATGTATGACTTGAGGAAATACAGGTATGTCTTGAAATCTAATTATTGGTTAAGTTCATAACATGTTTGTCTTCATATTATTTAGGTTAGTACAATCTTGATTAATGATAGAATTGTCTTATCACCCCAGTAAAAGTATGAATGCATGATAGGAGACATTCATTGATTAAGGCGATATGATTGTACTAATGTACTGTGGTGTTGTATGAGGTTGATGTTTTCTGCGAACAAGATACAGGTACATCACGAAAGACAAATCAAGTTCCATGGCCATGACGACATGCAGACAAAGGCTCATCCATAATATTTGATCACATAGAAGGTCTACTTACGAGGTATGTATGACCTTGTTCTATTATGCTTAACCTATGAGATATGCAGGTTCTAGCACAGGATCTCTATATCATTGAAGAGAACAAAGAAGATATTGTTTAGGTATGTTAGACATAACTAAGCAGGTATACTAATCCAAGTATGTTTTCCTATACCAAGTTAGAATCTTACCTTGTGTTAGGATCCCTTATATAAGTATACTTGGTATGATTGGTTATGCTTATTCATAATGTTAGAAATGTAAGTAAGCAAGGGTTTATCCATATTATGTCTCTCATCTTAATTGATGATTTAACTAACCAAAAGAGTCGTATGATCAAATAAGAATATGCATGAGTAAAAGAAGACTTCCCTGAAACCTTGAATACTAATGTTTATTATCTATGATCATCACTATACATATTCAAGATTATTTAGAATTATAATGTTTTGATAATATTGAGATTATACTAACGAATGTATGTTTGTGTATGAGATCATGAGGATGACACTAGTGCACACTTGAGCATGCACAGTGGTACAAAATGAATAGAAGTTCAAAATTCATATAGAAGATCAAGCTAGAGGCAAGCACACAAACATAAAAGATAAGTATTTGAGTTGTTATTTGAAATAGTAAAAGATATTGCTTGTAATAGTTTTATGCATATTTGTATTCCTAGAATATATCATGCTGAGTGTAAACATTCATATAACATTGAATAGTATACTACTAATATGCATATGATTGGTAAGTTGGACAAACATTCCATTATTGCTTGTCTAGAATGAAACCTCTTTGCTGACATGCTGAGAGCTGTGCACACTCTCGATAGTATGTTTTGGTAGAGATGGAAGGCATCTAGATAGCCACTGTATGCATACAGGATATGTAAAAGTGTTGTGCCAAAGTATTGGTCAAGATAGTAGCATAACTATGTAAATCATATCTGTATGCATAATAGGTTATCATGTCAACATGATTTGATGATTATGAAGTATTACTAATCATGTACTTAATTTTGATTTGTAGGAAAGATCATGAAGAATGATGAACACCGAACAAGTGATGGATGTTCAACAAGAAGATTTACAAATCAAACATAATATAGAAGGCTTGCGGCTAGAAGATTCTCTTAGAAAGAGGAAGAGAATCATGACGAGATGTTTGATCCAAGTGGCTAGATAAGACCATTATCTTAATAATGTAATTGAAAAAGAAGTGAGAATCAAGGATTCAATTGAAGAAAGCTCTGTTCGAGTACCCAGGATCGATAGTCAATTTATGAGCTTAATGATCATCATGGGTGATGTGGATCTCAACCTTTGCTACAAGGTTGAATATGGTTTCTATACACAGATGACATGGATGCAAGAAGGAACTCACCATAGAGTTTGAATGATATTGAGGCTCATATCAGTAGACCCATTTGATGAGAGATGGCATAGATAGATATGCAGAAGATCACTCAATGCAGAGTGTGAATGATGTTCAGTCACAAAGGAGAGAATTGCCAATTTCTTGATAAGTTTGGGATTTACCAAAAGCAAAGATGAGCCGTTATGAATGATGAACCTGTCATACTATTACTGTATGTGGATGATCTATTTTTACAAACAGATCATGAAAAGAAAGAAGAAGATGGTTGCAGAAATGAAAATGAAAGATCTTAGATTGATGCATTACTTCCTAGGTCTGGAAGTATGGCAAGGCTTAGAAGGAATCTTTCTCATCCCAGGAAAGTATGATGTGGAAATCTTGAGAAGAATTAATAGGTTGGAATGGGAAGCCATGGCCACTCTCATGGATTTTGACTTGAAGTTCTTAGCTGATAACTCCTTAGAGTTAGTTGATGTGACTCTGTACAGACATATTATTGGGTCGTTGATGTATCTGACGAATACCAGGCCAGATATATGCCTTGCTGTGATCACCTTGAGTCAGTATCTAGTGGAAACTAGATGTGTTCACCTAATAGTTGCAAAGCATGTGATGAGGTACCTAAAAGATATGATAGACTTTGATATATGTTATCTTGGAGATCATGACTTCAGATGGCTACACAGATGTTGATTGGGAAGAAAGTGTATCAGACAGGAAGAGCACATCGAGAGGATGTTATTGTCTGGGATCAACCATGATCTCGTGGCTTAGCAGAAAGTAGTCTAGTGTGGCTCTCAGCATAATCGGAATATATGGCTGCTTGCTCTGCTAGTTGTGAAGCGGTATGGCTTCAGGATTGTTTGACTTAGAGATAGACCCAACTGTGATCCTATGTAAGAAATAGAGTTGTATCAATATGGCATATAATCTAGTGTTCCATGATAAGTCAAAGCACATAGAGATATGACATTTCTATATACAAGATATGGTGCATAAAGGAACTATAAAGTTTGAATTTGTAATAAGTTGCCAATGTACTAAACAAACCTCTACCTCAAGTGAACAAGTTACCGATGTACTAACCAAACCTCTACCTCAAGTAAAGTTTGAGTATTTCCAAGACAAGCTTGGTAGGACCATCCTCGAAAGGGGGAGTAATGTGGACACTGATGATTAGATTTCCCGCATCGACAATGAAGTCGATAATGAGGATACCTGTATCGATGATATGCTTACATGAGGTAATGCCAACAGAGAGGTTGGTGGATGGTCCTTAGACATGGTCTAAGTTGACAAGGGGATTGCATCATCCTTGAACACATGTTCTCAAAGGATACGTAGACATATGTCTCTGATAAAGAAGAGGGATTGCATCATCCTTGA
This sequence comes from Larix kaempferi, assembly GCA_027924585.1. Taxonomy (NCBI): domain Eukaryota; kingdom Viridiplantae; phylum Streptophyta; class Pinopsida; order Pinales; family Pinaceae; genus Larix; species Larix kaempferi. Next base: position 238,841 of record BSBM01001458.1, on the reverse strand, counting down.
ACACATGTTCTAAAAGGATTTGTAGACAGTTGTATTCGAGAATGAAGTACTTGGTGGATAGGTTGGGATTGTATCGTCCCCGGACTTCGGCCCCTTGAATTGATCCATAGACATATGTATACGAGAATGAAGTCCTGAGTGGATAGGTGGGGATTGTATCTTCCCCGGACTTTGATCCTAGAATTGATCCATAGATAGATGTCTCCGAGAATGAAGTCCTTAGTGGACAAATGGGGATTGTATCTTCCCCGGACTTCGGTCCCAGAATTGATCCGTAGAAAGAGGTCTCCGAAAATGAAGTCCTGAGTGGACAGGTGGGGATTGTATCTTCCCTGGACTTCAGTCCCAGAATTGATCCGTAGACAGAGGTCTCCGAAAATGAAGTCCTGAGTGGATAGGTGGGGATTGTATCTTCCCCAGACTTTGGTCCCATAATTGATCCGTAGATAGAGGTCTTCGAAAAGGAAGTCCTGAGTGGACAGGTGGGGATTGTATCTTCCCCAAACTTCGGTCACAGAATTGATCCATAGACAGAGGTCTCCAAAAATTAAGTCCTGAGTGGACAGGTGGGGATTGTATCTTCCCCAAACTTTAGTCCCAGAATTGACCTGTAGACAAAGGTCTTTGAAAATGAATTCCTGAGTGGACAGGTGGGGATTGTATCTTCCTCAAACTTCAGTCCCAGAATTGATCCATAGACAGAGGTCTACGAAAAGGAAGTCCTGAGTGGACAGGTGGGGATTTTATCTTCCCCAAACTTTAGTCCCAGAATTGATCCGTACACAAAGGTCTCCGAAAATTAAGTCGTGAGTGGATAAGTGGATATTGTATCTTCCCCGGACTTCGGTCCTAGAATTGATCCGTAGGAAGATGTCTCCGAGAATTGAAAATAGGACTGCATTGTCCCTGGACCTCAGTTCAAAAGGTACATGAGAGGACTCCATCATCCATGAACTGGGTTCAAAAGGTACATAAGAGGATTGCATCATCCATGAATTGGGTTCAAAAGGTACGTGAGAGGACTGCATCGTCCATGAACTGGGTTCAAAAGGTACATGAGAGGATTGCATCGTCCATGAACTGGTTTCAAAAGGTACATGAGAGGACTGCATCCTCCATGAACTGGGTTCAAAAGGTACGTGAGAGGAGTGCATCTTTCGTGAGCCTTTGGTTCAAAATGTACGTGATGGGATTGCATCGTCCCTAGACATGAGACTTGTCTTAAAAGGATAAGGAATGATCCTCCTAGAAGTTGATCGGGATTGCATCGTCCCTAGACATGAGACTTGTCTTAAAGTGATAAGCATTGATCATCCTAGAACTTGATCTGGATTGTATCATCCATGGACCTATGGCCTAACGAGAGCGGGATTGATCATCCTGTAATATGATCATGTGTATTGCAGAGTATGTTGAGATGATGATCCAGATACTGTAGATCGAGATGATGATCCAGATGCTGTATATCGAGATGATGATCCAGATGCTATAGATCGAGATGATGATACAGATGCTGTAGATCAAGATGATGATCCGGATGTTGTAGATTGATATGATGATCCAGATGCTGTAGATTGAGATGATGATACAGGTGCTGCAGAAGATGAAGACTCAATACTAAAGATGTCGATGTTCCAATATTGAAGATGTTCCAGTAACTGCTTGAGTTACTGATGATGTTGAGAAAGCTTCCAATGATTTATAGATCTATCATGTATGATGTTGATGACTCCATGCTCCTACAGATGTTGTTATAATATCCTTCTTGTTAAGGGGGAGTGTTGAGATATTGTAACTTCTAAGAATATTATATTTGTACTTTATTATTCTAGAGATGTTTCATTCCTCTGTGAAGATCTTATTGTATATTTGGAGATGTTTCTTCCTCCATCGGATTGTGGTAACTTGGGTTATTAGACTTCCCTAGTTGGGGTCGGCCCTATATGTGTTATGTGGGTCAAAGGGTTATTAGACCACCCTAGAGGGGTCGGCCCAGTCTGTTGTAGTGGTGTGTTTAACCCAGTAATTAAGTTAGGGCTGACCTAGCTTGTGTAAAAGTCAGTCGGGAAACTAGTATAAGTAGAGGAGGATGTTCCTCACTCAACACACACTTCTATCACTCGGAAAGGGGCTCACTTGTGTGAGAGAGGTCTACTATTGAGGAGGAGGAGCTCATGTCTTTGGTTTACATCTTTGTATTTTCTGATCATCTATATTAAGGAAGCTTTGCTAAGTTTTCTACCCCATGAGGGTTTTCCAGGATAAATCTATGTCTCTTGTGTTTATGTTGTGCTTGTTGTTTCTTTAGTGATCCTGTATATGATATTGTTGTGAAATGAAATGCAATGCTGATATTTTATGTCTTATCATATTGAGTCTTAACAAGAACCCCCATGGATATAAATATCAAATCAAAGCAAATCATACATCATGTTTGGTCAACGATGAAAGGCAAGGGTAATTCACATGGATCAAGGAACCAAGGAGAATTACTTAAGGATCGTGTGGTATTCTCACATGTTGCCACACCACCATGATAATGTTAGCTCCAACTTGTAAAACATGACTACTCCAAGTTCTAAAATGTGGACTTTTCACATTAGGGCATAATGCCTTCAAGGAGGTCCTTGTATCACAAAATACAAGAACCATTTTTTCTTGAGAGCCTAAGTATAAAAGTACTTCGAAACATTATTAACTATGGGTGTTGGATTCATATGAGGAATTATGAAATGCCATGACCAGGCCTAGAAATTCACATCCCATCCACCCATCAAATGGAAATTTCAAAATTGTGTATAATTATCAGTGCTCAATAAAAGGAAATGTTCTAAGGGACATTGAAGCATAGATGAGCAGTTGATTATTAACCAAATTTTCTTATAATTTATCCTAATTATTGATCTCTTGTGTTGAATATAAATAGGCTATGAAGGAGCTATATGCTTTTTGCTCTGCTTTTTAGCATTGCGGACTGTATGTTTTTTTATCAGCAATGAATGAAAAAATAGGATAAGAAGGTATTTTGTTGGCTTGCATCAATGTTCTGCACTACAAACTTATGTATTTAAAAGAGGATTGGTTGCATTCATATTCTTCATGTGGCTAACATAGTTTATTGAGAAGGTGCTTATTGTGAATTCTTCAAGGCCACACTCATAGTGAATTCATTAAGGCCACGCCGGTTTGGGTAAATCTCCCTCATAAATATGAAAGTGCCAAGTCAATTGCTAGAATTCTTGGACAATGTCAATTACAAGACATGGGTTGAGCATACTAGAATTTTAGATCATTTTCCTGTGGTGTTAGAAACCATATCTAGTGTTCTAAATTTCAAAATGAGCAGCACATCCCACTTCCAAGGAAAATATCCCCTATGGAGGGACAATATGGTGGTTTGGGACCAGACACATGGACCACGACCCCCATAGTAAGATCTCTAAATCCATCTGCATTGTTAAAATTTAGTAAAATATTGTACAAATTCATTATCAAAATTGTAATTTTCCATTGTCAGTGTGACACATTAACTAAAAATGACTAACATAAATGACTAATTCGCATTAATCGTTGTTAGCTAGTCATATTTATATTCCCGTGACTAAATTAGTCATTTATGTTAGTCATTTTTATTTTAGTCACTTGCTATCTAGTCATATATTTCATCCCGTGACTAAATTAGTCGTTTATCTTAGTCGTTTTTAGTTGGCTTATTTAAAATTGCTCAATTTTAGTCGTTTATCCCTTGAAAAAACAATGGTGACTAACTTTTTTAGTCGCCTGGTCACTTATCTCTCATTTTGTACTAGTGTACTCTCTCATTTAGAACCTAGATATATATGCTCCAAATTTTATAAAAATATGGCTTAAGAATCATGATTCTTGAGGGTATATGGGCTTCCAATGCCTCTCATTCTTTTGAGATGGATTGAATCCCTCAATATCTCTTCCGTATTTCAATGTCCTCTTGAAATGAGGGATTGATTCATATGACCTTCTTATTTCACCATCATTTATGTTCTTCATTTCCTTTTTTGCTTGTATGTATGATTATAGTTTCATTTTTGTACCAAATGTTTTGTCCCTATTCAACTCTTTTCAATTGCATCGGCATAGTTAGAGGGATTCCTTTTATTTATGAGAGAGGGGACCATATGCAAACATTGTTTTTTTATAGATGTGAATACTAGAGATGATTTGAATTCTTAATAGTTTTGCTCATTTCATATTTATAAAGCACCTTGAATCTCTTCTACAACTAACGTAAGTTGTACAATCTATGCACTAACGTGATTTCTTATTTTAATATCTTCTCCTCTAAATAGTTTTCTTTCTTTGATGCATTCATTCATACCCAGGTGTCCATGTATCTCCCTCCTTTCTTAGCCAACCACAGTGTATTTCCCATCCAATCATCCACTATTTCAACTAAGGTTAGGAAAATGAATCATATGCTCACTTCTTATGGATCATAAGAATAATCCACATACTTCTCTTCTTCTACCATTACCTTTGATCCCTTCCAACCTCTTTGCCCCTATTTTTCTCTAGTTACGTATGTCATATCTTCAAGAAATATATTCCATGACTACAAATCTTATGTCATATCTTCAAGAAATATATTCCATGACTACAAATCTAATTACTATCGATGGAGATAAAATAACACACTTTGGTAATGACATTTTGTCACGAATGGTTATAATGAGCATACTAATCTATAGGGCATATCGTGAGGTATTTTGGGTTTTTTTCTTCAATGAAACTTTGTTTTGATTAATTATATATTATGCACAATCTCTTTATCTAGATTTACCCTATTTTAAAATATTTTCAACTTTACTAATCTTCATAACTTGTTAACATATGAAATGCAAAATAAATTGAAAAGTTGATATATTAATCATTATTATCTTCAACATAATTATATTTTCATAGTGGATTGAGAACAATGATAGATATTTTGGATTTTATAAAAATGATTTGTATTCTAAATCTATAAAATTAAATGATAATTAATTAAATTATTAAAAATTCATATCAATATATGAAATTCATGTATAATATTATTTAAAAATATATTTAATTAATAATTATAGTATAAAATTTATTAAAATTTTAAATTATTATAATAAATTTTAAAAATGATTAAAATTAATTTATTATATATTTTAAAATTTACTTTTGTTACTAGTTAAATATTAAATAAAACTTTTCACATAAAATAAATGGAAGTAACTAATTGTATTAGGTTAAAGATTTAATTTTAAAATTTTTTTAAGTGAAACATAAATTTACAATCAACACTTTAATATTATGTATTCAGAAAAAAATATTAAATTTTCTAATAAATAAATTGATTATCATATACAATTTTTATAAATTATAATAAATATTACTAACAACATAATAATTAGTTTATCAAAAAAAATTTCATGCACAATAAAAACAAGTACAAATTAACATAATATTAAGAAAACTCATTGAAAATGTTATTTATAAAACAATTTTTTTAAAATATTTTTTAAAAAATATAACATTATGGTTATGTTTTAAAAATTGAATATTTAATAATAATTTATAAAACAAAATAACTGATATAATTGTTTTATATTATATATTTATAATTTATGTTTTTTTGCTAATTATTTATTAAAATTAATATGTTTTAATCTTAAAATATATTACTGTTAAAAATTAGGTATATCTTTACAAATCATTACAAAATAAAAATAAAATTTGACAATTCTGAAAAATCTCTGACAATTCTGTTTGTTATTAAGAGATCAGCAAAACCACATCCAAGGTCTGACATTTCCGTTAAGATCAATTTGATTTTTTTACAACACTGCTTTTACCATTTTACAGTTGAATTTGATTTGTTTACAATACTACTTTTACCGTTTTACCGTTGGATCGGGAAAATCACATCACCACCGTTTTGTGCATTTTGAAATTCATAAAACGTTATTTGTTTTTATGATTATTGTTTGCTCTTTACATTGGGATACCTCTCCTGCTCCTTTCTCTTGCCATGTTTTACCATTCTTATTATCATAGTGAGGTCTTGAGTTGTTTGTACTAAGTCTTGAATTTACAAGAAATATCAATCCATTTTTTTTGTGGAGATAAATAAAAATTTGTAAACACTCTTTAGTTGTTTAAATAATAGTAATGTCTACTTTGGTGATATTATTTTCCAATCTATGTGAATGTGGGTTTTGTTCTTAACACTCCATTAGAGGCTAACTCATGAAATAAAAAAAATCTCACTTATTCACCTATGACTATAATGGCATGGTCCTTGATTCTTAATAAATCAAAATGAACACAAGCCAATTTTTTCTAGGCATGCAAAATAAAGAGAATTGGAAATGAGGGTAAATATTTATTGTTTTTTGTGACATTTGACTTTGGGGATAGATATATGTGAATGCACGTAGGTGTCGGGTAAATGCTAGCCCACATCTTCCACTACTTGATCAAGTGCAACACTAATGGATATTATATCAATTAGGCTTCTTGATTAATTTATGTAATATAGTAATGTCGAATTTGATGGTATTCTCTTTGCACTTGAACTAAATGTGAATATTCTCGTTAACATTCAATTATAGGCCAACCATTCCTTCTATTATGTTGATTGCATCCCTAATTTATTCCCTTTTAAAACACTAGATGATCTATAATACTATTATGATCCCACTTAGTATAAAGGGTTTATTTTCACTTTGGAAATGACTCACTCTTAACATTTTGGATTTACCTTAGTCATCAAGTTGCCCAACCCAATCATAAATATAGAGAGTGGGTATTGACTTATTTTTCAACGGAATTTAAAATGTTCTCCTCATGTTTGTAACCAATTGTCCTCTCAAATTTATAATCGTCCAACCCATTTTTCCGATATTCCATAGGATTTCATCAATTAAATCTGCTATGTCTAGCATGGATTTTTAGGTGAAAGCTTAGAATTCGCTCATAGACTTCTCTGTTAATTATGCTTCATAATCATACTCTCTATGTTGTTTCTAATAAAAAACTCATTTTGGATTTTCACATTATTATGAACCTATTCCTTTATTTACTCTCTAATGGAAATGTGATGCATAGCCATACTCCAACTCTAAAAATGAAAAAATAAATATTATATTAATGTGGGTCTAAAACTCTACACACGAATATGTTATGGTCATGCATAAGAAGAAATTTTTTCGTTAAAAACAATTACAAGAGTTCTTCCATTGGTTTTCGTTAAAAACAATTACAAGAGTTCTTCCATTGGTTACCTTCATTATTGAATATGCTAGGAAATGAGTGAATTTGTAAACAAAATTCATAGAAATATGACTTATTTTTGTAATATTATATGCAAATAAGTGTAGTGGAAAAGATACTAGAAGAAAGTCATTTGCTTCTTAGAAAGAATTTCATACAACAAAATTTGATGTATAACTTTAAAGACTCATTTTAAATTCAAATTATGATTAGTATTAATATTATACACTATTTATAAAAAAAATACATGAGCTAATTTTAATTATTAATAAAAATAATTTTAAAAATAAAAGAAGATTATGCAAAATTAAATTAAAAAAATGTTATAATTTTCATAATGAAATATATTTAAATTGTAAAAAAGTTATAATTTTCATTTTTTAATAACAAAAGATAAAAGATAATTTATATAGTGAAATAATTAACGCACCTAAATAATATAAAAATATTAACATATATAAAAGGTGCTTTTGTGCATATGAAAATTAAATATATAAAAGATTCAACTTTTGTGCTTTTTGTGCATAGGAAAAGCACGAATAAATTCTCCATATCAGTGATCAATGATAACCAACCTACTTTGAATTCTTTTACCTTGCATATCCACGATTGACATTTAAAATTTAAAACCACCATTGTAGTTGATGCTTTATTCCCGCGATTGATGCTTTCTAAAACCATGTAAATTTGAAATTTGACACTATCGTTGTCGATGATGGCGGTGTAGTTTAAAATTTGAAACTACCGTTGTAGATGATGACGGTGGATTTTACATTTTCTTTGAGGAAGGAGGTGGATTCCTCATCATAGTTTCAATCCAATTAGTATGTCTCCTCTCCGTCCATTTCTCAACTCTCCTTGCTTGACGAGGCTCTGTGTGATCTGGTTTATCAGGGTTTGGAGTATTTCCTTGTGAATGTGTGATCTGGTTTGGAGACCTGAGGGCTGAGAGGGAGGCCGAGGGTGACAATGAAGTATGCTATGCTATACTTTCATAGCATAGCATACTTCTTTCATAGCATTTCCTAGCTATGCTATGCTATGCTTTCATAGCATAACATTTCCTTCTTTTTGGCGGAGGATGCTATGCTTTCATCATAGGATCCTATGCTATGAAGTATCATCGTTTCAGAGGGTGACCTGAGACAGAGACCAAGGGTTTCAGTGGAGTCGGGCATGGCATATGATGGGTGTGGGATTGGGATATGGATTCTGAAATCCACTGTTAAACGATTTAGATGGAGTCTGCTCTTCCTTTCTTCATGAGTTTTTGGTGCTTTCTTTCGGTGCGGGATGCTATGCAAAACCTGAGACCTGAGACCTGAGATTTTATGTTTCTGGAGCGTCTAGCCGTTGGATGGTAAAGAAGTCGGTGGATTCCTTTTCATTCTTATTTGTTTGTTTCAATCCAATTAATTAATGTGTCTGGCTGTGTGTGGTCCGGTTTATCAGGATTTCTTTCTTTACTTGCAAAACCTGAGACCTGAGAGGGAGGCCGAGGCCCGAGGGTGATAATGGAGTTGGGTGTTGTGTTAGCGAGGATCCTTCCGGGTTCAGTATGGACGTTCCATCCGTGAGATTTTTTTCTCTGTTCAGAGTGTTCAGAGTTGAGATCTGTAGTTCCTTCTGTAGTGGCTCACTGTGTTGTTCCTTCTTTCCTGTATTTTTGGAAGCGCACTTCTATGAAGGTGAATTCTGAACAAGGTTTTCATCTTAGCAGTTTATTTGTTTCGATTTTGGTTTGTGTTTGCAGGTTGCATGCGCCCATGTAAGCTTTGTCTTGAGATTTTCTGAATACGAATCCACTTCAAATCCCTGTATATACAACATTCCGGGTTCCTTAGTGAGGCTGATTTTTGACATCCTGTCTGCATGTAGATTCTGCTCCCTGAATGCCGATGTCTCCAATATTTCATTTATTTAGCTTGACCCATTTTCAAATAGAATAAGGTTACAACCACTTGATTATATCTAACAAATTTACCTTTCATGTAAACAATGATGTGATTGTCTTTGACGTCCTCATCATCCAGAAAACAGAGGACTTCATTATTCTATATTAGCATCTTTTTCTCCAGGTATTTCTTCTTTTTCCTTTTTGTTACATCTTCATCTTCTTGCTTGTGTTTAAAGTTTAATTTATTCTTTATGCATTCTCTGAAAATATATGTATTTTTTCTTCTATACTTTGTTAAAATATATGTAGAATGTATCTCTACGAGATGGTGAATGAGCTCTTCTCAACATGTTATCATTTAATATATAGGGCGACTTTACGAGCCAATCACTTTAATATATAGGACAACTTTAATATATAGGGCGATATTGTAGCTAGAATCCTCAGGCATTTATAGACTGCCATCGTTCGCTATTCTGCATTCTGAGATGTAACATTAGCCACAACTATCTGATTTCTTGTGTATCATTTTTTCTTCATATCGTCTCTGAGATGTAACATTAGCCACAACTATCTGATTTCTTGTGTATCATTTTTTCTTCATATCGTCTTGTGACCTGTGTGGTACCTTCGTTGGATTGCGTGTGTAGGAGATTTCCCATAAAATTCTTAGTTGCATATTTCCCTCACACTCTGTTTTCACCATGACTGTGTTAGCTCCTGTCTTGTGAATTTCCCATGGATGCGTGGGTGAGCTTACTGGTATCTACGAGCATTATTCTCCATGTATTCGCATTATGGTTTCTTGATTATATTGGAGGTGTGTTTTGCATTATGGTTTGCGTGTAGGGTTAATGACCACGTGTTTCTTTATTTCGGCCATGATGTGATGCGTCTTCTTGGTGTCTCGACAATTTTTGTCTGCTTGTATCTATTCTGTGCTACTGCCAACTTCTTCCAAATGTTTCATTTTCTTCTTCCGTGGTCTTTTTTCCGTAACTAATTTCTGACTTTTTCTAGCATATGTTTGTGAATTACACTACTAAATTGTATTTAGTACTCCATGTTGTTAAAAGTAAAGTAAAATGTATGAAGTATTCCATGTTGTTAAAAGTAAAGTAAAATGTATGAAGTACTCCATGTTGTTAAAATGTATTTAGGGTTTTATTTGTTTTTTCTATCTTATCATATTTAATAATGGTTTGAATATATGTTTATGTTATATTTTCCTAAAATATATTTAATTTTCTTTTAGAGTGTTTTTCATCATAATTATTTAATAATTTCTCACCCTTATCTTTATGTTAATCAAATGTTAAATATCTAATTATGTATGAAGTATGTTCAAATTTTATTTTTATTTATGTTAATATTTTATTTTATAATTTAGTTGGTTATCATTATTTGTTTCTACACAACAAGTTTATTCTTAACTTAAAATATTTGATTTGGAGATTATTAATCATGAAGGTTATTAATCATGAAGAAAGAAAGCAAGCTAGATGTGGACTTCATTATTCATTATGAGCATCTATTTATGAACATTTATTTATCCAGGTATGGGTACTTATTTCTCTATTCTTCTTTCTCCCTTTTTATTACATAATCTTGCTTATATTTAAGAATTTTTTTTTATTATACATCTTTTTAAAGATACAATGCATTTTGTGTAAGACTTTTCTAAAATATATTTAAAGTTTCTATGTAATTAATACATATTGCTAAAATGTATCTAATGTTTATTAGTTTTCCTTACTTAATATTTGTATCTGTATATCCTATACCCTATAAAAAAGACTACGTTCTTCATTGCCGTATCAGTTCATTCTTACATAAATTCACATTAATACAACCCATCAAAATTGAACAGCTCTACAAAATATGGAATAGATCCGAGTTAAGTGGAAAGGTTGTTGTTCTATCACAATGATCATTGCTACAGAATCTGGAAACTGTCCCACTACAAACAAAATCTGGAAAGATAGTTGTTTTCAGTTTCAGTACCCATAATAGCTGATCTCCTAAACAATCTTGAAGTGATCCCTCCTCTCTCCTGGAGTTGGAGCCTCTTTACTTAAAAGACTGACTGTATCTGCATATCCGCTACCTAGTCAGCTAAACACCGCATTTCCTCTCAATGCCTGTAGCATACTTTGAGGAAATAGTCACTCTGACAAAACTATTTAAACACCTGTAGGTTCTGATCATAATTTAGTTAATTATGATGTATTTGTATTCGAGCAATTTCAGCTCAATTTACAATGGAAAGATATATCATTTGTATCTATACAACTCGTTTATCTTAAATAAAAGATTTATTTTTTTAAATAAATTTCCAATGGTATCATGGAAAGGAGGATGAAAGTACTCTGAGGTACCCTTGCCTCATCAGTTATGGGCATTTTTCCTTTGTGCATGCCATCTATGTCACGTTTACAATTTATACAACTCGTTTATATTAAATAAAAGATCTATTTTTTAAATAAATTTCCAATGGTATTATGGAAAGGAGGATGAAAGTACTGTGAGGTGCCCCTGCCTCATCAGTTATGGGCCATTTTCTTTTGTGCATGCCCATCTATGTCACGTTTACAATTTATACAACTAGTTTATATTAAATAAAAGATCTATTTTTTAAATAAATTTCCAATGGTCATGGAAAGGAGGATGAAAGTACTGTGAGGTACCCGTGCCTCATCAATTATGGGCCTTTTTCCTTTGTGCATGCCCATCTATGTCACGTTTACAATTTATTTAGAGTTTTTTTAATTCTTAAGATTTTATATATTATTATTATTTAATAATTAGATATTCATCATAATTATTTAACCATTTTTGGTCTTCCTTTTAACATAATTTTCAATCCTTTTCAAAATAAATAATATTGCATTATTGTCTGGTTTTGTCAATCTCAATAAATAATTTGGCATCGTTATCCTATTTTCTCAAAAGTGATTGATTTACTGCATCTTTCTTATTGATTTGCTACATGTTAACCTTATGCTTAACCTTATGCCAGTTAAAATTTTCTCAACTTCATTCATTACTTACATCCAGATTAATCGTTACTTGGATCCAAATATCATACATGAAACTCCCAATAATTATGATATTTTATTTTAATTTTCCTAAATCCAATCAGCAAATGCTTATGCCTTATACCATTAAAATTGGTGTATAATTTCAATGGTACAAAAAATACATGGGAATGCTTAAAATTTTGTTTTCACCACACCTCTGCCACATAATTTATTTAAAAGCCATGTTTTTTCATAAACCGTTGAAATGAAACCATTCAACCCAAACAAGCTCTATTCATGAGAGCAAGAGGAGGCATGAAACCATTCCCATCACAGAGTAATGGGCACACCCACTCACATTTTGATTGTGTATTTAGATTTTTATGATATGATATGATTTAAGTAGGATTCAGATTTACATGATGAGGAGGCATAGGAAAATAAAGAATAGGTTGGGCATGGAAGACTTAGACATCTTCATGAGACTTTGTGAAGGTTAGATTTAATTCAGTAGTTGTATTTGTTTAATTTTTAATTTGTATTAATTTGCTGAAATTTAGTATTAGATTATTTTTTTTGTTTACACCAATTTGTTATTTTCAAAATGAGTTTACTTAGCAAATTTATCAATTATTTATCATAGAACTCAAATCTTTTAGAGGAAATGATTTTTTTTCACCCCATTTTGATATTTTCAAGATGATTTTTTATTTTTAACGTCTAGTGTCTAACAAATCTACATGATCCATAACCTTTATTTTTTAATTTTTAATTTCTTAACTTTTAATGAACACACCAACTCAATTTATCTTCTAACTGTTTAGTTAACATTGTTCTCTTTCATGTATTTTTTTAAATATGAATTCAAATTATCTATATTTATTGATTTTTTATTTTAAATTTATGACATGTCTAACTTTGCTCATCTTTCATACTTGTGAAATTTTCATAACTTTTTATTACTAATTTCAAAATCTATATTTATGGATCCAATACATTTTGTGGTATTTTCAACTTATCACCTATATAACTTTTCGCATCTTTCATTATGTAGCATTTCTTGTCTTTCATTTTCTCTTTAATTTTCAAAAAAATTACTATTTAATTAAATTTTCATCTATATTTTTAGATCCAATAAATTGTATATGTATTTTAAACTTATTATTTGTGTAAATTTTCTCTTTAATTTTCAAAATTTTTACTATTTAATTAAATTTTCATCTATATTTTAGATCAAATAAATTGTATATGTATTTTAAACTTATTATTCTTATTAGATTTTTGCTCACACTTATTACATTAGTGTTCACATTTTGTATAAGTATCCTTTTCCTAATTTTAGAAATAACATAACTAATTCCTGATAAGTTACTAATTTGGTTTGTGATATGTTAATAAATTTATTTAAAATTGTTATTAGTAATTGATTTTGTTAAATATTAGTAATTGAGTTTGATTGAAATTTCCTTTTGGTGCATATTTAAGGATATGATAGCATACTAAATTTTTTCATGGACTTCGCAAAATATGAGTAATTGAGTTTCATTGGAATTGGTTTTATATATATTTTATGATATGCTAGTTTATTGATTTTTTTTGTAGGTTTTGAAATAGTTTAGAGTTTGATAGATTATAATTGTTATCTTGTTTACTTTAATAATAACAAAAAAAATTAACATGTTGAAATAGTTAATGATATCTTTCTTTTATATATACATAAATTTAATTAGAATATTTAAATGAGTACTTTTGTTATAGTGTTTGCATTTGTATGATGGCCATAGGGTTTCTATTAAAGTCATGTGTAGAGTGTTTTCAAAGGACCATTTTGGGAAATTGCCTGGAAACAATTTCCTAACTCAGCATCTTGACACATGTGCCTTTGTTGTAACTGGGAACTAGGACGCCATTGCGCTAGTAATAGGTGGAGGGAGGTAACTCCCAGAGAAGCCCTCCTAGTACACCCCAAGTTGGGTGGTCGACCATGTATCCACAAGGTTTTTAAAGTGGTCTAACGAGGGACCCCCCTTTGTTGACACTCTATTCATGCAACCTAGGAGTTAGGATCTATTTCCTTGGTAACTATACCTTATTATAACACATATACATTATAACACTTATCTATTTTAACCCTTATCACACCTAAATATTCTAAACCATAGCTACTTTAGCCACCATATCATCCAACCCATATACAACTTCTACCACTTATCAAACCCCATCTACCTCTCCCTCTCTTTCTTTCTTCCCCCACCCTATACCCCCCCTTCTCTCTAACTTCCCTAATTCTCCCTAAAACCCTACTCACCTCCCATATCTCTATCAATTTCTATCTCCAACCCCCCTACTCCCCCTCGCTCCCACATCTCTCTCTCTCTCTCTCTCACCCCCCTACTCCTCCCCTACAAATAACCCGCATACTCTCTCTCTCTCTCTCCCTATCCCTCCATAACCCTTAATAATACCTTCTCTCACTCTCTCAGTACCCTACTCCTCCCGCTACACCTAACCCCCACCCCCTCTCCATTTGACTCTCATTAGTCCTAAATCCATTTTCTCTCCCCCTAACCCACCTCCTACTCTCCCTACACATAACAACCCCCTTTGACCGCCCCCCTTCTCTCTACTCCTCCACCTACCCCTAGCCCTCACCACCCTCTCTCTCCCAACTCGCTAACACCCACCTAACCCCATGTGCTCTCTCTCTCTCTCTCTCTCTCTCTCTCTCTCTCTCTCTCTCTACAACTAAACCCCCTCATCTCTCTCTCTCTCTAATCCTTACTAACCCCCTTTCTCACTCTCTCCCCCTACACCTCCACTACCTCTAACACTTCCCCCATCTCTCTCTCTTCCCCCACCCTATACTACCCTTTCTCTCTAAGTACCTTAATCATCCCAAAACACCTTTCGCCTCTTGACACCCCAATATCTCCCCAACTTCCCTCCTTCTACCCCTAATCACCCACACCCTTCCCCCACCCTCTCTCTCTCTTTGTGTGTGTGTGCCCCAAACCTATACCACCCATTCTAACTAACTTCCTTAATATTCCTAAAACCCTACCCCCCTCTCCCAACCCTGAAATCTATCTCTTTCTCTCCCCTAATCATCATCCTCCCCCTACCCCTAATCATACACATCACCCCCCCTTACCCTCTCTCTCTCTCTCTCTCTCTCCTCTACTCCTCCACATACCTCTAACCTTGACCCTTGTCTCTCTCCCCGAAACCCCTAACACCCCTTGTCATATCTCTCTCTCAAAAACACCCCCCTACTCCTCACCCTACAACTAAACTCTCTACTCCCTCTCTCTCTCACACTCTCTCACCACCCTAATCCTGCCCTACATTTAACCCCCCTATTCTCTTTCTCTCTCTAATATCTCTCCCCTAACCCCTACTAACCCCCTCTCTCACTCTCTCTCTATCTCCCCTCCTCCTCCTACACCTAACCCCCTACTCCCTCTCTCTCTTGCTCTCTCTCTCTCTCACTCTCACTCCTCGTAACCCTTACTAATCCACTCTCTCATCACCCTACTCCTCTCCCTCCATTTAACCCCCCATCCTATCTCTCTCTCTCTCTCTAACCTCTTCCACATAACCCTTTCTAACCCCCTCTCTCACTCTCTCTATCCCCCAATCCTCCACCTGCAACGAACCCCCACACCCCTCTCTCTCCCACATCACCCTAACACCCCCCCCTCTCTCTTACTCTCACAACCCATAAACCCTTTCTCTCCCCCCAAACACCCCTCCGACTCCCCCTTCCCATAAAGAACCATTTTTCCCATCTCTCTCTCTCTCTTACACCCCTACAAATTACCACTCCTCGCTCTCTTTATCTCTCTCTCTCTCTCTATGCCCCCAACCTATACCCCCTTCTCGCTAACTTCCTTAGTCTTCCATAAGCCCCTACCCCCTCCCTCCATTGTGATCTATTTCTCTTTATCCCCACCAACCCCTCTCATCCTCACCATCTCTAATCACCCACACCCTCCTCCCCTTCAAATCCATCTCTCTCTCTCTCTCTCTCTACTCCTGCACCTACTCCTAGCCCCCATAATCCTCTCTCTCTCCCAACTCCCTAAAACCCATCCAACCTCATGTTCTCTCTCTCTCACACACATATACACACACTTCCTAGTCCTTCCCCTACAACTAACCCCACTCCTACTCTCTTTCTCTCTCTCACCCCTCTCCCTAACCCTTACTATACCACTCTCTCACTCTCTCACCCTCTACTCCTCCCCGTACCTCTCTCTCTCTCTCTCTCCCTCTCTCCCTCCTAACCCTTACTAACCCCTTCATTCACTCATTCTCTACCCTACTCCACCTACACCTAATGCCCATTCATCTATCTCTCTAATCCAACCGCTGACCTCCCAACCCTCTCTCTCCCCTCCTACCCCCTAACACCATCAATTCTCTCTCTCTCTCTCTCTCTCTCTCTCAGACACACATGCACACACCCTACTTCCCCCTTTAACACTAACTCCTCTCCTCTCTCTATCTCTCCCTAATCCTTACTAACCCCCTTTCTCACTCTCTCACTACCCTAATCCCTCCCCTACCTTTAACCTCCCTACTCCCTTTCTCTCTCTCTAACCTATTCCCCCTAACCCTTATTAACCCCTCTCTCACTCTCTCTCTCTCTCCCATATTCCTCCACCTCCACCTAGCCCCCACCACTTTCTCTCTCTCGCAACCCACTGACACCCCCCCTCTCTCTCCCACTCTCACAATAGCTAACCCCTTGCTCTCTCTCCCTATATCCCCTCGTACTCTCCCTACCCATAACAACACCCTTTCTCTCTCTTTCTCTCTCTCCCTCTCTCTCTCCCCCTCTTTCTCTCTCTTCCAATACTACTACCCCGAACCATGTCTCTATTGTGCTCTCTCCTACTCCCCATCCTCTATAACCTACCCCTAGTCTCTCTCTCTCTTCTCACCCCTCTCTTTTCCCCCACCCTATACCCCTTTCTCTTTAACTACCCTAATATTCCCTAAACACCTCCCCACACATCCCCCCCTCTCTTTTCCCCCACCCTATACCCCTTTCTCTTCAACTACCCTAATATTCCCTAAACCCTTGCCCCCACAATGATCTCTATTTCTTTCTCTCCACCAATTCCCATCCTTTTGCTTGCCCCTAATCACCCACACCCTCCCCCACTCACCCCTTGAATCTTTCTCTCTCTCTCACACACAGACAAACACACACACAAAAACACAAACACAACCCTCTACTCCTCCACCTTGTCCTAACACACACCCCTCTTTATATCCCAACCCCACCATCCCCATTCTCCATCTCTCCCTCACAAACACATGCCTCCCATACAACTAACCCCCCTATTCCTCCCCCCACCTCTAACACCCTCTCCTCTCTCTCTCTCTCTCTCTCTCTCTCTCTCTCTCTACCATACTCCACCTAAACCTAGCCCCCACCCTTCTCTCTCTCTCTCTCTACTAACACCCTAAAACCTAACACTCTCTCTCTCACACACTCTCACGACGACTAACTTCTCCTCTCTCACCCTAAGCCCACTTGTACTCTCCCTAAGGCCCCCATTCTCTCTCTTCTACTCCCCCTCCCCCTAAATCCCTCTATATATCTCTACTAATCCTCTTTCCCCTACAACCTACCACCCACCCCTCTCTCTCTCCTCCAACCCCTTAACACCTCTCATTCTCCCTTTATCTATGTCTCTCACACCTACTCCTCTCTCTTTCTCACCCTTATGAAACCCCTCTCTAACTCTCTCACCATCATATTCCTCATCCTACCTTGAACATCCCTCTCTCTCTCACACACCTCTTCCCCATAGCCATTACCAAACACCTCTCTCACTCTCTCTCTCCCCTATTCCTCCACTTCCACCTAACCTCCACTCACCACTCTCTTCACCAACCCCCTAACATGCCCCTTCTCTCTATAACACTCTCACTACCCTTAATCTATGGCTTTCTCTCACTAACTTCCCTTGTCTCCCTACCCATAACCATCCACTCCATCTCTCTCTCTCTCTCTCTCTCTCTCTCACTACCCGTAACCCTATCTCTATGTCTCTCTCTCTGCTAATCCCCCTCCCCCTACTACTTACCACCCTCCTTCTCTGTCCCTTTATCTCTCTCTCCCTCTCTTCCTCCACCCTAAACTCCTCCCCCCACAATGATCTCTATCTCTTTCTCTCTCCCAACCTCCCTTTTACAACATACCTTTAATCACCCACAATCTCCCCCCTTAAACACCTCTCTCTCTCTCTCTATCTCTCGCACACACAAACAAAAAATAACACAGCCCTCTTCTCCTCCATTTATCCCAACCCCCACCCTTCTCTCTCTTTTCAACCCCCTTAACACCCCCACTCTCTCTATAATTAACCTCACCTCTCTCTCCCTGACCCACTCATACTCTCCCTAGTACATTCCCTATTTCTTTCCCACTCCCCCTCCCCCTAAACCCCCTCTCTCTATCTCTCATAATTCTCCTTCCCTTACTACTTACCACCCAACTCTCTCTCTCTCTCTCTCTCTCTTTCCCAACCCCCTACTCCACCCCCAAGATTTAACCACCCTCCTCTCATTCTCTCTCTCCCCTCCTATCATTAACCCTTACTATCCCCCCTCTCACTCTATCACTCTTTGTTTTGCACTCCCTTCTTTCCCCTAACCCTTACTAAAACACTCTCTCACTAAACTATGCCTCCACCTACACCTAATACCCACCCCCTCTCTCTCACCCAACCCCCTAATATCCCACCTCTTTCTCTCTCACACACACACTCTCTCCTTATGCCTAAACCCCCCCTCTCTCCCTAACTCTACTCATATTCTACTTATGCCTCTCTCTCATTGAATCCCTAACACCCCCTCTCTCTCTATCTCTCTTAATCCCCCTCCCCTTACAACTTACCACCCACCCCCCTCTCACTCCCCTAACCCCCTCTCGCTCCCCCAACCCCTTACCACTCTCACTATGCCTAACCCCCCTCTCTCTCTAACTCAACTCATACTCTCCTTAATCCTCACTCTCACTAAATCCCTAACACCCTCTCTCTCTCTCTATCTCTTCTAATCCCCCTCCCCTTACCACTTACCACCCACCTGCCCTCTCTCTCCCCCAACCCCTTGAAACATCACATTCCCTATTTGTCTCTCTCTCTCTGATACACACCCCTACTCCTCCACTTAACACTAACAACCCCCCCTCTATATTTCTCTAACCTTTACTAACCCTTACCACCATTCTCATCCCCCTACCTTTATTCCGCATCTCTCTCTCTCTCTCTCTCTCTCTCTCTCTCTCTCTCTCTCTCTCGCTCTATATATATATATATATATATATATATATATATATATCCAAACCCCCTTAACAATCCCCATTCTATCTCTCTCTCTCTCTCACACACACACACACCAATACTCCTCCCATTAACACTAACTCCCCCCTCTATAACTCTCTTGTCACCATTCTCCTCCCTCTACCTTAAGCCTCCATTCCTCTCTCTCTCACACACATATTCCTCTTAACCCTTACTAACACCCTCTCTCTCCCCTATTACTCTACCTACATCTAACCCCTACCCCTCTCTCTCCCCATCAAACCACTAAAATCGCCCTCTCACACCCTCACTACCCTTAACCCCCCACTCTCTCTCCTTAAGACACCTCTACTCTCCCCACCAATAACTACCCACCCATCTCTCTCACACACACACACACACTCTCTTTGTCTCTGTATCTCTCTCTGGACCCACCCTCTATCCCCTCCTCTCTTTAAATTACCTAATATGCCCTAAATACATACCCCCCTCCCCCCCGCCATGATCTCTATATATTTCTTTTCCCCAAACCCCCTCGTCCCCTCTATACCTAATCTCCCACAACCTCACCCCTTAACAATCTCCTTCTCTCTCTCTCTCTCTCTCTCTCTCTCGCACTCCCTTCTTTCCCCTAACCCTTTCTAACATCCTCTCTCACTAAACTATGCCTTCACCTACACCTAATACCCACCCCTCTCTCTCTCCCCCAACCCCCTAATATCCCACCTCTCTCTCACACACACACACACTCTGACTATGCCTAACCCCCCCTCTCTCCCTAACTCAACTCATACTCTCCTTAATCCCCTCTCTCATTGAATCCCTAGCACCCTCTCTCTCTCTATCTCTCCTAATCTCACTCCCCTTACCACTTACAACCCCACCCCCCTCTCGCTCCCCCCAAACCCTTGAAACATCCCATTCCCTCTCTCTCTCTCTCTCTCTCTCATATACACCCCTACTCCTCCACTTATCCCCCCTTTCTCTATCTCCCTAACCCTTACCATGATTCTCATCCCCCTACATTTGATCCTCATTTCTCTCTCTCTCTCTCTCTCTCTCTCTATATATATATATATATATATATATATATATATATCTCCAAACCCCCTTAACAACCCTCATTCTCTCTCTCTCTCTCTCTCTCTCTCTCACACACACACACACACACACACACACACACCCATACTCCTCCCCTTACCACTAACTCCCCTCCTCTCACTCTCCCTCTAAAACTTACTAACCCCCTCTATAACTCTCTAGTTACCATTCTCCTCCCTCTACCTTAAACCCCCCTTCCTCTCACTTTCTCTCACATATTCCCCTTAACCCTTACTAACACCCTCTCTCTCCCCTATTACTCTACCCACACCTAACCCCTACACCTCTCTCTCACCTTCAAACCCCTAACCCCCTCTCTCACTAACACTTACTAACCCCCCTCTCTCACTCTCTCACCACTCTACTCCCCCCCACCTTTAACCACCCACCTCTCTCTCTCTCTCTTCCCTGTAACCCTTACTAATCCTTTCTCTCACTTTGTCCCTATCTTTCCCCTACTTCTCCAACTACACCTAACCCACACCCCTCTCTCCCCCCAACCCCTTAACATCTCCATCTCTCTTTCTCTCTCTCACTACCTGTAACCCCCAATATCTGTCCCTAGCCCACCATCTCTCTCACTCTCACTACACCTTAACACCCCACCATCTCTCTCTCTCTCTCTCTCTCTCTTCTTCCCTATACCCCTACCCCCTTACCTCCACCGTGATTTATTTCTCTTTCTCCCAACCAAACCCCTAACACCCTAAATTCTCTCACTTTCTCTCTCACACACACCCTACTCTTCCCTTTACCATTGACCCTCCTTCTATCTCTATCTCTCCTAAACCCTTACTAACTCCCTCTCTCACTCTCTCAACATCCTTATCCTCCTTCTTCCTTTAACCCCCTCTCTTTATCTTTCCTCACCACCGAATCCTCACCCTACCTCTCTCTCTCTCTCTCTCTTTATATATATATATCTCCCTAACCCTTACTAAATCCCTCTCTCACTCTTTATCAACCATACTCCACCTACACCTAAACCCCAACCATCTCTCTCTAGTCCAATCCCTTAACACTGACCCCTCTCTCTCCCCTCTAAAACCCTAAAGCCCTCAATTCTCTCTCTCTATCACACACACAACCTACTCTTCCCCTTATTATTGACCCCCCTCCTATCTCTATCTATCCCTAACCCTTACTAACCCCCTCTCTCACCCTCTCACCACCCTGCTCCTACACCTTCCTTTAAACCGCTCTCCCTCTCTCTATCTCTCTCACCTCTTCCCCCTAACCCTTACTAACCCCATCTCTCTCTCTCTCTCTCCCCTATTCCTCTAGTTACACCAAAACCCCACCCCTCTCCCTCTCTCACACTCTCAGAATATATGACCCCCTTCTCTCTCTCCTTCTCTCCCCCCCTCTCTCTCTGTCTCTCTCACATGTTCCCCCTAACCCTTACTAACCCCCTCTCCCACTCTCTCTCTTTCGTATTCCTTAAGCTACACCTAAACCCCAACCCTCTCTTTCTCACCCAACCCACTCACACCCTCTCTCTTACTCACACTCTCACAATAGATGACCTCGTACTCTCTCTCCCTATCTCCCTTCCTACTCTCCCTACCTATAAAACCCCCTACTCCCACTGTCTCTTTCTCCCCCTTTCACACTCCTATTACCCCTAACCCCCATATCTCTCTCTCATAATCCTCCTCCCCCTACAACTTAACTCTAATGTCTCTCTCTGTCTCTCTATCTCTCTGACCTTACCCTATATCACCCTTCTCTAAGTACTCCAATCTTCAATAAAAATTTCTCCCACCTCCCCTTCTATAATCTCTATTTCTTTCTCTCCACCAACTCCTGTCCTCGCTCTTACTCCTAATCGTCCACACCCTCCCCCCCTCAATGCCATCTCTCTCTCTTTCTCTCATTTCTCTTCCTCCATCTCTCTCTCTCTCTCTCACATACACACATAAAAAAAAACAATAACACACCCCTAACCCACACCCATCTCTCTCTATCCCAACACCCTCACACAAACCCCCACCCCCATTTTCAATATCTTTCTCTATAACACACACCTCCCTGCTAATCCCCATACCACTAAACCAACTACTCCCCCTACCTCTAAAACCCTCTCCTCTCTCTCTCTCTCTCTCTCTCTCTCTCTCTCTAGCCCTTATCAACCTCCTCTCTAACTCTCTCTACCAAACTTCACCTAAACCTAACCACCAGCCTTCTCTCTCTCTATCAACACCCTAACACCCAACCCTCTCTCTAACACACACTCTTACTACACTTAAACACTCTCCCTAACCCCACTCATACTCTTCCTAAGGATTCCCCTCTCTCTCTCTCCTCCTCTCCTCCCCATAACTTAATCTCTCTCTATTTCTCCCAATCCCCCTTCCCCTATAACTTACCACTCTCTCTCTCTCTCTCTCTCTCTCTCTCCCCCCTAACACCCTAAAAACCCTCTTTCTCTCTCTCTCTCTATATATATATCTCTCTCAACCCTACTCCTCCACTCTCTATCCCTTATGAACCTCCTCACAAACTATCTCACCATCATACTCCTCACCCTACCTTTAACCCCCCCTCTCTCTCAAACATAAACACACCTCTTCCCCATAAACCTTATTAACCACCTCTCTCACTCACTCTCTCTCTCCTATTCCTCCACCTCCACCAAAACCCCACCTCTTACTCTCTCCACCAAACCCCTATAACCCCCTCTCTCTAACAATATCACTAAACCTAACCCCACACTATCTCACCTTAACTTCCCTTCTCTCCATACCCATAACCATCCACTCCATCTCTCTCTCTCTCTCTCTCTCTCACTCCCCACTCCTCTCCTTATTATTGATCCCCCTTCTCTATCTACCTCTCCTAAACCATTACTAACCCCCTCTCCCACTTTCTCACCACCCTAATCCTCCCCATTCCTTTAAACCCCCCTCCTCTCTCTCTCTCTCCCCACAATTTACCCCCTTCTCTCTAACTTTCGTAGTCTTCCCCTACTCCCCTCCCTCCACTGTGATCTATTTCTCTTTCTCCCCACAAACCCCCCTAATCCTCCCTACCTTTAATAACCCATATCCTCCACCCCTAATATCTGCTCTCTCCCCCTCTCTCTCTCTTTCACACACACAAACACTCCTCTACTCATCAACATACCCCTAAGCTACACCCCTCTCCCTCTATCTCAACCCCCAAACAAAAACCCCCACTCCCATTTTCTATATCTCTCTCTCTCTCACACACCCCCCTACTCCTCCCCCAAATCCCCCTAGCTTTAGCATCCTCTCTCTCTCTATTTATATCTCTCCCCTAACCCTTACTAATCCCCTCTCTCAATCTCTCTCTACCATACTCCACTTACACCTAACAAACACTCTTCTATCTTTGTCTCTCTATCGACATTATAACACCTGACCCTCTCTCTCTCACACGCTCTCGCTATTCCTAACCCTCACTCTCTCTCCCTAACCCCACTCATAATATCACTAAGGCCCCCCCACTCTCTCTCTTACTCTACCTTCCCATAACCCCCTCTCTTTGTGTCACTCTTAATCCCTCTTCCCCTACAACTTACCACACATCCCTCTCTCTCTCTCCCCAAAACCCATAACACTCATCACTCTCTCTCTCTCTCTCTCTCTCTCTCTCTCTCTCTCTCTCTCTCTCTCTCCCCCCACCCCTCCACCCTATAACTCCTCTCTAACTTCCCTAATATTCCCTAAACCCCTACCCCCATCCCTCCAATGTGATATATTTCTCTTTCTCCCCACCAAAACCCCTCATCAACCCGTACCTCTAATAACCCACACCCTTCCCCCCTCAACACCATATCTCTCTCTCTCTTTGACTCACTCTCTCTCTATCTTTCCAACTCTCTCTCTCTCTCTCTCTCTCTCTCTCTCTCTCTCTCTCTCTCTCTCTCTCTACTACCAAACCCACACCACCCTCTTTCCCTCTAAACCCATTGACACCCACTTGACACCTTGTTCTCTCTCTATCACACACACATACACATCCCTACTCCTCCTGATACTAGTAACCCCCCTCTATGTCTCTCCCCCCCTCTCAATAACCCTTACTAACCCCCTATGTCACTCTCTTAGCCCTCTCTCTCTCTCTATCTCTCTCTTTTCTCGCCCCTACTCCTGGCCCTACCTTTAACACCTCTCTCTCTCTCTCTCTCCCCTCTTCGCCCCAACCCTTACTAATCCCCTCTCTCACTCTTTCTCTATGCTACTCCTCCAATTAGACCTAAACCCCAACCATCTCTCTCTAATACAATCCCTTAACACCCACCCCTCTCTTTCTCACCCAAACCCTTAACACCCTTAATTGTCCCTCTCTCAACCCCTACTCTTCCCATCACCATTGATCCCCCTTGTTTTTCCATCTCTTCCTAACCCTTAATAACCCCCCTCTTACTCTCTCACCACCCTACTACTCCCCCTTCATATAATCCTCCCCTTCTCTCTAAACTCTTTCCCCTAACCTTTACCAACCCCCTCTTTCACTCTCTCTCCCCTATTCCTCAAACTACACCTAATACCCATCCCTCTCTCCCCCTCAACCCATTAACACCCCCTCTCTCTCACACACTCTCATAATAGCTAAACCCTGACTCTCTCTCTCTATCTCCCCTTCTACTCTCCCTACCAATAACAACCCCCTCCCTCAACCCTCTCTCTTTCTTTGTCTCTCTCCTACACCTACCACTATCCCACAGACCTCTCTCTCTTTAAAACCCCTAACATGCCCATCTCCTCCCTCCACCCCTGCATTCTTTATCTCTCTCTCACTCTCTCATCCCCCTACTACAATCCCTACCTCTAACACCTCTCTCTCTCTCTCTCTCTCTCTCTCTCTCTCTCTCTCTCTCTTTTTCTCTCTCTCTCCCCACCTCCAACTAATGTTTAATAACCCCCTCTCTCACTCTTTCCCTACCTTAATCCTCCATCTACACATAAACCCCTTCTCTATTTGTCTCTCCTTAACCCTTACTGACCCTGTCTCTTTCTCTATCACCACCCTAATCCACCCAATCTTCTCTCTCTCTTTGTCACACCTCTTACCCATAACCCTTACTAACCCTCTTTGTCACACCTCTTACCCCTAACCCTTACTAACCCTTACACATAAAGCCCTCCTCTATTTGTCTCTCCTTAACCCTTACTAACCCCATCTCTTTCTCTATCACCACCCTAATCCACCCCATCTTCTCTCTCTCTTTATCATGCCTCTTACCCCTAACCCTTACTAACCCTCTTTGTCACACCTCTTACCCCTAACCCTTACTAACCCTTACACATAAACCCCTCCTCTATTTGTCTCTCCTTAACCCTTACCAACCTGATCTCTTTCTCTATCACCACCCTAATCCACCCCATATTCTCTCTCTCTTTGTCACACCTCTTACCCCTAACCCTTACTAACCCTCTCTCTCCCCTATTCATCCCCCTACACCTAACTTCCACCCATCTCTCTCTCCCCAAACCCACTAACACCCCCTCTATCACTCACACTCTAACAATAGTTGATGCCTTGATCTCTCTCCCTATCTCCCCTCCTACTCTCCCTACCAATAACAACCACCTTATTGGCCCCCCTCTCTTACTCTTACTACCTGTAACCCTAATATCTCTCTCTCTTTCACTGTCCCCTTTCCCTATAACTTACCCCCAATATCTCTATCTAAACCCACCCTATACCCTCCTCTCTAACTGCCGTAATATTCCCTAAACCCCTTCCCACACCTCACCCAGTGCAATATCTATTTATTTCTCTCCCCTATCCCATTAACACCCCCTCTCTCTCACACACTCTCACAATAGATGAACCCCTATTATCTCCCCTTATCTAGCCTCACACTCTCCCTAGCAATAAAAAAACTCTCCCCCCCTCTCTCTCCCACTCCTACTACCCTTAACATCCATATTTCTCTCTTCTTAACCACCCTCCCCTATAACTTACCCCCAATTTCTCTCTCTCTCTCTCTCTCTCTCTGTGGCCCCACCATATAACCCCCCTCCACTTTAACTACCCTAATCTTCCCTAAACCCCTTCTCCCATACTCCCCACTCAAATCTCTATTTCTCTGTCTCCATGAACTCCCCTCGTCCCCCTACAATGTTAATCACCCACACCCTCCCCCACTAATTCCTTGACTCTCTCTCTCACACACACAAACACACTAACATGCCCCTCTACTCTTGTGCCTACCCCTAACTAACACCTCCCTCTCTTTATCCCAATATCCCACCACCATTTTCTATCTCTTTATCTCTTGCTCACCTCTCCCTACTCCTCCCCCTACCACTAACCCACTACTCCCTCTACCTTTAACACTCTCTCTCCTCTCTCCCTCTCTCTTTCACCCCACCCTACATCCCATTCTCTCTAACTTTCTTAGTCTTCCCTAAACCCCTACCCCCCCACCCTCCACTGTGATCTATTTCTCTTTCTCCCCACAAAACCCCTTAATCCTCCCTACCTCTAATCACCTACAACCACCCTCCCTCTCTCTCTCTCACTCTATGTCTTTCTATCTCCTACTAACCCCCACAACCCTCTTTCCCTCTAAACCCACTAACATGCACTAAGCACTTTATTCTCTCTCTCTCTCTCTGACTCTCACACACACACACCCACACATCCCTACTCCTCCCCATACCACTAAACCCCCTACTTACGTATCTCTCTCTCTACCCCTCTCCATAACCCTTACTAACCCCCTCTCTCACTCCATCACCCCCCTACTCCTCACCCTACCTCTAACACCTCTCTCTCTCTCTTCCACCTAAACCTCACTAACCCCTCTCTCACTCTTTCTCTACCTTACTCCACCTACACCTAAACACCAACCATATCTCTCTAATCCAACCCCTTTCCACCCACACTTATCTCTCCCCTCCAACTCTGTAACATTCTCAATTCTCTCTCTTTCTCACACACACACTCCCTACTCCTCCCTTCACCATTGACCCCCCTCCTCTCTTTGTCTCTCACTAACCCTTAATAACCAACTCTCTCATTCTCTCAACACCCTAATCCACCCCATTCCTTTAAACCATCGCTCTCTCTCACCTCTTATCCCTAACCCTTGCTAACCCCCCCCCCTGACTCTCTCTCACCTATTCCTCCACCTACACCTAACACTCAACTTCTCTCTCCCCTATTCCTCCAGATCCACCTAACACCCACCCTCTCTCTCCCCACAACCCACCAACACCCCCACTCTCTCTCTCACACTCTCATAATAGCTGACACCCCCTCTATCTCCCTATATCACCTCCTACTCTCCCTATTAATAAAAACACCCTCCTATGCCCCCTTCTCTCTCTCTCTCTCTATCTCCTACACCTACTACCCCTAACCCCCAAATCTCACTCTATCACCTAATCCCCCTCCCCTATAACTTACCCACAATCTCTCTCTCTCTCTCTCCCTCTCTCTCTCTCTCTCACACACACACACACATACACACTCTATTTCTCTCTTCACCGTAACCCTTACTAAACCCCTCCCCTATAACTTACCCCAATCTCTCTCTCTCTCTCTCTCTCTATATATATATATATATATATATATATATCTTTCTGACCACACCCTATACCCCCCTTCTCTCTAAACACAATAATCTTCCATAAACCTCTTACCCCACCTCCCCTAATTGCAATATTTATTTCCTTCTCTCCACCAAATCCCCTCCTCCCCCATCCCCCTAATCACCCACACCCTCCACACTAACCCCTTGACTCTCTCTCTCCCTCTCTCTCTCTCTCTCACATACACACCCCTCAAATCCTTTACCTACCTATAACCCACACCCCTACCTCTCTATCACACCCCCCTACCCCCATTTTATCTCTCTCTATCTCTCCCTCACAAGAATCCTTACTCCTCCTACTCCCCCTACCTCTAACACCCTCTCCCTCTCTCTCTCTCTTTCTCTCTCTCTCTCTCTCACACACACACACACACACACATACACACTCTATTTCTCTTTTTACCGTAACCCTTACTAAACCCCTCTCTCACTCTCTCTACCATAATCCACCTACACCTAACCCCAACCCTTCTCTCTCTCTCTCTCTCTCTCTCTCTATCGACCCTCTAACACACCTCTCTCACACACATACTCTCACTAGAATTAAACCCCCTCTCTCTCTCCCTAGCACCACTCTCTCTTTTTCTCTCCTAATCCCCCTTCCCTTAAAACTTACCACCCACCACTCTCTCTCTTCCAACCCTCTAACACACCTCTCTCTCTCTCTCTCTCTCTCTCTCTCTCTCCCCCCCCCCTCTCTCTCTCTCTCCCCCTCCTACTCTCACCCCTACTCTTCCTCCCTCTCTCTAACCCTTATGAACCCCTAACCCCCCACTCTCTCACCCTATATTCCATTCTGGCCCTACCCATAGCCATCCACTCCATCTCTCTCTTTATCTCTACCCCTAACCCTCTCTACATGTCTCCCTTTACTAATCCCCCTTTCCCTACCAATTACCATCCCCCATTTCTCTCTCTTTATCTCTCTCCAAATCCACTCTAATCCCCTACCCCCACCATGATATCTATCTCTTTCTCTCTCCAAACCCCCATTCACCCTCCTAATCCTAATAGCCCACATCCTCCCCCCTAACCCTCTGAATTCTATCTCTCCCTAACACGCTAACACACACAAACACATAATAATGCACCACTCTACTCCTGCACCTACCCCTAACCCACACTCCTCTCTCATTCTTGGAACCCCCTAATACCCCCTGCACCCCCCCATTTCTCTCCCTCTCTCTCTAATCTAAGCCCCACCATTAACTCCCCTCATCTCCCTCTCTCTCTCTCTCTCCCTCTCCCTCCCTCCCTCCCTACTCCACCCCCCAACCATTAATCCCCTTCCTCACTCTCTCTCTATCTATTTGTCATATTCTCCCTCTATACTATCCCTACTCTCCCTACTCTCCCTAACCCCCTCTCTGTTCCTCTATCCATCACACTCCTTCCCCTCCTCCTCCTCCTCCTGTCTCTCACTATCACCCTAATTCCCCCTAACGCTTACTATCCTCCCCCCCTCTCTCTCTACCATAATCGACCAACACCTAACCTCCACACTTATCTCTCTCCCCTAACCCCCTAACATCCCCCCTCTCTCTCTCAGTCCCACAACCCCTAAACCCTCCTATCTCTCCCTCACCCCAATAATAATCTCCTTAAGCCTCTCTCTCTCTCACTCCATAACCCTAACTAATCCCTTCTCTCCCTCTCTCAACACCCTACTCCTCCCCCTACATAAAATGCCCCCCTCTCTCTCTACCTCGACTCCATACCCCCTTCTCTCTAACTTTCCCAGTCTTCCCTAAACCCCTACCCCACTCCCTCTGTTGCATTCTATTTCTTTTTCTCCCCACCAAACCCCATCATCCTCCCTACCTCTAATGACCAAACTCTCCCCCACTTAAGCCCCATCTCTCTCTCTCTCTCTCTCTCTCTACTCCTACAACTAGTCCTAGCCCCCACCCACACCTCTCTCTCTCTCTCTACTCTACTGCTAATAACTAGCTAGCCTCCTATTCTCTCTCTCACATACACACGTACACACACATCCCTGGACCTACCCCTACAACTAATCCATGTCTCACTCTCTTTCTCTCTACCCCCCTCTCCCTAACCCTAGAAAACCCTCTCTCACACTCTCTCACCTCCTACCCCACCCTAACTCTAACACCCCTCTTTCTCTCTCTATCTCTCTCTCCCCTATCTCTTACTAACCCCCTCTCTCACTCATTATCTACCGTACTCCTCCACCTACACCTAAATCCCAACCATCTCTCTCTAATCTAACCTCTTACCACCCACCCCTCTCTCTCCCCTCCAACCCCCTAACACCCTCTGCTCTCCCTCTCTCACCTATTTCCCATAACCTGTAATAACTCCCTCTCTCACTCTCTCTTCCCTAATCCTCCACCTAAACCTATCCCCCAACCCACTAAAATCCCCCCTCTATCTCTCTCACACTCTCATGGCAACTAAGCCCCTCCTCTCTCTCCTTATCCTCCCTCATACTCTCCCTACCCATAACAACCCCACTGATCTCTCTCTCTTACTCCTAATACCCCTATCCCCCCTCTATCTTGCACTCTCACCTAATCCCCCTCTCCTAACACTTACCCCCAATCTCTCTCTCTCTCTCTCTCTCTCTCTCTCTCTTCCCCCACCCTATACACCCCTTCTCTTTAATTACCCTAATTTTCCCTAAACCACTTCCCCCACCTCCCCTCACTATGACCCTTACTACCCTCCTCTCTCACTTTCTCTCTAGTATACTCCACCTACACCTAACCCCCATCCTTCTCTCTCTCTCTCTCTATTTACACCCTAATGCATGATCCTCTCTTTCACACAAACTCACTAATCCTAAGCCCCACTCTCTCACCCTAACCTGACTCTCTCTCTCCTAACTCCCCTCCCCGTAACACCCCCTCTCTTCATCTCTCCTAATCCACCTTCTTCTACAACTTACCACGCACCCATATCTCTCTCTCCTGTAATCCCTTAATAGCCCTCACTCTCTCTCTTTCTATCTCTCACCCCTACTTTTTCTCTCTCTCTCCAATCATTATGAAGTCCCTCTCTTAATCTCTCACCATTATACTTCTCACCCTACCTTTACCCCACCTCTCTCTCACACACACACCTCTTCCCCATAACCCTTACCAACCAC
Source organism: Larix kaempferi (assembly GCA_027924585.1). NCBI lineage: Eukaryota > Viridiplantae > Streptophyta > Pinopsida > Pinales > Pinaceae > Larix > Larix kaempferi. The sequence goes on along the minus strand of BSBM01001458.1, from coordinate 207,538 downwards.
CTTTCTCACTCTCTCTCTCCCTTATTCCTCCAACTACACCTAACCCCCACCTGTCACTCTCTCCATAAACCCCCTAACACACCCCCTCTCTCTCTAACACTCTCAATACTCATCCCTCACTCTCTCTCATTAACTTCCCTCCTCTCCATACCCATAACCATCCAATCTATCTCTCTCTCCCTCCCTCCCTCCCTCTCTCTCTCTCTACCCATAATCCTCTCTCTATGTCTCTGTATTTTATAATCTTCCTCCCCCTACAACTTAGAAGCCCCCATCTCTCTCTCTCTCTCTCCTCTCTCTCTCTCTCTCTCTCTCTCTCTCTCTCTCTCTTGCTCGCTCTCTCACTCTTCTCCCCCCCTAAAGTATTCCCCCATTGTGATATCTATCTATTTCTCTCTCCCAACCCCCCTTATCCAACCTACCCCTAATCACCCACAACATCCCCCCCTTTCCCCTCAACTCTCTTTCTCTCTCTCTCTCACACACACACACACACAATAACACACCCCTAACCCCCACCCCCCCCTCTCTCACTGAATCCCCTAAGAACTTCCCTCTCTCTCTATAGCTAACCTGACCTCTCTCTCCATAACAACACTCATACTCTCCTTAATCCATACCCTCACTCTCTCATAATCCCCCCCCCTTAGGGAACCCTCTCTCTCTACCTCTCCTAAACCCCCTCCCCTTACTACTTACCACCCATCTCTCTCTCTGTCCCAACCCCCTAACACTCCCTGTTCTCTATGTCTCTTGCACACACACACACATTGTCATACTCCTCCAATTATCACTAAACTATTTATCTCTCTAACACACACATACATCACCCCTACTCCTCCCCCTACCCTTAACCACCCTCCTCTCATTCTATCTCTCTCCCCTCCTATCCCTAACTCTTACTAACCATGCCTCTCTCTCTTTCTCTCACTCTTTCTCTCTCTCTTTCTCTCCCTTCTTACCCCTAACACTTAATAACCCCCTATCTCACAATGCTATGCCTCCACCTACACCTAAACCCCACCCTATCTCTCTCCTATAACCCGATAACATCCCACCTATCTCCCTCACACACACACACTCATTATTCATAATCTCCCCTCACTCTCCCTAACCGCACACATACTCTCCTTAAGCTAATCTCTCGCCATGTCTCTTCTACTCCTGCTCTCGCTAACACCCCCCTCTCTCTCTCTCCTAATTCCCCTCCCCTTACGACTTACCACCCACCTCCCACTCACTCCCCCAACCCCCTGAAACATCATGTTTCCTCTCTCTCTCTCATACACACCCCTACTCCTCCACTTACCACTAACCTCCCCCCTTCTCTCTCTCCATAACCATTACTAACCCTTACCATCATTCCCCTCCCCATACCTTTAACCCCTCTCTCTCTCTCTCTCTCACACACACACACACACCCCTCCTCCACTTAACCCTTAGTGAACCCCTTTATCACTATCTGACTCCCCTATTACTCCACATACACCTATCCTCCACCTCTCTCTCTATCTCCCACAAAAACCTAACAACCCTCCTCTCTCTCACTCAATCATTACCATTAACCACATTCTCTCTCTCCCTAACCCACCTTCTACTCTCCATACCTAATAACCCTCCTCTCTCCCTCTCTCTCCAAACCTTCTAACACCCCCATTCTCTTTCTCTCTCTCCAAACCCCCTAACATCCCTTTCTCTCTCACTCTCTCACCCATACTTATCTTCTTACCACTAACTCCCCTCCTCTCACTCTCTCTCTAACCCTTGCCAACCCCCTTTCTTACTCTCTCATCACCATTCTCCTCCCTCTACCTTAAACCCCCTTCCTACATATCTTTCTCTCTCTCCCTCTCACCTCTTCCCCTTAACCCTTACTAAACCCCTCTCTCTCCCCCCAAACCCCCTAATATCCCCTTCTTTGACACTCTCACTACCCCTAAACCCCCACTCTCTCTCCCTAAGAAACCACTACTCTTTCTACCCATAACCACCCACCTCCCTCTCTCTCTCCAACTAACTCTCTCTCACTCCCCCTATCCCTAACCCCCTCTCTCTCTCTCCCTTGCCCCACCCTATATATCCCCTTCTCTCTAACTTACCTAATATACCCTAAACCAATGCCCCCCTTCCCACGCCATGATCTCTATATATTTCTCTCCCCTAACCCTCCTACTCCCCTCAATTCCTAATAGCCCACAACCTCAACGCTTGACATTATCCTTGTCTTTCTAGCTCTCTCTCTCTCACACACACACACACACACACATGTGAACACCCCTCTACTCCTCCACCTACCCCTAACCCCCAACCCTCTCTCTCTCTCCAAAACCCCTAACATCTCAAACCCCCTCCCTCCTCCTCCCACACTCTTTATCTCTCTCACACACACACAAAACCACCTACTCCTCCCCCTACCACCAACCCCTCCCCATCTCTCTCTCTCTCTCTAACTAACCTGCTCTCTCACTCTCTCACCCCTGTACTTGTCCTCCTACCTCTAACACCCCCTCCTCCTCTCTCTCTCTATTTATCTCCCCCCTCTTACCCTTAACCCTTACAAAATCCCTCTCTCACTCTCTCTCTTCCCTAATCTAACTATACTTAACCCCCACCTCACTCTATGACATAATATCACTTTCCATAAGCCCCCATTCTTTCCCTAACCCCACTTATACTCTCGTAATGCCCCCCCTCTCTCTCTACGCTGACCCTATAGCCCCATTCTCTCTAAATTCCCCAAACACCTATCTTCTCCCCCCACCCCAACCTATATATATTTCTCTCCCCAATATCCCTTCCTCACCCTGTTAGAACATTTTTACACCTATGTACATTAATCATTTATTAATTGATGATTAATTAGCCCAAGTGATTAATGATTACATCCCTAAGTTGATTAGATTGGTAAATGGTCAAATTATCATGAACTGGTTAGCAATGTGAACAAGTGCTGAGTCAAACCAGCTAATTGGAGCACTCCCCAGGGCAATTAATGCATTCAGCATGCCTAGAGCGCCCTCCTCAGGTCATTTAATGCATTCAGCATGCTTCTCTTCTACCTAGGGCGCATTTGCTCAGTTTGTGGACAATCTTGCCAACTTTGTCATCATTTTGGCCAATTTTAGCTTCCAAACCTCTAACCAACCAGTTTCTTCACATGTGTGAGGTCACATGGGCCTGTCCAGTCATTCCCAGCATTCACACTGCAGATTCGAACCAGTTTGGGATGGTTTGGGATATTTTGGTCAACCTAGGGGGGTTTGAGCTTTTTCTAAGCTAGATCAGTGTGAACACTCCAGATGGATTCAAATTCTTCCAGATTTGTATATATGAGTGTTCTTAACCTATGTTAAGGTTGGACAGTTAATAATATTGACATTATTCACCAATTTCATGTGTATTGTTCTTCATTCATTTAAATTTTTATGCTATTCTTGCAAATGTTGTGCAATCTTTCACCAGTGAGGAATCCACAGTAGCTAGGTTCAGCTGTGATTGAGATTTTACATGGTATCAGAGCTCTTGGAGCTAGAATTCGAACCAGCAAGACTGTTGTAGTGGATTGCCAGAAGCAGTGGAGAAACCACATAATTCCTGAGGCCATTGCCTTGAGCTTACTGGAGAAATCTAGTGGCTCCTCTCAGGTGTGATGCTCTCCCGAATGCACCCACTATCCATACAGGGTTCGAATCTGTTAGTGTAGATCCCTCCTGAGTGATTTGAGAGTTGTTTGCAGGTATTGAAGATCAACATTGTCAGCAAGTGCGAATTGCAGCAGAGAGAATGGAGCCATCTCACCCAAACGTGCTCACTCCCTTCAACTATTTCGATTGGAAGGCAGAAATGGTGATTTTGCTGAGATCCAAGGGTCTCTACAGAATCACGACGGGCACTGAGGTTGATCCAAACTCAGCTGTGGAGAAATCCAAGTTTTTTAACAGAATGGATGAGGCATTTGGCCTCCTTTGTCTTAGCATTTCGAGAGACCTCCTGTTTCATGTAGAAAGTCTAGCAACTCCAAATGAAGTGTGGCTCAAGCTTGAGACACTGTTTGGAAAGACTGATGAGATGAGAGGCCACCAGCTCGAAAATGAGCTTGTCTCACTGAGCCCAGGGAATTTCGATTCCATCCAGGACTTCTTCACCAAGTTCAAGAACTTGGTCTTGCAGATCAGACAATGTGGCATAGAGAAGAAAGAAGAACAGTTGGTGTTGTCCATTCTCTCCAAACTGGGTTCTGAATACTCAGTTTTTGTGTCTTCCTTCAACTCCACAAGGCTCACAGTTAGAGGTTGGAAGATGCCATCCTTGGCTGACTTCATGGAGATGCTAACTCAAGAGCAAGACAAGCTGGTCTTGATGGGCTCCATCAAGCAAAAAGACCAAGTTCTTGCAGCTGGAGATTCGAAATATGGAAGAGGCAAGCAAAAACCAAAGGGGCCGAAACCTCAAGAGAAGAAGATGAAGGAGAAGAAGCATTCAAGTGATGAAAGCTCAAGTTCAAGTGATGAAGATTCAAAAGTCAAGAAGATGAAGAGCAAGAAAGAGAAGCCCAAATGTGGTTATTGCAGAGGTTCTCACAATGAAAAATCATGTTTCAGAAAGAAGATAGACATTCTAACCAAGCTACTTGAAGAACATAACATTGATGCTCCAGATTTTGCAAGAAGAGAAGAAGCCAAGCTCTCTTTGGAACAAGATCATTGCCTCTATGCCACATGCAAAGGTAAAAAGCTCTATAATTTGGGTGAAAGAGCCAAATATTTTTCTGATATCTCTGTTTCTGATTTACATTCTGATATATCAGATTCAGAAAATTCAGTCTCTTCCCTGAAAGAATCTCCATCCAGTTCACCGAAGCTTTCTCCCAATACTAGTAATTTTTCACTAGTTTTTGACATGCCTTCTGAAAGCTCTTTCCCACTTCAATCAGATCTTTCATATTCTGATATGGAAGATAATATGTAGGCTGATATACAGGTTATGACAGCCATCAAACCATTTCCCCAACTGTTGGATGCCCAAAAGACCACACAAACCCCAAGTTCTACAGTTGGAAAATCTCACAATTTTATTGTTTCCAAAACTGTGTCACTGATCTATCTTGGTTTTATGTCTTGCATATCATTCCTTGGTTGGACAGCCATGTCATTGGCTATCATGGGACTGCTGTTCCACATGTCTGGACCTGATATTACCACCTATGGTTCAAAACTCAAGTCTCCAGACCCTTCAAGTTTGCTCAACTGTCAGTGTGATCCAGTTACACACACTTCTCTTACTGTAAAACCATTCGATCATGGAGACATTATACCTCTAGTTTTTGCTGCTCCATATGGCTCCTATTCTGATATATCAGAGCCACATGATCTCTATTACAGATTTGGGAAGGTGCTACATCATTTCAGAAGGAAGATTCATGGTTTGATTTGCCATGTGGAAGCTCCTCAAAATGCAGATTTTGTTGAAATTTTTGATGTTCTTTGGGAAGGATTTTGCAGAGATATCTTTTCCATTATTGATCATGTATTCATATCAGAGTATGTATGCAGCAAGAAGCATTCTTATAATGCTCCCCCATCATCAAATGATGAGATTCAAGGAGCCTTCCAACATGTTTTTTTTCCTACAAAACATTGAAGAATTGGTGCATGATCATGACATCCACAACATCTTCACCAAGTATTTCAGCAAGAAGTTGTTCATTCAACTCATTCAAGTGAAGAACAAGACCTGTTGAAGACCTTTTGATCATCTCTGTATCATGTCCATTCTTGAGGGAGGATTTTTCCCATGAGGTTTTGCCTCTTTCCTCATTTTACATGGACAAATAAATTTTCATGATGTAAAAGGTGACTTGAGCCTAGTTGCCAAGGCCTTAATTTTTGATATTTCACTAAGTCTAGCTTAAGGGGGGGTGTTAGAACATTTTTACACCTATGTACATTAATCATTTATTAATTGATGATTAATTAGCCCAAGTGATTAATGATTACATCCCTAAGTTGATTAGATTGGTAAATGGTCAAATTATCATGAACTGGTTAGCAATGTGAACAAGTGCTGAGTCAAACCAGCTAATTGGAGCACTCCCCAGGGAAATTAAATGCATTAAGCATGCCTAGAGCACCCTCCTCAGGTCATTTAATGCATTCGGCATGCTTCTCTTCTACCTAGGGCGCATTTGCTCAGTTTGTGGACAATCTTGCCAACTTTGTCATCATTTTGGCCAATTTTAGCTTCCAAACCTCTAACCAACCAGTTTCTTCACATGTGTGAGGTCACATGGGCCTGTCCAGTCATTCCCAGCATTCACACTGCAGATTCGAACCAGTTTGGGATGGTTTGGGATATTTTGGTCAAGCTAGGGGGGTTTGAGCTTTTTCTAAGCTAGATCAGTGTGAACACTCCAGATGGATTCGAATTCTTCCAGATTTGTATATATGAGTGTTCTTAACCTATGTTAAGGTTGGACAGTTAATAATATTGACATTATTCACCAATTTCATGTGTATTGTTCTTCATTCATTTAAATTTTTATGTTATTCTTGCAAATGTTGTGCAATCTTTCACCAGTGAGGAATCCACAGTAGCTAGGTTCAGCTGTGATTGAGATTTTACACACCCCTTTCCCCTTGGCTCTCTCTCTCTCTCTCACACACACACACACAAACACACACCTGTTCCTTGCCCTACAACTAAACACCTTTTTTCTCTCTCTAAACATTACTAACCCCACTCTTACTCACTCTGCCCCTACTCCCCAATCCTATTTCCCCCTCCTCCTACTCTCTCTCTTCCCTCTTTCCCATAACCCTTAATAAACCCCCCTCTCTCTCACACACACACTCTCACTACCCTTAATACCTCCCTCTCTCCACCTAACCCCACTCCTACTTTCCCTACCCATAACCAACTCCTACATCTCTCTCTCTCTCTCTCTCTCTCTCTCTCTCTCTCTCTATTTATCTCTCCATTACTCCCCCTACCACTAAACACCCCATCTGTCTTTCTTCTTATGCTCCCCCTCCCACTACAACTTACCACCCCCCCCCCTCTCTCTAACCCCACCTTGTACACCCCCTTCTCTATATTTATTATAATAATTTGTAAACCCCTATCCCTCCCCTCCTAGAGATATCTATCTCTTTCCCTCCCCTCCTAGAGATATCTATCTCTTTCCCTCCCTCAAGCACCCTCCTTCCCTACCTATTCCCCCTAACCCCCCTAACCCGACCCTGATCTCTTTTTCTTTCTCTCCTTGAAACACCCTCCTACCCTATAATCATAATAGCCTGCACCATTGATCCCCCCCTCACCCCTCAAGTATCTCTCTCTCTATTTCTCTATCTCCCTCTCTATCAGAAACACACACAAACACATACACCCCCCTACTCCTCCACCCCTCTCTCACCTCTTTTAAAGAACCATTATTAAACCTCTCCCTAATTTTCTCTCTCCCATACTCCTTCACCTACACCTAAAACCCAATGCTCTCTCTCCCCAGACCCCCTAACACCCAACCTAATTCCCTTCCTCCTACCACTTACCACCCTCCATTTGTTTCTCTACTTGTCCCTTATCTCTAACTTCCCTAATCATCCTTAAATACCTACCCCCCACTATGATCTATATCTATTTCTCTCCTCCAACCCCCCTCCTCTTTGCTACCCCTAATCACCCACACCCTGTCCCTTGGCCCCATATCTCTCTCTCTCTCTCTCTCTTTCTGTCCCACCACCCTACTCCTCAAGATACCTCTAACCTCGACCTATTTATCTCTTTCCCAAACCCCTAATAAACTCAGTTATGTCTCTCTCTCTCTCTCCCAACCACCCTACTCCTTCAGATAACACTAACCTTGACCCCTTTCTCTCTCCCCCAACCCCCCAACAACCTTAGTTATGTTTCTCTCACATAAACAAACCCCTACTCCTCTAGCTACCACTAAGCCCCCTACTCCCTCTCTCTCTCCTTTTAACCCTTACTAACCCCTTCTATCACTCTCTAACCACCATAATACTCACCCTATATTTAACCCCCTAACCCTTACTAACCCCCTCTCTCACTCTCTCTCTCCCCTACTGCTTCACCTACACCTAACTCCCACCCACTTCTCTCTCCCCTAACACCCCAACAACTCCCTTCTCTTACCCCCTAACATCCCTCCTAATATCCCTACCCATAAAATCACCATTTACCCATATACTTCTCTCTCTTACTCCCCCTAACGCCCCTTCCTTCTCTACTAACCCCTCCCCTTACAACTTATAAATCCCCGCTCTCTCTCTCCCCCTCCCCTATACACCCTTCCCTCTAACTTCCCTAGTATTCCATAAACACCTATCCACCACTCTCTCAATCATGATATATTTCTCTTTCTCCCATGCAATCCCCCTAATCCTACCAACCTCTAATCACCCACACCCTCCCCCACAACCCTCCCCCACATCCCCATCTCTCTCTCTCTCTCTCTCTGAAGCCCCTAACACCAACTCGACATCTAGTTATCTCTCTCTCTCTCTCTCACACACATACATACTTGTCCCCATACCACTAACCCCCCCTCCCACTCTCTATCTCTCCCACCTCTCTCACTCTCTCACCCCCTACTCCTCGCCCTACCTCTAAAACATCTCTCTCTCTCTACCTATCTATCTATCTCTCTATACCTCTCTTCTCTTCCCTTTAACCTTTACGAACCCCCTCTCTCACTATTTCTCTACCTACTCCTCCACCTACACCTAACCCCTAACCATATCTCTCTAATCCAACCCCTTTCAAACCACTCCCCTCTTTCCCTTGCAACCCCCTAACACCCTCAATTATCTCCCTCCCTCAAACACCCCCTACTCCGACCCTACCTCTAATTCTGCTCATATATTTGTCTCTCCTTAACCCTTACTAACCCCCTCTCTCACTCTCTCCATATATCTCTCTCCTACTTCTCCAACTACACCCAAACCACACCTCTCTCTATCAACAATCAAATTAACAACCTTAACAAGTCAAGGTAGAAGCACATTTTACCATTCTCCCAAAGCATGAAGACCATAAATATGGAACAATTGAGAGATTTAATGTGTCATCTGACCACCACTTCCACAAAGGAATAGGTATGTGGAGACAAATGTTTCTCTAAAGTGGCCAAGTCTAGGACCACTTAAAGGGCTAAAACCCAGTTTCTACAACTCCTAGAGTGGAAAGAATACATCACAGGTGTATTAATTGTCCAAAAAAATATGGAAAATCAAGTCAAAATCCTAAAACAATAGAAAAGTGGGCTTTTGAATGAAAATAATCAAAATTGACCAAAATATTTAGTCCCACATTCATGTTTAGTCATTGAGTGCACAAATCCCAATGCTATAAAAGAAAGGTATTTGGGGCATAACAAGTGAGAAAAAGTGAGAGCAAAGGCATGATGGGAGATTGGAAATGTTGGAAATCTCTCTTCAACAGAAAGCTCTTGAAGGATCGAAGGAAAGGATGGAGAATAATTGCTCAACAAAAAGTAGAATGGATTCACCTCAAGCAAGGTTGTAAGTAAGTATAATTTCTTCTTTGATTTCATATGAAGTAATTCAATTTTCCTAGTGAGTTAAGTTTTTCCATCCAAGTTTATTTCAAATTCAAAATAGTTAAAGATCTTAGGAAATTTTAGATAATTGTTAATTTTTGTGAATTGAATCTCACCAATTCATAGTAATATATATAATAAGAGTAGACACATCCCTACACTAAAATCAATCAACACATTTACCTTTATGATTGGAAAAAAATTGGAAAATGTTTTCCTAATTGTTTTATGAAACCCCACTTCATATTTACTCTGAAGTATGATTTGTGGAACATGTTGGAATAAATACTATTCCTTATCTTAAATTGAAAATACATTACTTGAGTATTATATATGTCACAAAACCCAAAATACCTATATATAAAAAAAAATTCCATGCATGTATACTTTTGTACTTCTAACATCATTGAATCAATTTAATTTACTTTATTTACAATTGGATTCTAAACAGAAGTTGTTTTATGTTGACAGGGTTCATATTCACTTCTTCGAATCATAAATCAACCAAAGTGAGCCCCTATCAAAGAAATTATTAGCACCATGTCAAGGTTATGTTCTTGAATAACATCCAAGATCTAGGACTCAATCCTAAACACATTTGTTACATATGTATGCTAGGGTATAGGTTCTAAGCTTTACTTCTTTTATGATCCTACTATCTTAGGATTATAAGTATCCTTAAATAAGTATTTAACCTAGAAAAATTTGCATGATGAGGGTTTAAACACTTAAAAACCTTGCATGAACTTAACTTAGGTTACTAACATTTATTAGTGTAATTTATGGATTCATTAGTATAGCTTCTGCAATTAAATTGAGGGACTTCTACATTATAAGGTTGATTTCCACTGCTTCCACATTTCCGCATTTCAGATTGTGGGTTGCGGGACCTTCAATTACAAAGTTGAGATTTAGCACTTCTGCATTTTTGACTTCCGCATTATGGATTGCGGGTCCTTCATTTACAAGGATGATTTTTTAGTGCCTCTGCAATCCTGACTTCTACATTACGGATTGCGGGTTGCGGGTTCTTCATTTAAAAGGATGAGTTTTTAGTGCCTTCGCATTCTCAACTTTCGCATTGCAGATTGTGGTTTGTGGGTTCTTCATTTACGAGGATGAGTTTTTAGTGCCTCTGCATTCCTAACTCCCACATTGTAGGTTGCGGGGTTTAGATGAGTTTTTAGAAATATTTAGAATGTAAAACTGAACTAGATAATGCACTGACTTATAACAATAAATTATCTATTGAATGAACATCTAAATATAATTATGCATAAAGAATGTTACAAAAACAAACACAACAATATTCTCAGCATAGCAATAACAATCAATTAAAACCTAAACCAGTCGATGCAGATCAAAACTGAAGGTCGTTGTTCCTCCAAACCAAACTTCCAGAACAACCAAACTACTTGTTTCGAAAGCCCCGAGCTTGTTTACTGAACCACAAGGATGAATACTGGTAACTAAGATCGCTTGCATTGATAATAATGCACTCTTGCACAGACTAACTCAAGTTTCCCCTCCATCATGAGCCACCTAATCATTCAATGGGATCATACTTATAGTATTTTCCTAGGACTTAGCTCATTTATGAGCCACCTGCTCGTAACTGCTCCAATAGGAGTCTCGACCTGATTTTTAGGGAAGATGCCTCCTGCATCATTGAGTTATTTAATAAAATGCCTTACCACTTGGGCCTTTGTCTTTGAAACTTGGCATTCATCCTTGTGGGTCAGCAAACACTCTTCAACAACTATTTCAGTTTTCATTCCCTCAGTTATTTAATAATTTAAAAATAATAATTCATTACAAATGCCTTTACCTCACTTGGTCAATAATGCCCAATTCTAATAATAACATATAGTCTTGTAATAAAAATAATTGTTTGGGTTCTTCAATGTATTACATACACCTGCCATTAGAAATTAACATTGTCCTCGATGTTACTTTTAATCATTCTGAAATAGAATTGGATATGCCTCCCGCATATTACTTTCCAATTCCCAAGTATCCTCCTCTCAACTAAGGTTGTTCCATTGCACCTTGACTTGTCTGATGGTGCAGTTCCAGAGAAAAAGTTCTCTCCTCTTGAGAATACATTCTGGTCCTACCTGAAATTATCCTTTAGGTTCCACCTGAATAACATTCTAGTTGACTAAATGAGTAGTATCATGAACATATCTCTTTAAAATTCAAATATGAAAAACATTATGTACTTTAATTGTAGGTGGTAGTGCTAGCTGATAAGCTACTTGTCCAACCTTTTCCAATATTTCAAAGGGTCCATAATACCTGGGTGTCAACTTTGCACATTTTCCCAATTTTAAGGAACTTTTTCTGGGTTCCACTTTCACATATACATGATCTCCTACCTGGAATCTCTTTGAGTTCTTTTCAAATATGCATAAATTTTTTGTCTATCTTGAGCTATCTTCAAGTTGTGATGTACATATTTCATTGTTAGATCCATATCCCTTAATAATTTAGGACCTAACATTAGTCTATCAACTGGACTACTCCAAGAAATTGGATTGTTACACTTTCATCCATAAAGTATATCAAATGGACTCATTTTAGTAGATGCTTGAAAATTATTGTTATATGCAAATTCAACAAGATGTAAATACTCTTCCAATTTTCCAGGTTTACCCATTACATACATTCTAAGCATATCTTCTAAAATCTAATTTACTCTTTCAGTTTGACCATCAGTCCGAGGGTGATATGCAGTACTGAAATTTAATTGAGTATCCAAACCTTTAAATAAATCCTTCCAGAAATTTCCCATAAACTTTGCATCTCTATTAGAAATTACCACTTTAGGTACACCATGCAATCTAAAAATTTCTTTCATAAAAATATCAACAATATTAATAGCTTTATAGGTAGACTGGACTGGAATAAAATGTTCTTCCTTACTAAATTTATCCACTACAACCATAATGGAATAATTTTGTTTAGCATTCTTAAGAAAACCTATTATAAAGTCCATGCTAATAATTTCCAACTTCCATTATGGAATGGGGAAAGGTTGTAGCAATCTGGCTAGATGCTGATGTTCAGCCTTAACCTACTGACATTCAATGCATCTAGATATATATTCTGCTACTAGCTTTTTCATATTAGGCCAAAAGAATTCCTTTCTTAGCATAGTGATCATTTTTTGATATCTAGGATGTCATGAATATGGTATTTTATACATTTCATTCATGATTAATGACTTGATCTCTTCTGAATTAGGTACATATAATCTGTTTTTACATACCAAAAATTCATTTCTTTTTAGGATGAATTATGTTTTCACTTTATTTGTTTTATTTTCTACTGTTTTTTGCTTTAAATTTTGATGTTCTTTATCAAATTTTTCTCGTCTTGATTTTATCTTCCAAATCGGTCTCATAATTACTACTTGTAGTAACATACATCATATTTGCATGACGACTTAACACATCATCCACTTTATTTTCTTTCCCTTTGATATGCTTAATTTCAAATTCATATTCACTTAGGAAGGATAACCATCTAGATTGTATATCATTTAAATTTTGTTGGTCAAATAAATATTTTAAACTGACATTATCAGTCACTAGTAAGAATCTTCTTCCTATAAGGTAGTGTCACCACATTTTAAGTGCATGTATAATGGAAACTAACTCTAGATCGTGAGTAGCATAATTATTTTCATGTTCTTTAAGCTTCCTTGATTCATAGGCCACCACATAGTTTTCTTACATTAATACCCCACCTAGACCCTCTTTGCATGCATCTGTGCATATAACAAAATCCTTATAGGGGCCTTCTATCTTCAGGATAGGGGTTGTTGTTAATAAATACTTCAGTTGATTAAAGTTGGTTTCACATTTCTCATTCCATTCAAATTTCTTACCCTTCTTTTGTAATGAAGTTATAGGATATGCAATTTTTGAAAAACCTTCAATAAATTTGCGATAATATCCAGTAATCCCCATAAAAGATCTAATATCAAATACATATTTTTGCACATACCATTCCATGATAGCTTTAATTTTATCGAGATCCACCAATTTACCATCTTTAGGCACAACATGTCCTAAGTATTGGATTTTATCTTTAAATAAATCACATTTACTGAATTTAGCATATAGTTTTTGTTCTCTTAATACTTGTAGGACTATTTTTAAATGCTCTTCATGTTCTTGCTAATATTTAGAATAGATTAATAAGTCATCAATAAAGACAACTACGAATTTATGTAAGTACTTACTTAGGATACTATTCATTAAGCACATAAAAGAGACTGGATCATTTTTCAACCCAAATGGCATTACGACAAACTCATAGTGATCGTATATGGTCCTAAAAGTTGTCTTAAATATATCTTCATCTTTAACCCAGACTTGACAATATCCATATCTCAAGTCTATTTTTGAAAATATCTTCGCTCCTCTGAATTGGTCGAACAAGTCATTAATTCGAGGTAGAGGATATCTATTTTTAATTGTCATTTTATTTAATTTTCTATAATCTATACACAACCTAAGGGTTCCATCATTTTTCTTTACAAATAAAACTGGTGCCCCCCAAGGAGAAAAACTTGGTTGAATATACTTTTATCAATTAATTCTTGAATCTGTACTTTTAATTCATTAATTTCCAAAATATTCATACGATATGGATATTTCGACGTTGGTACCCGCCCATGGTAACAAGTCAATAGTAAAATCAATCTCTTTTTTTGGAGGTAATCCGGGAATTTATTCCAGAAACACATCCTTGAATCTCGTAAGATCGGTATGTCATCTATTTTGACTTCATCATTTTTATTTTTGTATTCAATTATACAAACAACATATAGTTTACAGCCTTTGTGAATAGACCTTTTCATTTGTAAAACAAATATTTCTTTAATAGAAATCTTCTTTGGAATTCATTTTACAACAATAGTATTACTTTCTTCATCTATGCATGAGAATGTTTTATCATATGAATTTAGAATTACTCTATGCTTTTATAACCAATCCATTACTATCAATAAATCGTGAGATCCTAAAGGTAAAATATTTTGGTCAACTTGTGTCTTTAGACCATTCATAAGAAATTCACATCCTTTCATAAAACTAGTTACTTTTTGTTTCGTTCCTATAGCATGTTGAACTAACCAAGACTTTTGAAATTTGTTTAGCTGTATTTTACATAACTCTACTATTATTGGTGAAACATAACTTAAACTTGAATGCTACGTCTCCTACGGTAGTGTCTTCTTGAATGATGTGTACATTGCTGAAAATTTTCTTTCTAAATAGACAATATTTAAAATAGTGTGGTTCGCCACATTCCCAAAATTTTAAAGGTTCCCTTTGATTAACATTTTTATTCTAATAAGTAGGAATTTATTTTTCTCTATTGATTATTGGATTTGATGGTTTACTATTCCTGTAATTATTTCTTTGAAAGTTATGATAATTAGCTCCATAATTATTAAAAAATGTTTTTCTTCTTTCCCGTTGATAGACATTATCAAATATTTTTCCTTTCCAAACTGTTCCATTATCTTTTCTGTTTTTATTTTGATCATAACAAAAATTTTCTTTCCTCATAGTTTCATCTAATGTTTTAGGATTATCATATTCAATTATATCCCTATTGATTGTAGGTAAACAACTTAATAAACGTTGTATTTTTTGTTTTTCATCAGCAATATAAGGTACATAACGTAATAAACTCAAAAATTTACTGCATAGTTCTTTCATTGTAAAAGTTCCTATTTTTAAATCATAGAACTCTTTAGATTTTTCTTCATAATACTGTTCTGACAAGTATTTTCTTTTAAAGTATTTTTTGAAAATTTTCCAAGTTAAGTAGCGTTCTTTAATGTTCTTCACCTTTTTAATGTCTTTCCACCAAATCTCGATTTTTCCTGTTAGATTATAGATTGTCATTTTTTCTTTTAGTTCATCAAATAATTATAAATCCGGAAATACTTTTTCATTCCCAAAAGCCAAGATTTTGCTTCTTCTCTGGTTTCAAGTTTACCATAGAATATGGGATGTTTTATTTTTTTTAATTCCCCATAGATTTCTTCATATGGTTTATACTTTTTTCTTCTTGGATTTGACGCAAGTCGCCCTACGGAAATAAGGTTCTTGCTTAACAATACACACAACACAAACCACAATGCTTACACAAACAAGGTGTATAACGAGATGCCTGGATTGGCTTATATTACCTCTTTGAAATCGGTTACAATATAAAATAACTGTAAGCAAATAACTAACTACAATCGGCCTCAGCCGTTACAACTTAGAAGTAACTGTGGTGTGTCTCCCCATCTGTCAACCTCACCCTCTCCTGGTTTTCCTCTGGAACTCTGAGCTATGGTTCGATCTCAACACTCTGCACTCGGCCTATGTGACTCTTCACAACTCTCTTGGCTCTGCACTCTGCTCTGCTGAGCAGTCCCCCCCTAGACTGAAAGCCTTCTCATCTTATTCTACTCTGCGGGTGTTGTTTTCAAGATTACAATCCTGAGACACGCATTCCCTCCATTCGTTGATCCTATCCAAATCCTGCGAATCTGCACTGTCAGCTTCTAGATGTGTTGTACAACCTCCGTCCATGACGTCCTCTGTCACGTCCTTCACCAACTCGCCATAACTATCATAACTTCCTCAGCAACCCCAAACAACTACTAAGTATAGTTCATTGACTGTCTGTCGTTTTGACCCTGCAGCAGCAATACAGTCCCATCTCGACTACCCCGTCTGTTTTCTCCTTCCCAATATATTTGGCTTCTCCAAACCTTGTCGTGTCGTAGCTTGACCACTTGTCGACTACCCGACCTCTTACATTGATCACCATCTGTCGACCATTTCCTGTCGATCCTCGACCTCTCACGACATCCGCTAGTCCTTTAGTCAATCACACTCCAACTGCTTCTGCTCGACTTGCTGACTTGGAAAAGTCAACCTGCTTCTCGCACCAGTGGTCATCGGCACTCCCGCTGGTTGGATCTCCTCGGTCGATCAACTTCGACGGATCTTCCTAGGTCCCGATGCTCCTGCATCAGTCTCCCCAGGTGAAAAAGAATTTGACTGCTCCATCAGTCTCCTGAACTCTTCTTCAAAAATCCACGTTGCCTCCTACAACTCATCATTTGTCCATCGGACCAAGTATTCCTTCATGCACGATCTGTGAGTATGCCCCACTTCGCACTCATCAATTACTTATGCGATCCCTTCTTTATGTCGGTCTGGGATCTGGTCTATCTAGTCGATGTTGTTTCCTTCACCCGTACCGCTACTTGACCCTTCTTCAAATTTATACAGGTTTGAGACATTGAACATTGCTGAAATGTTCAAGTGTTTCGGCAACTCTAACACATAGGCATTGTCTGAGATCTTCTTCAGAATCCTGCATGGTCCTATCTTCTTCAATTTCAGCTTGTTGTATGTTCCTGTCGAAAATCATTCCTTCCACAAATATGCATAGACTAAGTCCCCTTCATGGAATGACAATAGTCTCTTCCTCCTGTCGGCTCTCAACTTGTAGGCCGCGTTACTCTTCTCAATGTGCCTTCGCACATTTTCATGAACTTCATGCATATGCTCTATGAATTATTCTGCATTCACACTCTTCCTGGTTTCTGTCGGCAATTTGACTAGATCTGCCACTACATGTGGACTCCTCCCTTGAACAATCTGGAATGGACTCAGTCCTATTGATCGATTCACAGAATTGTTATATGCAAACTCCACCTGTGCTAACACATTCTCCCACTGCTTGGGTTTGTCAGCTGCTAAACATCTCAGAAGGTTTCCCAAACTTCTGTTTACAACCTCGGTCTGTCTGTCTGTCTGCGGATGATATGCCGAACTAAACTCTAACTTCATGTTGAGTTTCTTCCATAGGGTCCTCCAAAAATGCCCCATGAATTTCGTATCCCTATCCGACGTGATACTCTTTGGAAACCCATGCAACTTAACTATTTCCCTAAAGAATAGTACAGCAATTCCTGTGGCATCACTTGTCTTCTTACATGGTATGAAATGTGCCATCTTCGAAAATCTATCAACTACAACAAATATTGAGTCATTCCCCTACTACGTCCTTGGCAATCCTAACACAAAATCCATGCTAAGATGCTCCCATGAGTTTTCTGGTACCAGCAATGGTGTATACAACCCTTTGTTTTGGCTCTTTCCCTTCGCCAACTGGCAAACTTGACATTGTCAAACCCATTTTATGACATCTGTCGACATCCTCGGCCATAAATACTTTTCGTTAATCAGTGCTTTGGTCTTGTCGATCCCAAAGTGTCCTGCTAACCCTCCATTATGAAATTCTTGGATTAGGTTCTCTCTCACTGATCCTCTGGGAATACACAACTGACTTCCTCTGAATAGGTAACCTTCTTGAATGAGATAACTCAAATATGGAGTCCTGTCGGTACTCCAAGGCTCACAACATGCCTTCCATGCCTTCCATGCCTTCGCAAAATCTTCGTCGGCTTCATACTCCATCTTTATCGAATTTATTCCTCATGCCTGAACAGTTATCGTGCTCAATAACGCAACTCTCCTGCTCAACGTGTCGGAAAATTTGTTCGACTTTCCCGACCTATGTCGCAGCACGAATGTTGATGTATATGTAACTTCGGAATGTATTTCATCAGTGTATTATATATATATTTATTGTACCCTTATAAGAGATGTGTTATTCCTCTATAAGGAAGTGTCGTCATGTGGATTGACAAGTGTCGCAAGTGTGTGTACTTGCCGATGGGTTATTAGACCACCTTATGGGGTCGGCCCTATTTAATATATAATATAATGTGGATGTACTCAAGTAGAGAAGTCGGCCCCAGTAGGTCACTGGGCAAAAAGGTGAGTATAAATAGAGATAGGAGATCTCTATTTTACTCACTCGGAAAAGTATCTATCTCTCTCTCTGAAAAGTGGCGCACTAGTGAGGAGGAGGAGGATCATCTGCTAGGAGACTATCTCTGTATTATTTGGTTGTATTTTGGTTTAGCCATTGCTCTCTCTATCTCTGAGGAAGTTGTGGGGTTTTTCACCTTAGGGTTTTCCCCACGGAAACTCTGTGTCTCTTGTCTCTATGCTTTTGATTCTTGTGATGCTTGTGATGCTTGTCATATTATGATTGTCATGCATTGATATACCGTAGATGTTATTCTCTCAGCAAAGATCCTATAGTATTGTGATTTAATACTGAAAATTTAACATGGTATCAGAGCTTAACTGAGAAGAAGACATTTTGCAGTGACGGAAGCTTGTATTCCTTGTTTATTGGGTTTCTCTCCTCAGATTTTTGAAATTCAGTATAGTAGATTGGATCTACTCATCAAGGCGCATCTTTCTGTCCAATCAGATTTTAGTTTCGAGCATTTTCAGTTTTGGCCCTAAAAATTAGGGTTTCCACAAAAATAGGAATTTCTGGAAACTGAAGGTGCAGCTGGAAGCTCCTTGCAAAAATCAAAGGTTTGAGCTTTGGATCGAGATTTTTGGTTGGGTAGATCTCCGGGAAACTCAAACCCTAATTCAGGGCTCTCCCTAGTGAACCCGGGAGGACAAAAAGGCAATTCTGAAGGGCAAGACTTTGCTGATCTCAAAATCTGAATGTACTAGGCTGATCAGCTCTCCAAGGCGCATCTTTCTATCCTTTCAGAATTTTGAAATTCACATTTTGAATTTTTAGGGTTTCTCTGACAAACCCTAATCCGGGACCAGATCCAGTTTTCAGCACTTCAAGTGGTAAGTACTAAATCTTTTCTATTTCCATTTGAAGTACTCTTAAAGATGTCTCTTCACACCAAGCTTGAGGATAAGCTTGAAGGGGCTGATAACTTCCGAGCTTGGAAGTATAGGATTGGGCTAATCCTGGAAGAGAATGAGTTGGACTCATATGTGAAAGAAGACATCCCTATCCCAGAGGATGAAGAGGCCAAGGTATTGCACAAGAAGAACTTGGTCAAGGTAAAGAGAATCATTGCTGATTCTATCAAAGATCATCTCATTCCCCATGTGTCTTCTCTCAAGACACCCAAAGAGATGTTTGAATCTTTGACCAAGCTATTTGAAGGAAAGAACATAAATCGGAAGATGACCCTGCGGAACCAATTGAAAGCAGTGAAGTTTCAGAATGGAGAAACCATTCAATCTTACTTTTCAAGGGTCTCTCAGATCAAGGAACAATTAGAAGTAGTAGATGAAATGGTGGAGAATGGTGAGGTGGTGATGACTACACTAAATGGCCTACCTAGGTCATGGGATTCCTTTATTCAAGGAATTTGTGCAAGGAAGAAGTTGATCTCTTTCAGTAGGCTTCGGGAAGAATGTTCTCAAGAAGAAGCTAGACTTATAGCTCGTGAGGAAAAGATGGGAGGTGAAGATCAAGCTCTTGCAGCTCACACCAAAAGAAGTAAATCCAAGAAGGAATCATCTCATAATAGAAGATTCTCTCACCATCATCATTATCATAAAGATAAGAAAGATCTCAGATGCTTCACTTGCAATGAGAAGGGACATTTTGCTTCAGATTGTCCCAAGAAGAAGAAAGACAACAACAACAACTTCAGTAAGAAGAAGAAGGGCAGCAAAAGAAGATTTCATGCTCATGCTGCCGAAGATGATGAACCCCCAAAGAAGAAGGCTAAGGCAGAAAGTAGTAGTGATGATGACTCATCAAGTGAAGAAGAGTATGTTTTAATCTCTGCACTCACTGGTACCATCTCCCATGGTTGTAATGATTGGTTGATTGATAGTGGGGCTTCCAAACACATGACTGGGTTCAAGGAATCTTTTATGAACCTTTCTGAACATGAATCACCCCATAAGGTGAAACTTGGGGATGATTATCAATATCCAATCAAAGGAAGTGGTGAAGCTTCTTACAACCTAGATTCTGGAAAATCTCTGAAGATGAAGGAAGTCCTCTATGTACCTGGACTCAAGAAGAACTTACTCTCCATCTCTGCTTTAGATGCAAAAGGTATGAGGGTTGCATTTGTTGATGGCCAAGTACTAATGTGGCCAAAGGGAAAGACCATGGATGATGCAGTAGTGATTGGAGAGCAAGAGGGAGGCTTGTATAAACTAAAGGGTCAACTTGAACATGCCATGATACATGAATCCATGGAGCCAAGTGAACTTTGGCATAGGAGACTTGCTCACATGCACTATAGAGCACTTCCAATCGCAAGCAAGGCTGTAGAAGGTCTTCCTGAAATCAAGACCAAACATGAAGGTGTTTGCAAAGGATGTGCAAAAGGTAAGAACATTAAGAAGGCTTTCCCAAGTAGTGAAAGCAAGGCAAAAGACATCCTGGAAATCATCCACTCAGATGTATGTGGCCCCATGTCATCCAGTTCCCTAAGTGGGTATGTTTACTATGTATCATTTATTGATGACTTCTCCAGGAAGACTTGGGTATACTTCTTGAATGGCAAAGATGAGGTGCTTGATAAATTCAAGGAATTCAAAACCTTAATGGAGAATCAAACTGACAAGAAAATCAAGACATTCAGATCTGACAATGGTGGAGAATTCACCTCAAATGACTTCAAGAAGCTTTGCAGTGATTCAGGGATTAAGAGGGAGTTGACTGCTCCTTATAATCCTCAACAGAATGGAGTTGCAGAAAGGAAGAACAGAACTATCATGGAAGCAGCAAGGGCAATGTTGCATGACCAGGATCTTCCTATGCATCTATGGGCAGAAGCAGCTAGAACAGCTCTATATGTGCAGAACAGAACACCCCACAAGATATTGGACAACAAGACACCAGAAGAAGTCTTTTCTGGTAAGAAACATGAAGTCAGCCATCTCAGAATATTTGGTTGTCCAGTATACACTCATGTCCCAAAGGAGAAGAGGACTAAGCTAGATCCTTCAGGAAAGAAGGGTATCTTTGTGGGTTATAGTGAAAGCTCGAAGGCTTACAGGATATATTTTCCAGGGTTCAAGAAGATTGATGTCAGTAGGGATGTAACATTTGATGAGAATTCAGCATTCATCAAATCAAGAAAGGCACCTACCGAAGTTTATGAAGAACCTAAGGAAACAAGATTTCAGGACACTACCATGACTGAAGCAGTTCCAGAAACTGCTCGTGAGTTTGAAGATCCACAAGAACCTGTAGATCCACCCCATGAGGATAACTCTCACAAGAGGAAACCTGCATGGGCTAGAGAGCTCATTCATGATGCAGAAAGATTTGGCATTCCAGAAGAAGAACACAGAGCAAAGAAGAGAACCAGATCACACACCAGTTATGTTGCTTTACTCTGTGACATCACGAACAAAGAGCCTTCCAATTATGAAGAGGCAGCAGAAAAGAAAGAATGGAAGGATGCTATGGTTGAGGAATACCAATCAATTATGAAGAATGATGTTTGGGATGTTGTCCCAAGACCTAAAGGGAAGTCTGTTGTGACTTCCAAGTGGATCTACAAAATCAAGCATGCTGCAGATGGCAGTGTGGAAAAATATAAAGCAAGATTCGTATCTCGTGGTTTCTCTCAGAAGGAAGGAATAGACTATGAAGAAACCTTTGCACCTGTAGCCAGATATACTTCCATAAGAACAGTACTTGCCCTGGCTGCAGCAATGAAATGGAAGATACACCAGATGGATGTCAAGACTGCTTTCCTGAACGGTGTAGTAGAAGAGGAAGTATATGTGGAACAGCCACTCGGCTTTGAAATACATGACAGGGAATCTTATGTATGCAGATTGAAGAAAGCCTTGTATGGCTTGAAGCAAGCTCCCAGAACCTGGTATGGTAGGATGGACAGTTTCCTATCTAGTTTGGGCTTTACCAAGAGTAAAGCGGATTCCAACCTTTACTACAAGGTTGAGGAAGGGAATCCTGTGATTCTACTACTATATGTGGATGACCTATTTGTGACAGGAGATGACAGAATGATTGCAGATACCAAGAGGAAGCTTGCAGCTGAATTCGATATGAAAGATTTGGGAATGATGCACTATTTCCTAGGTATGGAGGTGTGGCAGAATGCAGGTGGGATCTTCCTTGGTCAAGGGAAGTACACAGTAGATATCCTGAAGAGATTTGGGATGATGGATTGCAAGGCCATGGCCACACCTATGGCATCGAATCTGAAGCTTCTTTGTGATGCTTCATCTGAGCCAGTTGATGTTTCTATGTATCGTCAGATGATTGGGTCCTTGATGTACCTGACGAACACGAGACCAGATATTTGCTTTGCTGTGAACACATTGAGCCAGTTCCTGACGGATCCGAGGAGTGTTCACCTGGTTGCTGTAAAGCATGTTCTGAGGTACCTGAAGGGTACAGTGGATTATGGGCTCAGATATGAGGCGAATCAAAAGTTTAACCTGCTGGGTTATGTTGATTCAGATTGGGCTGGCAGTGCTGCAGATAGGAAGAGCACATCTGGGTGTTGCTTCAGTATGGGATCAGGTGTGATCTCTTGGTTTAGCAGGAAGCAGTCCTGCGTAGCACTGAGTACAGCTGAGGCAGAGTATGTTGCAGCCTGTTCAGCTAGTTGTGAGGTAGTATGGCTATGGAAGCTACTGTCTGAGTTATTTGATCTCCCGTTGGAGGCTACTGGTATCTTCTGTGATAACCAGAGTTGTGTGAAGCTATCCGAGAACCCAGTGTTTCATGACAGGTCGAAACACATAGAGATCAAATATCACTACATCAGGGATATGGTGCAGAGAGGAGCTGTGAAGCTCCTGTATGTTGCGACGGACGAGCAGATTGCAGATGTGCTGACGAAGCCACTAGCTAGGGTGAAGTTCGAGTACTTCAGAGAGAGGCTTGGCGTGCTTCAGATCGAGGATACTTCGAGGAAGAAGTGATGGACACATTTGCTGAAGCCATTCCAAGCATGTTGGAAGGAGGATCCTTCACATGGCTGTGGATGTAAGCGCTGGATGATGAGCATCAGGATGATGTTCTGGTTTCTGCTGGATATGATCAGTTGGATCATTTTTGTATGCATGTACGCATCATGTTGGATGCTGGATATGATCATTTGGATCATTTTTGTATGTATGTACGCATCATGTTGGATGCTGGATATGATCAGTTGCATCATTTTTGTATGTATGTATGCATCATGTAGATGCTGGATATGATCAGTTGGATCATGTGTATGTATTTTGTATATGCATCATGTTGGATGCTTGGACCATGTATCTGTATATGTATCAGGTGGGTACATTGTATGATCAGATGGATCATGTATGGTGATATGTATCATGTATTTGTATTTGTATCAGGTGGATACATTGATGATCAGGAGGATCATGTATGATGATATGTATCAGGTAGATACTTGGTATGCATCAGGAAGATGCATTGATGATCATGAGGATCATGTATAATGATATGTATCAGGTAGATACTTGGTATGCATCAGGTAGATGCATTGATGATCAGGATGATCATAGATGACGAGCTTCAGGATGTTGCTCCAGATCACATGCAGCAGGATGTTGCAGTGATGATGATCAGGATGATCATGGATACATCAAGATGATGTATGGTGAGTATCAGTTTGATACTCTGTGGCCATGGATCAGTTTGTGCAGATAAGCATGTAATTTGTGCCCTGGGAGATTTGCAGATGGTCTTTCGAGGTTTTGCCTTTGGCATGTAATTTGTGCCCTGGGACATCTGGCAAATGCTCTTTCGAGGTTTTGCTTGGGAGGACATATAATTTGTGCCCTGGGAGATCTGCAGATAGTCTTTCGAGGTTCTGCCTATGGCATGTAATTTGTGCCCTAGGATATCTGGCAGATGCTCTTTCGAGGTTTTGTCCTATGGCATGTAATTTGTACCCTGGGAGATCCGATAGGTTGAGCTGTGTGCTCGTAATCAGTCTTGGGATGCTCTTGCGAGGTTTTTCCATGACCACATGTAATTTGTGCCCTGGGAGATCCGATAGGTTGAGCTGTGTGCTCGTAATCAGTCCTGGGATGCTCTTGCGAGGTTTTGTGGTGACCACATGTAATTTGTGCCCTGGGAGATCCGATAGGTTGAGCCGTGTGCTCGTAACCAGTCCTAGGATTCTCTTTCGAGGTTTTGTGGTGAGGTCACATATAATTCGTGCCCTGGGAGATTTGCAGATGGTCTTTTGAGGTTTTGCCTATGGCATGTAATCTGTGCCCTGGGACATCTGGAAAATTCTCTTTCGAGGTTTTGTGACGCACGTAAAAGTCCTGAGGATTCCACAGTATGGCCAGTGATGACGAAGACCTGCAGGTGGTGGGCCTACATCCAGTATGAAAAAGGACTGGCTCTGTAGAAATTCCTATGACGAGTAGAGACAGAGATTGGATGAGATAGGAGCAGCAGTGACGATGATGATGATGATGCATCGATGACGATGATCCAGAGAAGAAGACTTGTCTAGCAGATCTGTGTCGAGAAATACCTTCCTAGTTAAGAGGGAGTGTTGATGTATATGTAACTTCGGAATGTATTTCATCAGTGTATTATATATATATTTATTGTACCCTTATAAGAGATGTGTTATTCCTCTATAAGGAAGTGTTGTCATGTGGATTGACAAGTGTCGCAAGTGTGTGTACTTGCCGATGGGTTATTAGACCACCTTATGGGGTCAGCCCTATTTAATATATAATATAATGTGGATGTACTCAAGTAGACAAGTCGGCCCCAGTAGGTCACTGGGCAAAAAGGTGAGTATAAATAGAGATAGGAGATCTCTATTTTACTCACTCGTTAAAGTATCTATCTCTCTCTCTGAAAAGTGGCGCACTAGTGAGGAGGAGGAGGATCATCTGCTAGGAGACTATCTCTGTATTATTTGGTTGTATTTTGGTTGAGCCATTGCTCTCTCTATCTCTGAGGAAGTTGTGGGGTTTTTCACCTTAGGGTTTTCCCCACGGAAACTCTGTGTCTCTTGTCTCTATGCTTTTGATTCTTGTGATGCTTGTGATGCTTGTCATATTATGATTGTCATGCATTGATATACTGTAGATGTTATTCTCTCAGCAAAGATCCTATAGTATTGTGATTTAATACTGAAAATTTAACAACGAACGTATATCTCTAGAGTAACTCCACCCACTTCATGTGTCATTGGTCCAAGTTCGACTGAGTATTCAGATACCTCAGCGCTTGACGATCAGTGTATAACAAAAATTCCTGTGGAAACAAATAATGCCTCCATTTCTTCAATGCTTGTATGATAACATAGAATTCCTGGTCATAGACCGAATATTTCTACTTCGCTCCACTCAGTTTTTCACTGAAGTATGCAATTGGTCGTCCTTCCTAGCTCAATACTGCCCCAATTTCTATTCCACTTGCATAACAATCGACCTGGAAAACTTTGTCAAAGTCTGGGATTGCCAACACTGGGCTCTTAGTGACCTTTTCCTTCAATTTGTTGAAACCTTCCTGGGCCTTATCCGTCCACTTGAACTCGCCCTTTCTCATGCATTCTGTCAATTGTGTACAAATCCAACTAAATCCCCAAATGAACTTCTAGTAGAAACTAGCAAGTCCATGGAAACTTCTCACTGCAGTTGTACTTGTTGGTTCTGGCCAATTTACTATTCCCTTCACCTTCTCTGGGTCCATCTCCAACCCCTTACCTGAAAGTACAAATCCCAAGTACACTAATTCCTTCTTCATGAAAAAACACTTTTGCAGGTTAATCATCAGCTTCTCTTCCTGCAATTGCTGTAATACTTGTCGAACGTGCTCCAAGTGTTCTAATTTGGTCTGATTGAAATCAGAATGTCGTCTAGATAGACTATGACAAACTCTCCCAAGAATGGTTTCAGTACCTCATTCATGAATCTCATGAATGTACTGGGTGCATTAGTCAATCCAAATGGCATGACTAACCACTCATATAACCCTTCTCTTGTTTTGAATGTTGTCTTCCATTCATCTCCTTCTCTGACTCTGATCTAGTGATATCCACTCTTCAGGTCTAACTTCGTGAAGTATGTCGCTCCACTCAGGAAATCCATCAAGTCATCCATACTTGGTAATGGAAATCTATACTTTATCATGATCCTATTGATGGCTCTGGAGTCAGTACACATCCTCCATTCGTCGCCCTTCTTTGGTGTAAGTACTGCTGGTACTACACATGGGATCAAGATTTCTCGGATCAATCCCCTGTCCAACAACTCTTGGACCTCTCGGTTGAGCTCCTGTCCCTCTGTCAGACTCATCCTATATGGTGCTTTGTTTGGCAAACTCAACTCTGGAATCAAGTCGATATGATGGGATATGCTCCTTGTCGGCGGCAATCCCGTCGGGTTCTCTTCAACCATTATGTCCTGAAACTCTTTGAGCAACTCCTCGACTTCGACCAGAATGCTCTCCATGTAAGTCATTCCTTCGACATATGGTCCTTTTGGAATGATTGCATAACATCCTGACTGCTTTTCCTCCTCTGCAAGGAATTCCTTAGTGGTGCTCATCAACACTTGCCTTTCCCAAAGATTGCTCTCGCTATCTTTGCTATCGGCTGGCTCTCCTCGCCTTGGCTTTAGAGTTATTTTCACGCTATTCTTCCACACTGTGACTGTGTTAGCTCGACCATCATAGATCATCTTACGATCATATTTCCATGGTCTCCCCAACAATAGATGGCATGTATCCATGGGAACTACATCACACAATACGCTGTCCTCCAATCCTTCAACTCTGAAGTTGATCAGGCATTGTTTGGTCACCTTAACATGGTGTCCTTTCTGCAACCAAGAGATCTTGTAAGGGTGTGGGTGTTCATGACACTTCAAGCCTATCTTGTCGATGACTTCTATCGACACAAGATTCTCTGTACTCCCACCATCAACTATGGTCTTACAACGCCATTCCCCGATCTGCACCTTTGTTCGAAAGATCGCCTTCCGTTGTGCTGGTTCTGTCGGATTGCGTTGATCTTTCTGGATCAAAGCTCTCTAAACCATTAAATTTCAATTCTTCTT
Organism: Larix kaempferi; assembly: GCA_027924585.1. Classification (NCBI taxonomy): domain Eukaryota; kingdom Viridiplantae; phylum Streptophyta; class Pinopsida; order Pinales; family Pinaceae; genus Larix; species Larix kaempferi. The sequence continues at coordinate 179,986 of BSBM01001458.1, read as the reverse complement.
TTCCTCACCTCCACTGCTATCTGATGCCAATTCTTCCCTCTCATCGACTTGCTCATCCTTTCAACGTCTGGGTTTTGACTCTTTAGCAGCATGTAGATTTTCTGGACATTCATATGCCTTGTGACCCATTCCTCGACATTTGTAACAGATTATAGCTGATCTGTTAAATCCTTTCTTGTTGGATGGACCACTTCAACCATACGTGCCTCGACCGCGGTTCCCACAACCATCATGTTGGTTCTCTTACACTCTTTCCTTCGTCGATGTCCCTTCCATGCCTCGACTATCTTCGACACCTTCTTTCTTGTAGCCGCTACCTTGACCTTTCATGGAGACAGTATTTCTACCCCGACTAGTCATCCTGCCTTTGGTCACTGCGGACTTCCTTGACAATTTCTCTTCTGCCTTCAGAGCTAGTTGATAGGCTTCGTCGACTGCTCTGAATCTCGACATGCTGAGTTCATCCTAAATAGCATACTTTAGGATGTTTACATACCTGGTGACAGCTTCTTCTCCTTCATCAATCTATCCTAACTGAATCAATAATCAGTAAAAATCCTCCGTGTACTCTTTCATAGTCATCTCTTTTTGTCGAAAGTTTTGTAACTTCAGGAACAAGGAAATTGCATAGTCACTTGGCAAGAACTTCCCCTTCAACTTGGAAACCATCCTGTCCGAAGATTTGATTTTCTCCTTGCCTTTCTTGAGTTTGTCAGCCTGTACATTGTCCCACCACAACGAGGCATGACCCTTCAACCTTAGATACGCAATCTTAACCCGTTTAGGATCCTTGATCTGCTCTATGTTGAAGTATTTCTCCATCTCTCTAAACCAGTTGATCAAGTCTTCTGGGTCCAGGCTTCCCGAGTACGTACGCACATCTATCTTCACCCAACCTCTCATCTCTATCAGAAGCTTGATGAGTTTTTCCTCTGGTTCTTCTACTACGGCTTCCCGAGCTTCCACTTCCTCAACTTCCTCATCGTTGTGGTCTAGCACTTTAGGAATGCAACCACACCTCTGGTTTTCTTTGATCATTGCGACTTCATTTGTCAAAGTTTGCATCGTTTGGATGCATTCATTGAACATCTCACAATCCACTGTGACGGCTGCTGTGCCACGCGCTCTTCATCCTCGGACATTAATGCCTCTATGAGCCATCTTCAACTTTCACTGAAAATCCTCACACCTTCAACACTGATGCAAGTCAGGTTGGTATGGTCTTCTCCTCTCCAACCGAACTCACCTCCGGGCTCTGATACCAACTAATGCAAATCACCCTACGAAAATAAGGTTCTTGCTTAACAATACACACAACACAAACCACAATGCTCACACAAACAAGGTGTAGAATGAGATGCCTAGATTGGCTTATATTACTTCTCTGAAATCGGTTACAATATAAAATAACTGTAAGCAAATAACTAACTACAATCGACCTCAGCCACTACAACTTAAAAGTAACTATGTTGTGTTCTCCCCGTGTGTCGACCTCACCCTCTCCTGGTTTGCCACTAGAACTCTGAGCTATGGTTCGATCTCAACACTCTGCACTCGACCTGTGTGACTCTTCACAACTCTCTCGGCTCTGTGCTCTGCTCTGCTCTGCTGAGCAGTCCCCCCTAGACTGAAATCCTTCTCATCCTCTTCTACTCTGCCGGTGCTGTTTCCAAGATGATTACAATCCTGAGACACGCATTCCCTCCATTCGTTAATCTTGTCCAAATCCTGTGAATCTGCACTGTTAGCTTCTAGATGTGCTGTACAGCTTCTGTCCATGATGTCCTCTGTCACGTCCTTCACCAACTCGCCATAACTATCATAACTTCCTCAGAAACCCCGAACAACTACTAAGTACAGTTCATTGACTTTCTATCCTTTCGACCTTGCAACAGCAATACAGTCCCATCTTGACTGCCCTGTCGGCTTGCTCCTTTACCAATATATTTGGATTCTCCCAACCCTGTCATGTCGTAGCTCGACCACTTGTCGATTACCCGACCTCTTACAACGCTCACCACCTGTCGACCATTTCCTGTCGATCCTCGACCTCTCACGACATCCGCTGGTCCTTCAGTCGATCGCACTCCGACTGCTTCTGCTCAACTTGTTGACTTCGACAAGTCAACCTGCTTCCTGCACCAATGGTCATCGGCACTCCCGCTGGTCGGCTCTCCTCGGTCGATCAACTTCGACGGATATTCCTAGGTCCCGATGCTCCTACATCAAGATTATAGTCACTTCTTTCACTAGACTCTCTATAATTTTGTTTACTCTGTTTATCTGAATTTCCACTTAATCACTCAGTATCATAATAAAAAAATTCTGATTTTCTGGATTTACATTTATAAGATGTATTTCGTACAGTTTCTATGTCTAGTCTTTCAAATTCTTGAGTATGAATATTAGACAATAAAATGCTATTTATTTCCTCTTGTGCTTTTAAAATTCGTTCATTGTCTTTTTTAACATTTTGTAGCTCTTCTTTTAATTCTTTAACAATTTTCAAAAGTTTTGATGGATTATCATTCCTATTTTCTTGTTCATTAGGGTGGGATTCATCTTCAAGTGACGTTTCAACTTCTTCCATACTTCCTACAAAATCAAGGTTATACTTCTCCTTTAGGCCAATTGTTCTAACCATGCTCTGATACGATTATGTCACAAACCCCAAAAAAACTATATATATATATAATAAAAAATTCCATGCATGTATACTTTTGTACTTCTAACATCATTGAATCAATTTACTTTACTTGATTTGCAACTGGATTCTAAAAAGAAGTTGTTTTATGTTGACAAGGTTCATCTACATGAGAGAGAGGGGTGGGGGGGAAAGGTCATGAGAGTGAGTGAGAGAGAGAGAGAGAGAGAGATGATGGGTGGGGGTGGGGAGAGGGAGGGTGAGCGGTGAGAGATTGTTGATGTATATGTAACTTCGGAATGTATTTCACATATATGTAGATTGTATTCCTATAGAGATGTTATTATTCCTCTATACGGAAGTGTCATCATTTATATTGTAAGTGTCGTAACTTATACTTGATGGGTTATTAGAACACCTTGTTGGGGTCGGCCCTGTATAAGTCATGTGGGTCGAAGGGTTATTATACCACCCTATTGGGGGTTGGCCATGTGGGTCAAAGGGTAATTAGACCACCCTATTGGGTGTCGGCCCAGTCAGCATTGTGTTGTGTGGTTAAGTTAAGGCTGACCTAGTAAAGGTTATTAGGCAAGTCAAGTCAAGTATAAATAAAGTGCGGGAGGCACTCTATTTGATCATTCTATTCTCACACACACTCTTTGGAGAGTGGCTCACTTGTGGAGGAGTACAAGCTACTGCTAGGAGATGTCTATCTCTTATGCTTGGGTTGTATCATTGCTCTATCTATCTCTGAGAAAGTTATTGGGGTTTTTCACCTTTATGGTTTTACCCAAGTAAACTCTATGTCTCTTGTGTGCTTGCATTATTGTGTTCATGATTGATATGCTATAGATATGTTGTACATGTTGTTCTCTCAGTTAAGATCCTAGATCAGATTGAAGTAAATTCTGAAAAACTAACATGGTATCAGAGCTAGCATGAAAGAAGGCATGGTATGGCATGTATGACACTTGTTGCACTTACGATGTCAGTGCTTGATATAGCAAAAACCAGTCATTGTAGCACTTTTGCTATAAATCCATTTTGGCAAAGTTTTCAGATTGGAAACTTTTACATATCGAAGATCAGATCCCCATGTACCTTGTATCCAAAGGAAAACTTCTAATTCGTTGTACTTTGTGTTTTATGATCTGTACAATCTAGGGTTTCTGCCTCTTCCAGATCCGAGTCATAAATAGGTGACCTAGGAAAAAAGGTCATAACTTGGGCTAGGAAGCTCGAAATGAAATTTCGTAAAAAGTGACAGGTAGTGAACAGACTATACTTTCTCAAGTAATGTTTTTAGAGGCCGAAACTAAACCAGTGACACATGGCACACCGTACAAGTTCACTCTCCTATTTTGTCCCATAAACAGGTCACATTGTGACACTTGGCATAACTCTCTCTCAGAGAATCCAATTGAGGTCAGACCTATGGGGTTGGAAAGATGATAGGTATGGATACCATAGGTAGAAGTGGAAGACCCATTGGATTGGAAAGGTCGGAGTTACACTAGAAACAATCAGTTACATATTTCTATCAAAACAAAATTATTTTTGAGCACCTTCATTCTTGGCTTCGGGAATTTAGGCTTTCAGAGAAAGATGGAATTTTTGTAATAGGAGACCACAGATGAATGCTACTCATCAAAATTGAAATTTAGAGACCAAGATCAGAATTTTTGGTTGGGAAGAAGGCTGGGCTTGATCAGACCCTAGTTCGGGACCTTGATAGGAAAAGTGGAAAATTAGGGCTTATGCAAAAATGGAAATTTTTGAAATCTGTGACCACAGCTGGAAGCTCCTTAAAAAAATAGAAGCTTAGATCCTTGGATCGAACCTTTTGATTGGGCAGAAGGGTGGGCTTTATCAAACCCTAGTTCGGGGTCATGTCCATTGAATCCGAAAGTTTCAAAGGCAAATTTGAGGGGTGAAACTTTGCAGTTTTCAAATTCTGAATATACCGACTTGATCAACTCACCAAGGCACATCTTTCTATGCTTTCAGAAGTTTGAAATTCAAAGTCTGAATTTTTAGGGTTTCTCTAACAAACCCTAATCTAGCTCCAGATCCAGTTCCTACAAATCAAGTGGATTGGGTAATCCTAGAAGAGAATGGAATGGTCACCTGCATAAGTGAATAAGTTCCTATTTCAGAGGGAGATGAGGCTGAGGCCTTACATAAGAATATTATAAGCAATCTCGACAGGTATGACTCATACAGGTATGTTTCGAATTCTGTTCATAATTAAGTTTATGATATGTTTGTATTCATATTATTACGGTGAGTACAATCTTGATTAATTTTAGACTTGTCATATCACCTTAATAAAATTATGAATGCATGATAGAAGATATTCATTGATTAGGGTTTTTGACACTTATGATTGTACTAATGCATTATGATGTTGTATGAGGTTGATGTTGTCCACTAACATTAAAGGTACATCAAGAAAGACAAATCATGTTCTAGTTCAAGAACATATGACCATGGTGACATGAAGACAAAGGTTCATCCATTGCCATGGATAACATAGAAGATCTACTTACGAGGTATGTATAACTTGATTAACCTATGAGATATGCAAGTTACTAGCACAAGTCACTTAAGAGAACAAGAAGACATCATGTGGGTATGTTAGACAATAACCAGCTAACATATTAATCTAGGTATGTTTTTCCTGTATAAAGTTAGAATCCTACCTTGTGTTAGAATCTCTTATATAAGTATACATGGCATGGTTGATAATGATTATTCATAGGGTGTATGCATATTATGTTAAATTTTCAAAATTTACTTCAATCTGATCTAGGATCTTAACTGAGAGAACAACATGTACATCAAATCTACAGCATATCAACCATGGACACAACAATGCAAGCACACAAGAGACACAGAGTTTACTTGGGGAAAACCATAAAGGTGAAAAACCCCAATAACTTCCTCAGAGATAGATAGAGCAATGATACAACCAGAATACAAGAGATAGTCTTCTCCTAGAAACAAATCCTCCTCCTCCACAAGTGCGCCACTCTCCCAAGTGTGAGTGAGAGAATAGAATGTGTAAAATGAGAGAGACACACTCTCTATTTATACACTAACTTGACTTGACCTTTTGTCAACTAGGTCGACCTCAACTTAACCACTTAACATAATGCTGACTGGGCCGACGCCCACTAGGGTGGTCTAATAACCCTTTGACCCACATGGCCAACCCCCAATAGGGTGGTATAATAACCCTTTGACCCACATGATTTATACAGGGCCAACCCCAACAAGGTGGTCTAATAACCCATCAAGTATAAGTTACGACACTTACAATATAAATGACGACACTTCCGTATAGAGGAATAATAACATATCTATAGGAATACAATATACATATATGTGAAATACATTTCGAAGTTACATATACATCAACATATTGTGTTTCTTACCTTAATTGATGATATGACTAACCATAAGAGTCCTTGAATACTAATGCTTATTATTTCTGTTTGAAATTATCATGACTATACATGCTTAAGATTACTATGTTTTGATAGTATTGAAAATATACTAATAAATGTATGATTATGTATGAGATCTCGAGGATATCACAATAATGATACTTGTAAGCATGCATAGTGATTGAGGATGGATATAAGTTCAAGGACAGGTAACCTAGGAAGCAAAGATCAAGAGGGAGCACACTCCAGTAGTTTCTACAAGGATGCAGATATTCAAAGGGAGTCGACCACTTCTCACAATCCACATCAGAATGGAGTTACAAAGATTTAGAGGGAGTCCACCCAAAAACCAAACAAAGATAAGTATTTGAATTGTCATTTCTTACATATTTGTTTGTTTAAATAATGTTGTTCAAAGATGTATATGATTATGTTCCTATACTTAGGTTGTGTATTATGCATATTAGAATAATTGCATTAATGAACAGTAAAATACTAATATGCATGTGATGGGTAAGTGGCCTATGGCACTGTACTGTTAATTTTTAAGATTTTACTTCAATCTGATCTAGGATCTTAACTGGGAGAACAACATGTACAACATATCTATAGCATATCAATCATGGACATAATAATGAAAGCACACAAGAGACACAGAGTTTACTTGGGGAAAACCATAAAGGTGAAAAACCCCAATAGCTTCCTCAGAGATAGATAGAGCAATGATACAACCCAAGCATAAGAGATAGACATCTCCTAGAAGCAGCTTCTCCTCCCCCACAAGTGCGCCACTCTCTTGAAAGTGTGAGAGAGAATAGAATGATGAAATAAAGTGCCTCTCGCACTCTATTTATACTTGACTTGACTTGCCTAATAACCTTTACTAGGTCGACCTTAACTTAACCACATAACATAATGCTAACTCGGCCGACACCCAATAGGGTGGTCTAATAACCCTTTGAACCACATGGACAACCCCCAATAGGGTTTTCTAATAACCCTTCGACCCACATGACTTATACAGGGCCGACCCAACAAGGTGGTCTAATAACCCATCAAGTATAAGTTACGACACTTACAATATAAATGACGACACTTCCGTATAGAGTAATAATAACATGTCTATAGGAATACAAACACTTCCGTATAGAGGAATAATACCATCTCTATAGGAGTACAATATACATATATGAAATACATTCCGAAGTTACATATTGTTGGCAGGCGGTTTGATGAGGAAAGGTCGTGGTACTGCTGACGCCACGACACGTTGGATGGTGGAAGTTTTGAAAAATTGTTAGTCGAAATAATTATGGTCAATATAAAAGATTGGTCGATGAGTTAGTCGATATAGCTCATATTATATTTGGTCGATGGTATTGGTATTGGTTGGTATGTCAAATAGTTCATTGAAGTGTGGCCCATATTAACATATGGTCTTTGGTCGAAACTCAAAAATACTCGATGTAAAAATATAGTCAAAAATCTTTATGGTCAATTTTTTATTTATAATAAGTTTGGTCGATATTAAAAGTGGCCATGATGTTGAAAAAAATGTCCGGTCATTGAAAATAAGTCAAAAAAAAAGGATGTTCAAAGCTTAATTGAACCATGTATTTTCATAAGAGTTGTAAATTGAGTTGGTTTCTTGCCGACCGATGTCAGTCATGTCGCATCAAGTCAGTCATGTCAAGTCGAGTCAACTCGACCAATATCAGTTGGTATCCACCACAAGTAGCAGCGACACATTTAGAAACTTGTAGAAGGCGTCACGATAGATAAGTCTACGAAAAGCATGTACTCAAGCAGAAGACATCCATACCACACAGAGAAAGTGCTTCACATTTAGTAATGACAAAAGAACACTTAAATTCATCAATCCCCCCGATGCTGACACACATAAACATCTATTCAATGTCATTTCAGAGGTTTTTCAGGCAGATGGTAAGTTGGTGCAATGGCAGAGTGATGAAGCCCAGAAGTTCCTGGACCATGGAAGAGAATCGGCAGGAAGGGTGAGAAGGTTTGATTGGCCACTACCAGACTGTTGACAGAGACTAAAGGAATTGCAGTTCGTGGTTGTTCATGTTTCTTCGGGACGAAGAAATATTTTGAGGTGGGGGAGATGTTGGAGGGGACCCTTCGGGTTCCTTAATTGTCATTAGTTACTTATGTAATAGTATAGTTAAAGAAGCCGTTGGAGCGGGTGCAACCACTCCAACCACATGTATGATGTATAAATAACCTAGTTCAAGATGAATACAAACAGTTGGATGCATTCGACTCATCTCTCTTGTCTTGATTATATCTCTGTGTATGCTTTACTATCTACTTGAATACAACATGGGGCTATTTTAAGAGGAAAAAATGGAAAAATAACTATTTGGGCACAAGTTTGTTATTGCGCTAAGAGGTGCTCTACAACACAATATGAGGGAGATCTTGTAACATTTGTCGAGTAGGAGGGAGATGTTGTAACGTTTGTTCCTAACATGTCGTCCATAAATAATATTGCTGATTATGATGGAGATGTTGTAACATTTGTCAAGTATGAGAGAGATGTTGTAACGTTTGTCGAGTATGAGAGAGATGTAAAAAGTAATAAAATATTAAGTTGGCCATTAATAAAAAGAGGTGTAATTTTTAATTTTTATCTAATTGTAATTTTTAATTTTAATTTCAAGCCTGCAACTCCCTTCCATGCTATGTCTTCTGCAACCCACCCCTCCTCCATGATAAGCCTGTAGCTCCCTTCCATCTCGCTATGAATTTGGATAAGCCTGCAGTTCCCTTCCATTTGCATATATTTCCATGCTATGTCTTGCGTTGATCCACATCATAGATGGCATTATTGTCGGATGCTAACTTCGATACATCTTCGACCAGTCATCACTGTTGATACAAATTCGACAAGTTTTGACGCGACATGACTTCGACAACTTCAGCACTTTGACAGGTTTTCTATTTCGACAAAACTCCGACATGTTCTGCACCTTCGACATGCTCTACAATCTTTCATTTCATGACATCGACAAGCAATGTCGACATGCGACCAGCGACTGTCGAACTTCGACATAGTGTCTCTCTGTCTTCCAGTCGACTATAACGGTTGAACAGTTGAACCATTCTAACTTCTTCTTTGTAACTGAATGTAATAGGAAAACACCCAAGCATCTTAGACTTCTTTATAAGCATGTAAACTATTGTAACATACATCTTATGAGAATTAGAATAAGTTTTTTATCTGTTTGCAAGTAATAGAAGAACAATTCACATTCCTGCATATTGTCTGTGTGTATTTATCTGAATTGCATAATCCTGCCTTTTATCATTCTATTTATTAAGCTTCTACCATAACAGAGTCGACTCATTCAGTCGAATTGTTGTCCCCCTCATTCTTCCTGGACATGACCTGGATCATTGGCATCAGAGCGCACTCAATTTGATTCATGCTTAAGTTCTGCGTATACACTTATCTCGAAGTTACCTGACTTATGCCGATTCAAACTTGCTCACAATCTTAACAATCCAAGCAGACACGATCTCCAGAAATGATAGAAAAAACAAATGATAGACATGCAGCCGATGAGATAGCACAATTTATTGAGCAAGCTCTGGCTCGATAAAGGACTAAAATGTTCACCTAGTTCAACGATATTCTCTTGCAATTTGCTTCGACATCTGGAGGATCCTCAATGAGAACTCACTCTGACAAAATCAACCCCTTCAAAGTGCAAATGAATCTGGGCATACCGAATCTTGAAGGTAAGATTGACGCAGAATCTGTCGATAATTGGGTATTATAATTGGAATCCTATTACATTTTAAACCAACTCTCGGAAGCTGAAAAGATCACCAGTGCATCCTTAAAGATGTCTACCTCTGTGCACTGCTGGTGGGAGAACCTCTCGACAAATATGGAGAAAAGCGGAGACCCCATCAAAACATGGGATAAGTTCGTCGAACACATCTAGAAGGAATTTTACCTGTCAAAATGTTAGAAAAATAGGATCACAGAGCAATAACAATAAACAGAAATGCAAATATAATCACACACACATTACAAGAGAGAGACAGATATATTGTGGTTCACCCAAATTGGGCTATGTCCACACTAAATTTTCCAGTCCTTATTATTATTACCGTCCAGCAAGGTGAAGGGATACAACTTGCAGCACAACCGCTGCACTTCCTCTTCACTGTCTCACAGTCTCTCTCCTGATCTTACAGATCTTTTCAATGCATAAAACCTAATACATCATCCCTATCCATATTACAATGTCTTTCTTTTATAGGGAAAATACAATGGGAAAAATACCACAGGATACCCCAAACCATGGGCCCGCAAAACAGCTAGCGAAAACAGCCCCAAATTTTTTTTCTCGAGGGCTCCGCCCCCACACCCCCATGACTTGGGGGCGTTGCCCCGAATCCGTAAAAATGTAGAATGGGTGGATAGCTTAGACAATATCATCTATGAGACTGGAAGATCTGGCTCCACAACCAACAATCTCCCACTTGGAGACTAATCACAGCAACTCCACCACTGCTACACTTGCTGGACTTGGACTTGGCAAATTTCTCCTCTTCACCTTCATGCTAGAAGGCCAACTGAAACCAAGCAAGAACTCAGTTTTTTCTCTGGTCACTACCTTTGTGAACATGTCTGTAGGATTCTGGCTAGTATGTATCTTTTCCAGCTTCAGCAGTTCATCTTCCAGAACAGAGCATATGGAATGGTACTTGAGCTATATATGTTTAGTTCTAGAATGGAATGATAAGTTCTTTGCAAGATGAATGACACTCTGGCTATCACTATACAACCTGCTATCCTTCTGCTTCTTACCCACTTCCTCCATAAGCCTCTGCAACCAAATCATCTCTTTACTAGCCTCTGTAATAAGAACATACTCTACTTCGTTGTTGAAAGTGCAACGACCTTCTGCAGTTTTGAAATCCAGCTTACTGTTGTTCCACCTACAGTAAACACATACCCTATGGTGCTCCTCATACTATCCTTGTCACCTGTCATATCTACGTCAACATATCCCTGTAGAACAGTGTCTGAACCTCCAAAATATAATGCCTCAGTGGTAGTACCTCTCAACTGCCTGAGAATCCACTGTAATGCCTTCCAATGTTCTTTACCTGGATTGTTCATATATCTGCTCACAACTCCCACTGCATGTGCAATATCTGGTCTTGTGCACACCATGGCATACATCAAGCTGCCAACTGCTGATTGATAGGGAATCTTGGATATGTAATCAATCTCTTCCTGTGTCTTGGGACACATTTCTTTACTTAGACTGAAATGGCTGGCCAAAGGTGTACTTACTGGTTTTGCATTCTACATTCTGAACCTCTCCAACACCTTTTGTATGTACTCACTCTGAGACAATGTCAATTTGCGATTTTTTCTGTCTCTCGTTATTCTCATACCAAGAATTTGCTTTGCAGCACCCAAATCCTTCATCGCAAGTGAATTAGCTAGCTTCCTTTTGAGTACATTTATATCCTGCATGTTAGACCCTGCAACAAGCATGCCATCCACATACAATAACAAGATAATATATATTTCATTGTCTAGCTTCTTGAAATAAACACAGTAGTCAAAATGACATCAACTATATCCTTGTTCTGTCATAAACCTGTCAAATTTTAAATACCACTGCCTTGGAGCTTGCTTCAAGCCATACAAACTCTTTTTCAACTTGCATACCAAGTTCTCCTTACCTTTGACCTCATACCCTTGTGGCTGCTACATATATATCTCTTCCTCCAAATCCGCATGGAGAAAGGATGTTTTTACATCTAACTGTTCAAGATGCAAATATTCTACCGCAACTAGACTTAAGATAGTCCTAATTGAAGTCATCTTAACAACGGGATAAAATATTTCATCAAAATCAATACCTTTCTTCTGTGCAAACCCCTTTACAACAAGTCTTCCCTTGTACCACTTCTTACCTCCTTCTTCTTCTTTCAACCTGTAAATCCATTTGTTCTGCAATGCTCTTTTACTAGCAGGAAACTAAACCAGATACCAAGTCTGGTTTCCTACCAATGAGTCCATCTCCTCATTCCTGCCTTACTCCCACTTCTTTCTAGTTTCCACCTGCATTGCTTCTTCATAACATTCTAGTTCACCAGAATCAGTCATCAATAAATAATACATTGAAGGAGAGTATCATTTAGGGAGTCTACTTAACCTGGTAGATCTTCTTACACTTGCAGGAGTTTCAGGTACTTGTTGTTGTTGTTGATTTTTTGGCACCTTTGGAACTTCATTTTTTTTAATTTCATCAGGTACTGTGTACTCTGTGTTTTCCTTTTCCTGTTTCTTTCCCTGCAACTGATCTTTATGCATGACATTTTCATTGAATATCACATCTTTACTCCTGATGATTTTGTTATTTTCATAATCCCATAAACAATAACCAAATTCATCAACACCATATCCAATAAAGGTACATTTCTTGGATTTAGCTTCAAGCTTTGTTCTATTATCTTTATCAATATGGACAAATGCTTCACAACCAAACATTCTCATAAATGAGTAGTTTACCTTTTTATCTGTCCATGCCTCCTCTGGAATACCACCATCCAAAGCACTTGAAGGTCCTCTTTTTATTAAATAAACAACAGTATTTACAGCATCCACAAAAAACTGTAAGGGCAACCCTGCATGCAATCTCATACACCTTGCACGCTCCATGATGGTTCTGTTCATTCTTTCTGACACACCATTTTCTTGTTGTGTTCCTGGGACTGTCTTCTCTCTACGAATCCCATGGTATGAACAGTAACTATCAAACTCCTTGCCGCAGTACTCTCCTCCATTATCATATCTAAGACACTTCAACCTTTTACCTATCTCATTCTCAACCAAAACTTTCCACTTCTTAAAAGTAGCAAACACATCAGATTTCTATCTAATGCAATAAACCCAAGTTTTCCTAGTTGCATCATCAATAAATGTAACATAATAATGAGAGCCACCAAGAGATTGTACCTGAGTCGGTCCCCATACATTTGTATGCACAAGCTCTAACTTCTCATTCTTCTTCTGTTTCCCAACCCTGAGAAATATGAGTCTCTTATGTTTTCCATAAACACAGTTTTCACATAATTCCAAACTTACCTGCTTCAAATCTGGCAGCAACTTCCTTGAGTGGAGAATCTGCATCCCCTTCTCACTCATGTGGCCAAGCCTATGATGCCACAATGTTGTATCTGTTCCTGTGGAAGCTAAAGAGATAGAATGGTCAGTATTATGAGGACATAAATACAATGTACCTATCCGTTCTCCTTTTGCTATCACCATTGATCTTTTAGTGATCTTCCACCACTTTTCTCTGAACGTAGATAGACAGCCACAATCTCCCAACTGCCCTGTTGAGATAAGATTTCTTTTTCATAGCAGGAATATGCTTAACATCTTTCAACAGCCAATCAGTTCCATTCTTAACTTTTATCCATACCTTACCCATTCCAACAATTTTACATGGCTCATCATCACCCAATAAAACATGTCCAAAATCACCAGGAACATACTCATGAAAGTATTTCCTATGGGGTGTAGCATGACATGAAGCTCTTGAATCTACTACCCAATAATCACTAGTATTATCTAATGCAAGAATCAAAGCATCTTGTAACACATCACCTGCTACATTTGCTTCCTGGGTAGTTTCCTTCTGTGCATCTCCTTTCTTCATTAGAGATATGCAGTCTTTCTTCAGATGTCCTTTCTTTCCACAGTTCCAGCACTCTATCTTTCCTAGTTTGGACTTGGATCTTCCCGTTTTAGACTTCCCACGATTACCTTGGCTCGTTCCTCTCTCCTTTTGTCTTCCCTTAGTCTCCATGGTCAATGCATTACCTGATGTCTCATCTGTGCTTTTTCTTCGCATTTCCTCGCTAAGAATAACACCAATAACATCATCAAATTTCTATGAAAATCCTCACAGTAGATCTAAGAGATGATGTATACCTCACAAGAGTAATTATGATTAAGCAGGAAAATAGAAGAAGAGTGAACAATACAATATAATGAGCAATAGAATAATATGGTACAGTAGAACTCAGATAGAAGCAATAATACTTCACACACACTTGTTAATTAATCACAATACGGATAAATAAATAGTACAATGGTAGAGAGGATTCGAATGCCCAAGGTGGCAATTCGAATTAGCTTCTCAAAGTGATCATAAGATCAATAGAGTGTCATCAGAGCATAACTAGGTGTCCTCATGATCATCGGAGCACAACTGGAAGTCTTCATCATCATCAGTGGAGTCATCAATGCTCAAGTAACTATCAACCATCAGTCAAAATAACTCTGGTAGGTGTAACTGGGTATTACTGACTGTAACAGACTGTAACTAAGTGTAACTGAGTGACAACTGGGTTGGTAGGTGAAGAAGGGTGAGTTGCTTTTATAAAATCAAGGAATAAGGGTGCCTTACGCAACTGGAGGGATAAAAATGAATAGTGAGAAGCTCCTGGGGGTTGGCTAGCTGAGGGCTAGGTGCTAGACTGGTGACTGGGATGCATGCAAAATGCATGCAAACCCTAGAATGCATGCAAACCCTAAAGGTGCATGCATGATTGAAAATGTGAATGATCAAAATACTGGTGGGACTAGGATGGAGTATAGAAATATCCTAACACCCCCCCTTAATCCATCCTGGGCCCTAGTAACTAAGACCAAAGGTCACCCAATACAATGAATAATAACAATCAATAAGCCAAGGAAGTGGGAAAATTTCATGGGAAACATACCCCCCTCCTCAAAAAATAGACTGTAAGGCACACATAAAAATAAATGCTCCAAATTCAAGCATGTGTGATGCTTGGTCATATATCTGGAGGTATCTTCTTCTTGGGAAGAAGTGGATCATGCTCAAAAAGCATGTGCTTGTACTTGCTTTTCAGATCGAATGTGATGAGAACAAATCCAACAGTATGAGAATGATCCTTGAACCTGTGATTCAAATCAGCTGAGGTAGGATCAAATCTATGAAAGTGCATATAGTCTTTTGTCTTCTCCTTTGAACCACCATGGGTGAGATTATACCAAAAATAACTATTACATGTTTGCTTGAAATCAAAATCATATTTAAGACTTAAAAAACAGTTTCTTGAGATCTCCTTTGAACCAACAGGGGTGAGATCAAAACTATCATATGCATGAGAAATTATCCCAAGCAGTAATTGCTTAGAATCGAAATTAGATCCAAGACTTGAATCATGGTTTCTTGAGATCTCCTTTGAACCATGAGAGGTGAGATCAAAACCAGTAATTGCATGAGAATTTATCACAAGGGAATGGCAATGGCCATAATATTCAATAACCTTCTGAAAGCATGAATGGCAATTGCATGAGAATTTATCGCAAGGGAATGGCAATGGCCATAATATTCAATAACCTTCTGAAAGCATGATCATATAGTAGTATAAAAGAGGAGATATCTGGAGAGGAGCGAATGCATTACCTTCAGTAGCTGTTTTGACCTCTGAAATAATCATGTGATCATGATGCAAACCAATAGACTCTGGTGCAAGAGAGGATTTAGGACCTTCTGCAATATCTAGAGTGTGAGATAGCACAGAAAGAGAAGAAAGTTTGAGCATGAGTGGAGAATCTGCAAGTTCTTTGTCAACAACTTCAATATGAGATGACACTGGTTCATGATCTGAGAGACCATCAAGAGGAGCGAATGCATCACTTCGCTTTCTTTCGAATGGGTTAGGACCAAGTCCTTCATTCTTTCTGCCAAATTTTTCATCTAGGTGAGCCCATATCTCTTTTGGAGTCCATAACTCCTTTGGAGTTTCAACACCACTACGGTATTTGAATTGGAATCTTTGGCGTGCAAACAAAGAAAACATTATTGCTTGAAAGTGCATGTCACTTTTATTTAACTAGTCAATCTTCTCTTCAGGGGATTCGAACTCTCTTTCAAAATAACAATAAAAAAGATCATGGATCTTCAAGTCTACTATCAGTCTTGGTTTCCATTCATCATAGTTGAGTGGATCAAGAGGAGTAATTCCTGATGAATACATAGAAGCTGTAGAGGACCTGCAAAAACAATATAGAATAACTGCAACTGCTACTGCTACAAAAATGCAAAAACTGCTGCAACTGGTGCACTCAAAATCTTGGTAATAGCCTACAAAAAACTCTCAAGAATGGAGATAAACAATACTCTCAACATGCTCTGATACCATGTGAAAAACCTCACAGTAGATCTAAGAGATGATGTATACCTCACAAGAGTAATTATGATTAAGCAGGAAAATAGAAGAAGAGTGAACAATACAGTATAATGAGCAACAGAATAATATGGTACAGTAGAACTCAGATAGAAGCAATAATACTTCACACACACTTGTTAATTAATCACAATATGGACAAATAAATAGTACAATGGTAGAGAGGATTTGAATGCACAGGGTGGCAATCCGAATTAGCCTCTCAGAGTGATCATAAGATCAATAGAGTGTCATCGAAGCACAACTAGGTGTCCTCATGATCATCGGAGCACAACTAGAAGTCTTCATCATCATTAGTGGAGTCATCAATGCTCAAGTAACTGTCAACCATTAGTCAAACTAACTCTGGTAGGTGTAACTAAGTGTAACTCAGTGTAACTGACTGTAACTAAGTGTAACTAAGTGACAACTAGACTGGTAGGTGAAGAAGGGTGAGTTGCTCCCTAAAATCAAAGAAGAAGGGCGCATTAAGCAACTGGAGGGCTAAAACTGAATAGTGAGAAGCTCCTGGGGGCTGGCTAACTAAGGGCTAGGTGCTGGACTGATGACTGGAATGCATGCAAACCCTAAAGGTGCATGCATGACTAAAAATGTAAATGATCAAAATACTGGTGGGACTAGGATGGAGTATAGGAATATCCTAACAATTTGAAGGTGTTTGAACCAGAGACAGAGTTACTTACAGCCATGACCAATCTATTCCATCTTTTTGGAAATGAACACAAGATTAGAAGAGCCCTAACCTCATCATCAAAGTTCACACTTACAGAACTTAGTTGATTTGTAACCGTATTAAACTCATTTAAATGATCAATAATAGATCCACCTTCAAACATATTCATATTAAATAAATGCTTCATTACAAATACCTTGTTGGATGCCGAGGGTTTTTCATACAGCTTACCCAATGTGCTCATCAAACCCTCTGTTGACATTTCTTTTGAGATATTTAAAGCCACCAACGAAGCCAGCCTTAGCCGTATTGTTCCCAGACCCTTTCTGTCAAGAACCTCCCATTCTTCATCCTTCATAGCCGCCGGTTGCTTTTCTCTCCCTCCCAATGGTAGGAATAGATCCTTCTGGTACAGATAGTCCTCCATTTGCATCTTCCATAACTGGAAGTTTTGGCCGTTAAACTTCTCGACCTTAAACTTTCCTTCTTCCGCCATTGCTCCCACTAGAACTAGAAACCCTAGCTTCCTGCAGGTTTATCTGCCAAATAGACCTTTGGCTCTACTACCAATTGTTAGAAAAACAGGATCGTAGAGCAATAACAATAAACATCAATGCAAATATAATCACACACACAATACAAGAGAGACACAAATATATCGTGGTTCACCCAACTTGGGCTACGTCCACACTGAATGTGCCAGTCCTTATTATTATTACCATCCAGCAAGGTGAAGGGATACAACCTGCAGCACAGCCGCTGCACTTCCTCTTCACTATCTCACAGTCTCTCTCCCGATCTTACAGATCTTTTCAATGCATAAAACCTAATACATCATCCCTAGCCGTATTATAATGTCTTTCTTTTATAGGGAAAATACAATGGGAAAAATACCACGGGATAGCCAAAACCATGGGCCCACAAAACAGCTGGCGAAAACAGCCCCAATTTTTTTTTCTCGGGGACACTGCCCCTAAACCCTCGTTCATGGGGACTCTGTCCCCAAACCCCCTTTTTCGAGGCGTTGCCCTGAACCCCTAAAAATGCAGAGTGGGTGTACAGTCCACCTGGGTGCACGGCTTAGACAATATCATCTATGAGACTAGAAGATCTGGCTCCACAACCAACACGAAATACCTCGAGTAGCAGTATAAGAAGTGGCAGCAACTAAGGCAATGGAAAGACCAATCAGTACAAATTTACACTAACGAGTTCTACCGATTCATGGCTAGACTTGGCATCCAAGAAGAAGAGAACTTGCTTGTTCTAAAATACACCAGCAGATTGTCTCAGTACATCCAGCAGGAGATCGGATTTTTGACTGTCAATACACTTGCGGATAGATTCCACTACGTCAGCAAATTGGAAACTAAGTAGAAAGGAAAAGCACTTTTCATGACAAAGCCGACATCAGGAAGACCACCCAATAAGAAGACATCAGCAGGCTTCAACAAGTCGAGATCTTCTCAGCCGACACTGCCAAAGCTTGAAAACAGTAAGAAGTCTTTTCACAAGAAGGAACATAGAAAACAACCACCGAATGAAAAATGGTGTGATTACCACCACTCATCTTGGCATGATACATCTGAATACAAAGCTCGGAAGACATTTTTGGCAAAAGTGTCGACCTCTGACGCATTCAACAAGACAGTGGAAGAATCTGATCTAGACACGATGACCCTTTTGACCTCGACAACTCGAGCAACCTCAACTATTTTCGACAAGGAGGAATGAGAGCGCCTGTTCCATACATGAATATGGGTCCAGAGAAACCCATTGCATCTGATCATGGACAATGGGAGCCAAAAGAACTTCGTTTCTGAAGAACTTGTGAAGAAATTAGGTCTTGTTACCACTATGCATCCTAAGCCTTACAACATCGATTGGATGAAGGATGGACAAGAAATATGGATCACTCGACAATGCAAACTCGCCTACATCATAAAACCTTTTGAAGATGATGTACTCTACAATGTGGCACCACTCTCTATAGCTAACGCCCTGTTTGGGAAACCTTACCTATGGGATAGACATGGAAGTTATCAGTAATGGCCTCAGAAGGTGATTGTTAGAATCCGAAATCGATGGTTCAGCATACCAGAGCATGAACCCACACCAACGGTTGCACGGATATCTTCCAAACAGACAAAGAAGCTCATCAATCATGCTTAGAAGTTCACACTAATCATGATCAAGCTGCAACATTCTAAGAAGAATACAACAACAAGTTGATTCATCGACCAATGCAGTTCTCGATAGAAGCAACAAGTCGATCATATTCTTGATGAGTACCAAAACCTCTTTCAAGCTCTAGACAGATTACCTCAACATTGTCAGGT
Organism: Larix kaempferi; assembly: GCA_027924585.1. NCBI lineage: Eukaryota > Viridiplantae > Streptophyta > Pinopsida > Pinales > Pinaceae > Larix > Larix kaempferi. The sequence goes on along the minus strand of BSBM01001458.1, from coordinate 160,594 downwards.
AAAACACTCCATTGAACTTGTTCCTGGTTCTTCTTTTCCTAATGCATCTGTTTACAGAAGATCCATTCTCGAAAATGAAGAGATTCACAGAAAAATCCAAGAATTAATCGATAAAGATCATATCCGACCCAACTCCTCTCCTTATGGAAGTCCAGTCATCCTAGTTCCGAAGAAAGATAGGACTTGGTGCATGTGCATCGACTACAGAGCTCTCAACAAAATATCGATGAAGAATCGGTACCCTCTATCACGGATAGACGAGCTCATCAACTGTCTGAAAGGTGCTAGATTCTTTACTAAGGTCGACCTCAAGTTGGGATACCATCAGATTCCAATCGAGCCCTCAGATGTGTGGAAAACTTCTTTTAAGACAAAGGAAGTATTGCTCGAATAATTAGTCATGCCTTTTGGCTTAACCAATGCACCTACGACCTTCATGCGACATCTGGATAACCTTCTCCGACCTTTCATCAGCAAATGGGTTATTGTCTATCTCGATGACATATTGATTTTTAGTCGATCATGGGAAGAACATGTCGGACATCTTCGACAAGTCCTCAATGTGAGTATTTTGATCACAGAATATCTAGGAGCTATGGAGAACCTCACAAAATCGAATTAGTTTGCAAAAACAGTGGAAAAACTTGAAAAAGGAGATAATTTTACACACAATGTATGTTGAAACCTTTGATTAACTGACTGTCTAACATGTGAAAATGTTAGTAACAGGTTTTTATTACATCCATGAGAAATTCGAGAGCATTAGGTGGCTCAAGCTGAGTGTACAAGTCATCAATGCCAAATTGGCCTCAATCCCCCCTAGGTGGGTCCAACTCAATCCCAATCACCCCAAACAGTCACGAATTCTAGTGTGGAGGTGGTTGAAGCATGTTGGGTCAATAATGAGCTCAAGGCAGGCGTGGGTGAGCAAGTAGAGGAGTTTGGGGGGCCCAAGGGAGCATTAAATGCTCCAAATCTAGCCAAAAATGGGCAAAATCCACCCTAGCGCCCTTGGTCAACTAAAATTCCCCAAAACAAAAAGAGAGGGCGCACCAGCAATTAATGAGGGTGCACTTGTGGACAAAACAGGAGGCTGGGTGAACTGGTTTGCTTGGAAGTGGGTGTGAACACTCTCAAAAGTGGGTTTTTGACCAACTATAGTCACCTAGTCCAAACTATGGTTTAATTTAGCACATGAGCAATAAAAATTTATGGATTATGGTACTAAGTGTGGATTATAGTTCTAACACCCCCCCTTAACCATAACTTAGTACATCTCATGAAAGATAAGTGGGATGCCTTGGCAACAAAGGCTCAAGTCACCTCAATACAAACAGAAATTTTATTTGTCCATATGAACCGAGGAAAAGAAGTAAAACCTCATGGGATAAAAACTTCCCTCTAAAATGGACATGGGGCTGAACCTGCAATTAAATTGCAGCAATCACCATCCATCACTCACTCCAAGCAAATCTCTCAAGTGAGTGAAGGTCTTCTCAGTAAAGCACTTGATGAAAATATCTGCAGTTTGCTCGGTGGATGGACAATACTGCAGTGAAATTACCCTGTCATGCACCAAGCCCCGAATGTAATGCATGTGGATCTCAATGTGCTTTGTTCTTTGCCTCTGTACTGGATCAGTAGATATCTTGATGGCACTTTGATTATCCACCCAAATATTGGTTGGAGAATCAATAGCAACACCAAACTCCCGAAGAATGCCTTGCAACCAAACACACTGTGTGGCTGGGTTCACTGCTGCCCTGTACTCGGCCTCTGCTGATGAAAGAGAAATTGTATGTTGTTTCTTACTTGACCAGCAAATGGGACCTTCAGCAAACATAAACACAAAACCTGAAGTGGACTTTCTATCAATGGGATCTCCCGCCTAATCGGAATCAGAAAATCCAGCTAGTTGAAGTGAAGAACTAGCTGCATAGTGTACCCCAAAGTTATTTGTTCCTTGGACATAATGAAGGATCCTTTTGGCTGCCTTCCAATGGATCTCATGTGGCTGATGCATATACCTTGCTACAGCACTTACAGCATAAGACAAATCAGGTCTTGTATGTGTAAGGTACAGCAAACTTCCGACTAGCTGCCTGTAGAGTGTGCAATCCACCAATGGAGAGTCTTCAAATTCACCTAGTTTTATGCCTGAAAGGAATGGGCACTTGGATGCCTTACATTCAGCCATTTTAAACTTGAATAACAGGTCTGAAGCATACTTAGGTTGACTCAGCAATATACCTCTCTCAGATTGCTCAATTTCCAAACCCAAAAATTGCTTTAGCAATCCTAGGTCGCTCATGGCAAATTCACTGTGCAGAGAAGCTTTAATTGAGCCAATTTGTTTGGTGCAACTCCCTGTAATTAAGAGATCATCAACATACAGTACAATGAACTGCAAATTATCATCACAATGCTGCAAATAAACATTTGTATCAGACTTGCATCGACAGAAACCAATTGAGAGCAAAAAAGCATCCATTTTGGCATACCAAGCCCTGGGGGCTTGCTTGAGTCCATAGAGTGACTTCTTCAACCTGCATACAAGTGTGGGATCCTCTTGGAATCCTTCAGGTTGCTTCATATATATCTCTTCCTGTAGATCACCATGCAAGAATTCACTTTTGACATCCATGTGGTGAACTTCCCAACCTTTACTAGATGCCATGGCTAGAGCTAGTCTAATTGAGTCCATCTTTGCAACCGGTGCAAAGGTCTCTGTATAATCCACACCATGGATTTGTGAGTAGCCCTTAGCCACTAACATAGCCTTATACTTCATATCAGAACCATCAGCAATAGGTTTGGTTCGAAAAATCCACTTACATTGCACAAGTTTCCTCTTGGGAGGAAGAGGCACCAAATCCCATGTTTTGTTCTCTTGGAGAGACTGGAATTCTTCTTGCATTGCTGCTCTCCACCTTGGATCATGATGAGCTTCCTGATATGATGTTGGATCAGATCCAATCATCATATAACAGTGATCAGCAAGTTCACTTTCATTTGCAAAGGAAGCATTGATTGTTTGAGATCTAGTCTTCCTAGGCTCTTGGGGATTGCCTGCCAATTCACCTGCAGCTTGTATGATTTTCTCAGCCCACTTGGGCCTTGATGGTGATTCATTTACAGAAATGTCATCTTCAGCCATGTCATCTTCAGCAATATCAGAAAAATCAGAGGTGGAATCATCACTAATTTCATTAAGATGTGGAGGAGAGGAGCTTTCCCCCGGTGCAAGCTCAAAATATGGAATTGGTTCTTCTTCGAATTGCACACTTCTCTCAATGAAAGTTTTGAGTGTGGATGTGTCAAAGAGCTTGTAGCCCTTTGTGTCCTCACCATATCCAACCATGATACATTCCCTGCTTTGTGGCTCCAAAGCCTTCCTCTTTTCTGATGGAATTCGAGCCCATGCTCTAGACCCAAAAATCCTGAAATTTGACACATTTGGTTTTTGGCCAAACCATGCCTCATAGGGGGTTTTTCCTTTGACTTATTTGTGAAAGGCTCTGTTCTGAATATGAGCACCACAATTGATGGCTTCAGCCCATAGCTTAGGGCTTAGATCCCTAGCTTCAATCATGCAAGTAGCCATCTCCTTGAGAGATTTATTTTTCCTCTCTGCCACACCATTTTGCTGAGGTGTGTAGGGGATTGAATGTTGCATTTGGATGCCACATTCCTCACAAAGGTGCTGAATGTTATTATTCACATATTCCTTTCCATTATCAGTCCTAAGGATCTTTATCTTATGACCACTATGGTTCTCCACTAGGGCTTTCCAAATCTTCAATTTCTCAAACACTTCTGACTTCAATTTAAGGAAGTAAACCCAGCAGAATCGAGAGTAGTCATCTATGAATGTAAGTACATACCTTGATCCACCATATGATGGAGTGGGAAGAGGACCAATGAGGTCTGAGTGTACCAATCCAAGTGGTTGAGTGGCTCTCCTTGCCATTCCCTTCTCATAGCTGCGCTCAGGATGCTTTCCAACTACACACCCAATGCATGCACCATTTGAAGATCTGATTTCTGGAAGCCCTTCCACCATCTCGTCCTTGTGCAATTGCTGGAGATATTTGTAGTTCATGTGGCCAAATATTTCATGCCACAACTTGGAGGTCTCGTTGGCATGAGAGACAAGAGCATGGTCACTAGAATTTGGAATAAAATTTGAGAATTTGTACATTCTCTCATCATGATCAGCATACCCTACAGCCACAACTTGATTTGAGGAAATTTATGAGATTTCTACCAAATCTGGAGTAAATGTTACTCTCTTGGCTTCTCCTGTATGGGTCATTTGATAGACTGATAGCAAATTTGCAGCCAATGAAGGTACATAGAGCACATCACTGAAATAGCCATGCTCCATGTCAATCCTACCAATCCCCTTGGTCTGGATTTCTGAATCATCTCCCATTCGAACTGTTGGGCCACCATTCGAATGCATAGAGGAGAAGAGCTCTCTGGATGAAACCATATGTCTGGAAGCTCCTGAATCAATGATAAAGGATGAGGGATTCGAAGTACCTGCTACCAAAGCATGACACTTCTCTTTATTGTCAGGATTTGAGGTGCTCTCTTTCTTCCTTGCGCCCTCAGGGACTGGGATGTTGTTCTTCTCCAGCAGCTGCGCCATTGAGTCAATGGTTTTCTTCATGCATGAGTTCTCTGGATGCCATCCCCTATGACAATAGGTGCATTTGGTCTTTTCCTTTCCCTTCTTGTCCTTCTCCTTTGACAGATTTGAACCCCCATCTGCAGACTTGGTCTTGTCAGACTTCCTCTTCTCTTGCTGCTTCGAATTCTTGGCTTTCTGCTTGCCTTTGTTGGCACTTGAAACACCCATTGCCAATGCTTGGTCCTTTGATTTTATGGTACCCATCTGAACTAGTTTGTCCTGCTCCTGAGTGAGACACTCCATGAAGGTAGCTAGTGATGGCATTTGCCAATTTCGAAGGGTCATTTTGGCTGAGTGAAATGTGCTGACAAATACAGAGAATTCTGGGCCTAGCTTCGAAAGGATGGACAGAATCAGTTGTTACTCCTTCTTAACAATTCCACATTGTTGCAGTTGAAGCACCAGTGACTTGAATTTCATGAAGAACTCCTGGATGGTTTCAAAATGCGCTGGGCTCAAGCTAATGAGCTCGTTTTCAAGCTAGTGGCCTCTCAGTTCATCAGTTTTCCCAAAGAGTGATTCTAGCTTCACCCATACTTCATTGGGGGTTGTCAAACTGTCTGTATGAAACAAGAGTTCCCTTGAAATGCTCAGGCATAGCAATCCATAAGCTTCATCAAGTCGATTGTAGTACTTTGCTTTCTCCACAGCAGAGTTTGGCTCCACTTCTGTGCCCATGGTTACTCTATAGAGACCCTTAGATCTCAGCTTGATAACCATCTCAGCCTTCCAATCGAAAAAATTGAAGGGTGTGAGCAACATTTGGTTTGCTTCCATGACTGCTGCGTTAATGGTGAGAAAACTACTGAAACACCTGCAAAAAACACTCAATTTTTGTCTGGAAATCCTCTCTATAATGCAGTTCAATGCTCAATATTGACCTACAACTCACTAACTCCATGATGGCTCTGATACCATGTGAGTATTTTGATCACAGAAGATCTAGGAGCTATGGAGAACCTCACAAAATCGAATTAGTTTGCAAAAACAGTGGAAAAACTTGAAAAAGGAGATAATTTTACACACAATGTATGCTGAAACCTTTGATTAACTGACTGTCTAACATGTGAAAATGTTAGTAACAGGTTTTTATTACATCCATGAGAAATTCGAGAGCATTAGGTGGCTCAAGCTGAGTGTACAAGTCATCAATGCCAAATTGGCCTCAATCCCCCCTAGGTGGGTCCAACTCAATCCCAATCACCCCAAACAGTCACGAATTCTAGTGTGGAGGTGGCTGAAGCATGCTGGGTCAATAATGAGCTCAAGGCAGGCATGGGTGAGAAAGTAGAGGAGTTTGGGGGGCCCAAGGGAGCATTAAATGCTCCAAATCTAGCCAAAAATGGGCAAAATCCACCCTAGCGCCCTTGGTCAACTAAAATTCCCCAAAACAAGGAGAGAGGGCGCACCAGCAATTAATGAGGGTGCACTTGTGGACAAAACCGGAGGCTAGGTGAACTGGTTTGCTTGGGAGTGGGTGTGAACACTCTCAAAAGTGGGTTTTTGACCAACTGTAGTCACCTAGTCCAAACTATGGTTTAATTTAGCACATGAGCAATAAAAATTTATGGATTATGGTACTAAGTGTGGATTACAGTTCTAACACTCGACACTCTCCAACAACATCTGCTTTACCTAAACATGGACAAGTGCTCTTTTGCGATGACTAACATCAAATATTTGGGGTATGTAATTGACTTTGTAGGTATTCACGTCGATCTAGACAAAGTATAGATCCTCAAAGATTGTCCTATTCCTAGAAGCATTCAAGAACTAAGAAGTTTTCTTGGTTTGGCAAATTTCTACCGATGGTTCATACTCGGCTTTCGTCACATAGCCTGGCCCTTGAATTAGTCGATGAAGGGAAACAAGAAAACTGTCTTTCAATGGACAGAAATGCATCAAGCAGCTTTTGAACAGCTCAAATATAGGCTCTGCATTACACCAGTACTTGTGTTACCTGATTTGCGTTAGCCCTTTGAGATTGAGATCGATGCATCGGACTATGCCTTGGGTGTAGTGATCACTCAGTCTGGTCACCCAGTCGCTTTTCATTCCGAGACTTTTAACGACATAGTTAGAAGATACTCAACGTATGAAAAAGAACTGTACACCATTGTGCAAGCTCTCAAGCAATGGAGGAATTACATCCTTGGCAAGGAAATGGTCATTCTTACTGATCACAAGTCTCTATAGTTCACTCCGACACAATCAAAGTTGCAGACAAACCGACAACTCAAGTGGATTAATTACCTACAACAATTCCAGATGGTGATTAAGTATCGGAAAGGCAAGGCTAATGCCATCGCAGATTTCCTCAGTCGACCACCCATTACTCTCCTTTTGATAGTGATGAGTATGCAGGGTTACAACACGACCAATTGAAAACAGTTGTATGAGGATGATAACAAATTCTCAGCAGTCTACCAAGAGTTATAGACTAACAAGTCTTCGACCTCAGAATTCGACTACTTTTTGAAAGACACCTTGCTATACAAGCTTGCATAGCTTTGTGTATTGATCGGTGAGCAATGACAGCAACTCATTTGGGACGGGCACTACAGCAAGACTGCAGGACACTTTGGAGTAGCAAAGACACTTGTTATTCTGCAGAAGTATTTCTTCTGGCCTAAACTTAAATCTGACATCAACAAGTACGTTCGATCATGCGTGGTTTGTGCCATTACTAAGCCACCTAATAGACAACACGGATTGTATACACCTCTGCCAGTTCCTAGTCGACCACGGGAATCTATTTCTATGGACTACTTGATGGGTTATCCTACTACCAGACATTAGCATGACGCGATATTAGTAGTAGTCAACCAATTTTCCAAGATGGCCATTCTCATACCATGTAAGAAGACCACGACAGTGCAGCAAACTGCTCAGCTCTTCTTTACACATGTTTGAAACACTTTGGTTTACTTATAACCATCATTTCCGACCGAGATGCCAAATTCATCAGCATATTTTGGAAAACCCTCTGGCAATAGCTAGAAACACGTCTCTCATTGTCGATAGCTTTCCATCCTCAGACCGAAGGACAGATGAAAGTTGTGAATCTCTTGGTAGTACAACTACTTTGCATGTACAATCACTAGCATCGGCGCACATGGGATGAAAGTCTTCCATACATTTAGCACAGCTACAATTGTGCTCAACACAGCTCTACAGGCAAGAGTCCCTTTGAAGTTTGTTATAGATTTCAACCCTCCACACCTATCGACTTGGTCATCTCCTCGACACAGCCAAACTCTGACACAGACTGCAGCTAGCGAGAAGTTGATAAAGAAGTCAAGTTTTGAGAACAGATTTGTGACATTCAGCGACAAGCACAGGATATGATGCACAGAGAAAATGGGAAAGCTAAGGCCCTACATGACAAGCATCGCATTGCTCATACATTTCACATCGGGGATAAGGTCTGGCTACATCTTAAGAAGGAGCACTTCACTGGTCCTTTCTAGAAGCTCAAACCTTTGCGATATGGTCCATACAGTATTCTTCGACAGATTAGAGAAAACTCTTTCCAGCTCGACATTCCTGCTTGCCCGGGTTTGCACCCAGTTTTCAATGTGGATCTACTTCAACCATACCATGCACCTTTGTTGGAATAGAACGACTTCTCTACAGTAGCACCCGAATACATCCATCCAGATGTTCAGGAGCCTCTTCCTTGCAACACCATTATGGGACGACGAGTATGCCTTACAAGGATGAACACAATTCCCTTGTTTCAGGTTACCAAAGTTGGCCAAATCCCATCTCAAAGAAAGTGTTACTCTACTATTGAAGTGACCGACAAGTTTCCTCACCTTCACAAGAAAAAAATGGAGTCCATTATTTCTTAAGGAAGGAGGTATGATCCACATTGTAGTTGGAATTATTGTCGGATGCTAACTTCAACACATCTTCGACCAGTCATCATTGTTGATACAACTTCGACAAGTTTCGATGCGACATGACTTCGACATGTTTTCAATTTTGAAACAACTCCGACGAGTCTCGAATTTGACATATTGCGACATGTTCTGCACCTTCGACATGTTCTATAATCTTGCAGTTCGCGACATTGACAAGCAGCATCGACATGTAACCAGTGACTGTCGAACTTTGACAGAGTGTCTCCCTGTCTTCTAGTCGTTTGTAATGGTTGAATAGATGAACCGTTCTAACTTCTTCTTTGTAACTGAACGTAACGGGCAAACACCCAAGCATCTCAAACTTCTTTATAACCATGTAAACTATTTTAACATACATCTTATGAGAATCAAAATCAGTTTTTGATCTGTTTGCAAGTAATAGAAAAATAGTTCACATTCCTGCATATTGTTTGTGTGTATTTATCTGTATTGTGTAATCCTGCTTTTGCTCATTCTACTTATTAAGATTCTGCCATAACAGAGCTGACTCATTCAGTCAAACTGTTTTCACCCTCCATTAGAGAGATTTTGAGGTCAAAAAAGGGCCTCCTAAGAGATGTACTACAAAAATATTAATATAAATAACCATGGTTGAGTTACTTTTCAAAATTCACTAGAAATAAAATTAATAAAATAAGTCTACATTGATGTGACTAAGATTCATTGTAAATTCCCAAAAATGTATTGTCCTTTAATATTTATTTGTCTTGAACTTGCAAATGAAATTAAATAATAAAAACATTTTTAAGAGTTTTTTTTTAAATTTTATGTTGACTTTTTATATTTAGTACTTTTATCATAAATTTAATAATGTAATTTAATTGATAATTTATTTACATGTAAAATGTCAGTAATATTATTATAATCCACATTGTATTATTATTATTATTATTATTTATTAAATCTATTATTATTCTTTATTAGTTTGACATTATGTTATTAAATAGAATGGAGTGAATATATAATTTAAAATTAAAAACATAAAAATGATAATATATTATTTTATAAAAAAATGTGAAAGGACTTTCTTTATGAATTAAGAGTACTTCACTTGAAAATGACAATAATATTATTTTATGTGAAAGTGTGAAAAGACATTCATTATGAGTACTTTACTTGAAAATGACAATAATATTATTTTATGAAAAGACTATCATTATGAGTACTTTACTTTATGACTTAAAAGTACTTACACCACTACCTTGGTTAACTATGTGTTTTCATCCACCATAGAAAATTTGACAAATAAGCATTCTTAACTCATGCAATGCCACCTCACCAAGGGGGATGATGTCATCTACTAGAATGTGATTGGTTGTATTTTATAGTACATTTTCTTTGTTTTGAGGCCCTTTTTTGACCTCAAAATTTCTCTAATGCATTCTTCATGGACATGACCTGGATCATGCGCAACCCATCCATCCTCTGTGACCTCCTCGTCTCCCATCCTCTTGCACAAAATTCCCCTCCTCCTGCACAGCCCACCCCTCCTCTTGCGCATCCCACCCCTCCTCCATCCCATCCCTCCTCCCCTAGATTTCAATGTATGGTGTTTTATCATTGCATAATTTTCAGTGTAGTTGTTATTCCTTGGACGCATTGATTTCAGTGTATGGTGTTTTATCATTTTATAATTTTCAGTGTAGCTATTATTCCTTTGACACATTGATTTCAATGTAGATTTTATGGATGCAAAATTTTCAGTGTGGATTTCAAAGCTGCATAAATTTCAGTGTATATGTTAATGCTTGACATATTTTATATAGATTTTGAACTAGAAATGGAAGATGTGCATGTGGAAGATGCTATGAGACAAACAGGAGAAGAACAAAAAGTACAGAACATTGAACGTCAGAAAGCATATCAAGGAAGAAAAACTAACGAAATGACATCAAAAGAACAAGAAGAAGACTTGAAACAAAAAGAAGAACAAAAAAAAGAATATCGAAAAAGAAAGTTGGACGAAATGAGAGCAGAATAATGAGAAGAACAAAGAAAATGAAATGCAAATCGACAAAAAGAATATCGAAAAGGAAAGTTAGACCGATTGACATCAGAAGAACGAGAAGAACAAAGAAATTGAAATGTTGACTGACAATTGTTCACTAGCTACGATTTGGCAGGTCTACAATTTGAACCTCCATTCTCATTTGATCAATATGAGAAGATGTCAAAACTACCAAGTGTGAAGATAAGAAAAGATGAAGAAGATAGATTGAGAATGATCACGATGTGAACCATATTTTCATTTATTTAATCCTTACAAAATTATTGTCTCTATTTTCCAGTTTAAAAATTTACTCGATCCTTAATACTTATTACTTACATTATGATAATCCTCATAATTGTATCTATGTTTTCAACTTAACCTGTTCGTTACAATGCTAATCAAACTTTGGTTTTATGTCACCGCCCACAGTGGGAACAGGCCTAGATCCAAATCCTAGGCTCTATCAAGCGTCGAGAGGGATAAAATCTCCCGAGGTGCAAGCCTCGACTCAGGTATTGCACTCAAGGAGCTATTCGAAGAGAGGTATTACACCTCGAGAGATTTGATCCCTCTTGGCACTTGATAGAGCCTAGGATTTGGATCTAGGCTCGTTAAATATAAATCGCAGTGTTGGGAGATATTCAGGGTGTCACATGTTGTGAACAAAGCAACATTGATGCATATGATGTAATAGGGAGTTCCAAAAGAATGATTTTGAGTATTGTCATAGGTAGCTTGAATGGTTTTTCTAACACTAGGGTTGTAGCAAGTGTTATGACCATTAATATTAAAAGGATCGATGTGGTGGAATCCCATGAAAATATGAGTTCTTTTGTTAAGACTTAGATTCAAGGAGAGTTGGTGGGGATATTATGTTCATTGTATGCATAACATTAGAGTACTTGATTTTTCTTGATTATTAATTCTTCTCATAATAATAGATACAACCTCTTATATAATTTTGAAGATGATCCATCCACTCAACATATTCAACTTAAAATGGTGAGTTAGTGGGAGACTATATCCAATGTTGGCATAACCATTATATATCTTGTTTATGCTTCAATGATATTTCTCCTATGGGTTATAGCTACAACCACTTATATAATTCTAATAATAACAATGCATAGTTATGATTTGGAATGCCTTAGTTTGATATATCATTCTCCTATGCTTTTAAGTTCTATTAGGCATAAATCATTAGCATACTTAATGTACTCACAAATGTTGACATTCCAATTTCCCAATAGAGATCCCATTACCATTTGATTGTATGGGACATTTATTTCATGTGTGATGTCATTGTCTCATAACAACAAGTTTTTTATCGATAAATATGTCACCTAAAAGATAATGGAATTATTCCTAAACGTTTCTAAAACTTTGTCATAATTATATCAATACCAACATCCTTACATATGCAACTTGCATTAGAACATATTACACCTTCAAATGACCAAACCTAATTGCAATGATGGCAATCATAAAAGTAAAAGATTATCATAAAGAAATAACATGATGTGGTGAGGAAATTTTAATGTTTCCATTTCCTTATCATGATAATATTTCCCATGGATGTGCATGTACTCATTTCAAAAATCACATATTTGTGTTTTGAAAGAGTCATCCACCATGTCCTCCCTCTCCCTCCCCTCTTATAATCTCCCCACCCTCTTTTCCTTGGCCCTCCCCTACCCCTCACTCCCTCCCTCAACCCCTACAACACCCTACAACTCTCCCTCTCCCTCTCACCTCCCCCCTCTTGTCTATCTCCCCCTCACTCTCTCCCTTTCTCCCCAACCCACATCCTCCCTCCCTCTTTCTCTCTATTCCCATCCCCCTCTCCCTTGATTCCCTCTCCCTCATCCACCACTTCCCCCCACCTCTCCCCCTTAACATTCCCTCCCCTGCCACTCCCTCCCCTGTCTTTCCCTCTCCCTCTCTCCTCACCCCCCCTCACCTGCTTCCACAACCTCTCCCTAAATCGCATCTGCCTGTATCCTCTCCCACTCCCCATCTACTTCTCCACCTCATCCTTTCATCCTCCCTCTCCTTCCCCATCACAATACTCTCCCTCCTTGGCCTTTCCTCATCCCCACCTTTCCCCCTATCCATTTTCCTCTCCACCTCCCTCCCCCACTCACTCCCTCTCGATCACCTTCTCACCCCCATCCAACTCCATCCCCCACCTCTCTCATCACCTCCCTCCCCCATCCCTCCTCTCATTTGATCTCCCCACCCTTTCTACCCATCCCCCTCCCCCTCCCAACACCCACCCTTATCCCTCTCTTGCCTAATCCCTTCCTCCTCCTACCTAGCCACTCCCTCCCATGCCTGTCCCTCTCTCCAATCCCCCTCCTCATATGCCCCTCCCCCTCACTCTCCCACCTTCCCCTGAATCCCTATCCCCCTCCCCCCCTCTACCTCTCCCTCCACCCATATAACCCCCTCCCACTCTACCTCTCCCTCTCATCTCCTCATCCCCTTTTCCCTCTCCCCCTCACTGTCTCCCTCTATCCCCTACCATATCCCTCCCTCCCTCTCCCCTCCCCCTTTCTACCTCTCCCTCCACCCCTACAACCCCCTCCCACTCTCCCTCTCCCTCTCACCTCAGCCTCCCATTGTCCCTCTCCCCCCTCACTATATCCATCTATCCCCTGCCCTCTCCCTCCCTCCCTCTTTCTCTTTGTCTCCCTCCCCCTCTACCCCACTTCCCTGCCACTCTCCTCCACTTCCATCTCCCTCATCCAATCATTCTCCCCACTTATCCCCCTCAACACTCGTTCTCCCCCACCTCTTCCCCTTCCCCACCCTCTCTCCTCATCCTGCTCCCTCCCCGTCACTAGCCTCTCCATCCCTCGCATATCCGCCTATCCACTCCCCCCTCCCCCTCCCCCTTTTCCTCTCCTCCTTCCTCTCCCCCCCCCTCCCCTCCCAATCCCCACCCTCTCCCTCTTCCACCTCTACCCCTCTCCTTTTTCCTCCCCCATCCATTCCCTCCTCACTCCCTCTCGATCTCACTGTCAACCCCTTCTACTATTTCCCCCTCTCCCTCTTCCCCTCCCACACTCCAACCCTGCAACCCTCTAACCCTCCCCCTCCCACTTCCCCTCCCCGTCACTCCTACTCTCTCTCCCCCTCCCATCCCTCCAACAACCTCTCCACCTCTCCCTCCTTTGATCCCATCCCCCTCTCCATGCATCCCCTACCTCTTTCCCTCTCCCTCCCTCCCCCTCCAACCCATGCCCCCTCTCCCCCTCACTCCCTCTCCCCCTGCCTCATCTACCTCTCCCTCCCCTCTATAAACCCCTCCCACTCTCCATCTACCTCTCCACTCCCCCTTTATTTATCACTCTCCTCCTCATTATCTCCCTCGCTCCCCCATGCTCTCCTTCCCTCCCTCTTTCTCTGTGTCCCCTCACCCTCTTCCTCGCTTCCCTCTCCCTCAACCACCCCCTCCCCCTCTCTCCCTTCCATCTCCTGCCTTCTCCCCCACCAACTTCCCCCCTATGCCCCTTGCCACTCTTTTCACCCCCCCCTCTCTTACCCCTTCCAAATCTCCCTCATCCACCCTCTACACCCAATCTCCCTCTCATTCTCCCTCCCATCCCCTGCTGTTCCGTCCATCCCCCTCCCTTTACATATCCCGTCCCCATCCCTCTCCTCCATTCCCCCCTCCCCATCCCTCTCCCCCCATTCCCCACTCCCCCAACCTTTCCCCTCACTCCCTCTCCACAACTCCTCCTTCTCATTCCTCTCTTCCTCTTCCCTCCCCCTCGCCATTTCTCTCTCTCCCTCTCTATCTAACCCATTTTCTCCCCTCACCCTCCCTGACCCACTCCCTCCATCCCCCTTTCCATCTCTCTACCTCATCCACTGTCTCCCCCCCCACCTCTCGCCATCTCCATCTTATCTCCCTCTCTATCAATCTCTCCCTCATCTACCCTTCCCCTCCCATATGGACCCCCTTACCCCTCCCTTATCCCCCTTCTCACCCTCTCCCCTCCCCTCTTCCCTCCAACCCCATCCATCCCCCTCTCCCTAACATCTCTTCCTCTCCCCCCTCCCCTTCAGACCCTCTCCCACCTACCCCATCTCCAACCCCCTCTCCCTCTCCCCCCTCTAACACCCCCCCTCTCACCCCTCTCCCCCACTACCTATATCCCTCCCTCCCTCACATCCCCCTTCCTTCACTCCCCTGTTCCCTCTATCCCCCATGAGTCACTCGGGTCTCCCTCCCTCTCCCACACTTCCCTCCTCTCTTCCCTTCTCTCCCCTCCCTCCCTCTCTCTGTTTGTACTCCACGTCTCCCCGCCTCTCCCCCCTCTCCTGTATCCTCTTTACTCTATCCTCCATCACTCACTTAGATATCCCCCCCTCTCCCCCTTCTCCCTCCCCCCCCCTCTCTCTCCCCCTTCAACCGACTCACTCTAACTCCCTCTCCCCCTCACTCCCCTATCCCTCTCTCTATATCCCCATCCCCCATCCCCCATCCCCCACCTCCAACCCAACCCCCTCCCACTCCTCAGCCTCTCCCTCCCATGCCTCTACCCCTCGCCACTTCCTCTGGAACTCCCCCTCTCCCCCTACCCATCTCACTCCACCCCCCTGTAAGGATATCCCCTTGTCCCTCCCCCTCCGCCATCCATCCCAACCCCTTTCCTCTCATTCCTCTCTCATCCTCCCACTCGCTTGCTCTCTCCCCCTCCCACTCTCTCCCACCCTCCCCCTCCCCCTCTTATCTATTCCTTCCCCATCCCTATGCTTCATCAAGTCTCTGTTCCAAACCTACCCATCTCTCCCTCTGATATCCCCCCTGTCCCCCACTCCCTCATCCACCCTCTAGCCACCATATCCCTCCCATTCCCCCCCCTCTTTCCCCTCTTCCCTCACCCCCCTCCCTTTCATTCCCCCATCCCCATACCCATCACTCCCCCTCCCTGCCTCGTCCTTGCTCTTCTCCTCTTCCCTCCCCTTGCTCCTATCCCTCTCTCCCTCTCTCCCCCACCCACTTCCCCTATCCCTCTCTTCGTCTCCACCCCACCCACTCCCTCCCTCCCCCTCCCCATCTCTTTGCATCATCAACCCTCTCCCACTCACCTCACACCCTCTCCCTCATCTACCCTACCCCTCTCGCATGCCCCCACTTACGCCTCCCTTATCACCCCCCTCTCCCCCTCTTCCCTCCCCTCACCTCACACCCTCTCCCTCCTCTCTCCCCTTGTCTCCATCTCTCTCTCATCTACCCTTCCCCTCTCGTATGCCCCCACTTTACCCTCCCTTATCCCCTCCCTCTTCCCCTCTTCCATCCACCCACCTCGCTCCCCTTCTCCCTTCCACATTTTTCTCTCCTCCCCCCTCTTCCCCTCACTCCCTCTCCCCCTCCCCCACCTCCAACCACCTCCCACTCTCCCCTCTCAAACACCTGCCCTCTCGTCCCTCTCCCTCACTGCCTCCTTCCCTACCTCCTTTCACCCTTCCTTCACTCCCCCACTCCCTCCAACCCCATCACTCACTCTCGCCTCCGCTCCTCTCCGACTCTTTCCTCCTCTACTTCATCTGCCACCTCCCTCCCCATCTCACGTGCCTCTCCGCCTCTCCCCTTGTCTTTCCCCTCTCCCTTTCCCCTCTCCCTCTTCCCTCCATCACTTGCTCCCATATCTCACCCTATCCCTCTCTTCCCTCCTCCCCCCTCCATCACCCCCTTTGCCTCCCTTCCCCCTCCTCTTAACTCCATCTACCCCTCACTCCCTCTCGCTATCCCACTCCCCCACCTCCATGTCCAACCCCTTCCCCCTCCAAAACCCTCCCCTCGCCCCTCTCCCCAAATCTCTCCCTCCCTCCCTTCCCCCACTACCTCTCCTGCCCGTCTATTACTCTTGCCCCCCCTCCCTTCATCACCACCTGCTTTCCCCCACTTCCTCTGCCTACATCACTCACTCCCATCCCGTGCCTTTCCCTCACCACTCATCTCTCTCTCCCCCCCAATCCCCCCTCCTCTCTCCACCCCTCCCCCTCTTATACCCCCCTCCCTGCCCCACCCCCTGCCCACTCCAAAACCCTTCCCCCCTCTCCCCCACTCCCTTCCCCCTTCCTTCAACCCCCCCTCTCCCTTCGCCCTCCACCACTCACTCCCCCCCCCCGCCCACCCCCCCCCCCCCGCCCGCGCTCTCTCCATCTCTACCTTCCTCTAACCCTTCCTCTCTTCCTCTCCCTCCTCCTACCCTCTTTATCTCGCTCACACCCCCTTCCCCCTACCCTCCTCTCTCCATCTCTCTCCCCCTCTCTTCCTCTCTCTCCCCCTCTCTCCCTCTCCCTCTCTCTTCCTCCCCCTCCATCTCCCTCTCTCCCTACTTCCCTACCTCCATATATTCTCCCTCTCCCTCCCCTCTCTCTCTCTCTCTCTCTTTGTGCTCCCCCCTCACTCTCTCATGTCCTTTCTCTCTCTTCTACCTCATAAATACTCAAACATACTCTCTCCCTCTCTCTCTAATCAACACTCAAACATTCTCTCTCTCTCTCTCATCAATACTCCAACATTCTCTATCTCACGCGCGCGTGCGCGCACACAGAGACACACACACACACAAGCACTTAAACATATGCACTAAGATAGAATAGAGCATTATCCCTCTCTCCCTCCCTCCCTCCCTCATGGTATACACTAAGATAAAATACATCATTGGTCAAACAACTAAACATACAATTCAAACAAACATATTAAACAAAAATAAACAAATTTCATTGTTTGTCATATCATTTTAAATGGATACAAAAATCCACATTTACATCTGTATAAATAAATAAATATAAAAAAATGTATATCAATTTTATTTTAAAAAAAAATATCTTTTTCAATTAAATAAACATATTAAACAAATTTTATTATATATAATATCATTTTAAATGGATACAAAAATCCACATTTACATCTATATAAATAAATAAATATAAAAAAAATGTATATCAATTTTATTTAAAAAAAATATATATCTTTTTCAATTAAATAAACTGAAAATGAACAAAACAAATAAAATCATAAAAATAGTGGTTTTTTAAGTATTAAAATTGTAAAAAATATTTATGTAAAAGAATATAATATATAGAGAAACCATTAAAACAAACAAAAAAAATATATAGAGAAACCATTAATACATTGTTTGTTGATCTTACAAAAATTATATATAGAGAAACCATTAAAACAAACAAAGGGAGAAAGCATTAATGATTCTTTCTTGTAATTATGATTAGGCAGAATACTATAACACTACAGACCAATATTATAATTAATAAAATTTTACAGATTAAATAAAATCAGATAAATTTAAAATATTAAAGAAAAAACATTATCTCAAATCATTTTCATATATATATATATACAATTTTGATTTAACAAAATGAAAGAAAAAACATAGGTGATATGCAAAAGCCATAAAAATATGCTATCCATAATATATAAAAAAATTATAAAAGAGTATCACTCTTACAGTTTACCTGTTTGAATGTAACCCATGTTTGGATGTTAACAAAGTCTCCTCAGTGTCCTTATTATTAATTATTCATTGCCCGCAGAGGCATGAAGATAGAAGTTCTAGTACTTCCTCTACTACGGCCTACAGATCTACACGAGATGCCTATTGCTATGCTACTCGTACTTCCTCCATTGCGTTCCTGGGTCCTGGGTCGAATGTTCTTGGTTGTTTCGGAATCGCTACCAAAGCTAAATTGGTTCTTGTTCTTCACAATTACATTGTGCACGATGTTTTCGCCTGAGCTGTCGCCCACAAGAAACACTCTGGAGAAGTCGGCGTGGCTTTAGAAGCCACGGAACCCCATCTCTTCCATTATCTTCGTCTCTCTTCGTCGCTTCGGAACGGAGCCACGATACGGCGGTGAGGCTATCGTCGTAAGCAGCTGGGAGGTGGTGATTGGGAGGAAGCCTGTAATTGACAGAAATGACAATTGCTCCTACAGCATTTGCCGGAGATCCCATGATGAAGCTACCGCCATGGAAATAGAGGCAAACGGGCAAGCGCATGCTCTCGTCGTGATGAGTTTGAGGAGATTCTGATCCAAGATTACTTCCTTGGACGCAAATCCAGAAATATCCTCAGGTCTTGAACCTTCTGTGGACTGCGGGACAGGCGTGGCCAGCGTTTGGAAGTCCATACCAGTCTGTCTGTTTTCCATCAATTAACACCATACAACTTACGAATTGATCATCTGGAATGGAGAAGTGTGGAAGATGCAATGCACGAATGTAGAATATAGAACAGCAGAGTGCAGATTCGAATACTAACAGTAATTTTGAGTATTAAAAATCACTGCTGTGAGTAATTGCCATTCAGAGTAAACAGACACAGACTCAGGACTAAGACACACAGCACACCACAAATTGATAATCGATAGAGGAGCCGGAAAATATTTTGAATGTGTGCGCCATCTGAGCAAATCTATAACCTCCACTCTTTCTTGCTTTTCCGGCGTCTCCGCTTTTTCTTTATTGCTTTTCCGGCAACTCCAACGTCTCTCTCCTTCAACGTGTAGGTTACACGATTGCCAAAATATATTCTTTTCTAACGGCTTAATGGCTTTCTTGCTTTCCCGGCGTCTCCGCTTTTTCTTTCTTGCTTTTCCGGCCTCTCCAACGTCTCTCTCTATCTTTAAACGTGTAGGTTACACGATTGCCAAAATATATTCTTTTCTAACGGCTTAACGGCTTTCATTTTAAATTTGAAAGTCCAAATGTATCTTATGGACCTATTTTATTTAAGTTATTACCATGTCCATACCAATGTTTGCACGTTATGCATATAATAGTCGTGGACGAACAATAACATGTTTGTGTTTTTATCATTGACACATAATACTAGTGGATGGACAATAATATGTTGGTGCAATTTTCAGCGTTAAAGTAAAAGTTAACATCAAAATTTAATTATTAAATTATAATAATTATTAATTAATTTGATCTTTGGCTTGCAGCATATCTTTTATATTTGTGGAGTACATCACACACTCTAGCCACGCTTAGTCAAAATGAACATTCTATTTTAAGGGTTTCTATTTTAAGGTCCATATATATATTATTGTAGTTTTTAAATGATAATACTAAATCTACTTAGTTTAATTTATTTCATTATGTAAACCATTGTTTCTATATTATTGTAGTTTTTAAATGATAATAGTAAACCTACTTAGTTTAATTTATTTCACTATGTAAACCAATGCTTCAATGCTTCTATATTATTGTAGTTCGTAAATAACAATAATAAATTTATTTCGTTTAATTTATTTTACTGTAAACAAATGCTTCTATATTATTGACTTTATTCTATGATTTAGGTTTAGGTCATGCTTCTATATTATTGATTTTATTCCATGACTTAGTTTTAAGTTTAGGTTTAGCATTAAAAATGGTTTTTTATCATTTATTTAAAACTATAAATATAAATCAATGGGTATATATGTCTCAATTTATTTATGTTTATTTAAGTTTAAGTTTGAGTTTTAAGATGTTAGAATATTGAAAGAAATTTATTGATAAAATTTAATGTTTTGATTTTAGCATTATTATTATTTATTTATATTATTGCATTCATATAATTATACTAACCTAGATATACTAGGATTTGGTTGAGTTAGTAAGTTTAGAATTTGTATTAAACATTTTCAATATGGTTTTGTGTATTCATATATTGAGGTATTATAAGCTTGAGTTTTTTATTATATCAAGAAATGAACGCTTTTCTATCTTAGGAAATTGTTTTATATATATTCAAGATGTGAATGTGTGAATGTTTTGAATATAAAATTATTTGAATTAGAGATTTTATTTGAGGCTAGACTATTCTACGTGTATATGTGGGTATGGGCATGGTGTATGCATTGGATTTTAGGTGGTGGGGCTCTTTTCACGGAAAAAAATGGAATAATAACTATTTGGACACAAGTTTGTTATTAAATGCAAATCATGGCGTTGGGAGATATTTAGGGTGCCACATGTTTTGGACAAAGCAATATCGATGCATATGATGTAAGAGGGAGTTCCAAAATCCAGTTTTGAGTATTGCCATAGGTAGTTCGATTAGTTTTCATGACTATAAGGTTGTAGCAAGTGTTATGACCATTATTGCTAAAAGGATTGATTGGGTGGAACCCATGAAACAATGAGTTCTCTTGTTAAGACATAGATTCAAGAATAGTTGGTGGGAAGGTTATTTTCATTGTATGCATAACATTAGAGTAATTTATTTTTCCTAATTGTTGATTCTCCTCCCAATCATAGCTACAACATCTTATATAATTGTGAAGATGATCCATCCAGTCACTATATTGAAATTAAAATGGTGAGTTAGTGGGAGACTATCCAATGTATGCATAACCATTAGATCTAGCACTTATGCTTCAATGATAATTCTACTCTAGATCATAGCTATAACCTCTTATATAATTCTAATAACAACAATGTCACTAGTTATGATTTTCAATGCCTTACTTTGATATATAATTCTCCAATGATTTTAAGTTGTAGTAGGCCTAAATCATCAACATACTTAATGTACTCACAAATGTTGACATTCTATTTTCTAATTTGAGCTCCCACTACCATTGGATTGTATGGAACATGTATTTCGTGCTTGATCTCATTGCCTCATAACAACAAGTTTTGTATCCATAAATATGTCACCTACAAGACAATGGAATTGTTCCTATGCAACTTAGATTAGAACATATTACACCTTCAATTACGCCTTAGTAATTTCCTTTGGACTAGTTCTAAAGGATATTTATTGAATTTGAATGGTTGCTAACCTGTTGGATTAAGACTAACAAATTTGTAAGTGGAAGAACCATTGTCCTTGATAATATAAAATAAACATCAAATAAAACCATGTCAAGATAACATATCAATAGAGGTTAAGACAATGATCATTAATAGATAATTGAAAATGAGGACTCTTATAGTGTTGATAATGATGCCATTACATTACTATCCAGGTAATTTAGACATCAAGAAACTATTGCAACATATATTTCTATATTTGAATTTGACATGCATATGGTCAAATTACAATGGAATATTATATTATTGGTCATGTACCACAATATTACAAAAGGACCATAATTCTATGAGAGTTTGTTTTATCTCCATAGATATCTTCAAATGGCCCTTTTTTTCGGATGAGTGCAAGCTAATGATGGTCTCTCATGACACATTCGTGGAAATTCAAACACTATGTTGACTTGGACCAATGGTTCAAGGTACTTTCACAATGAATTTGAATGTGGTGTAAGAAAATCAAATGTAGGATATCATATTAGCTTCTATAATATATAAATTTTATTTATGTATTATTTGTATGATCATGTAATATAATTCATATGTTACCATTTTTGTAGTTGTTGAGGTACTATAGACTAAAGTTTGCTGAATTTTTTTCGAGCAATTATAAAGAATGGATTGTTCTTGTGCATAGTTATTTTTCCAAAAAAAATGTTATTTGTTTATTTATTTATTTTTAAATTATGAAAGCCATTATAGCCTTGAAAATATGAATTCATGTGTTATTGTAAGGTTTGATTGTCTAACATAATCAAAATGCTTTTTTTATTCAATTGTAGATCGTGGTCGAAGTTAGTGTAACATATAAAAAAACAAGTTGTAAGACAATAGAAAGTTATAGAAAGAAAAAATATGTTTATAGTTTAAGCTTTTGATATATGTCATGACAAAAATAAATTAAAAATACTAAACAATATTCTTTAAAAAAAGATATGTATTTGGAATAGGCATAGTGAGACCTATGTTTATGTATAATTTCATCAATGATGGATTTGTGTAGCCTATTTAAAAATAATGTGAAAATGAAAATATTTAAATCCTATTAAAAAACTAACTAAGAAAAAAAAAATTAAAAATATCAGATCTCACCTATACACAACAAAATCTATACATACGGAAAGTAGATTCAATGATAAAACTAATGGTATCAAGTCCGGCAGTCGATTTGTAGTGTAAGAGATTGTTTTTACCTTCCGAAAATAGAGAAACCTGAAAACTATGCAAAACCGTGAAGTTTTTAAGTCTCAGAGAGTATTCGGCCGAAAAATATTTTTCCGTAACGCAACCGTTATTTACAACAAAGGTTGTTCGGCCGAAAAACCAAATGCAAAAACTTTTTCGTCGACCTGAAAAAATAAATTACGTTATCTTTACTTGTATAAATAAAACTAAATAGATTCATTATTTTCGCACATTGAAAGCATGTGTGACAATCAAGATGTGATTAAAGAATATCATTTTTTTATCAGCGATGATCATACACATGATACACATTTTGTTCAGCATTGTATTAAAAATATTTTCTATGATTCACTAAAAAGACATGAAGTTAAATTCAATGAACATTGGATATGGTTGCATGGATGTGCGGGACATTTTAAATCTTCATGAGAATTTTTTGGTTATGTTGACTTCATAAAGCATTGAACATTAAACATTGCTAGAATTTCTTTGAAACTGGAAATGGAAAAGGTGAACATGATGGTGCAGAAGCATGCGTAAAAAGAGCACTTCGAAGATGGAAAATGAACCATTCTTCTACATGATTTCATTCAGCTGCAATGGTTGTCCAATGGTGTAAATTATATCTAAGCCATGATTATAATCAACAATCAAAAGATGTGCACAGGTATGTACACAATTTTGTTTAATTTATATTAATTGTCAATTTAAAAAAAATGTACACTAACATTTAAGTATATGTACACTAACATCAAAAGTTGTCATTTGTGATTTATCATTTATTGTGTAGATTTTTTTGGCTTGTTGGGATCCAAGATATAGATAGATCAATACCATATGAGGCCTAGCACCATACATGGGACTAGATATTTTCACTCTATTCAAACAAAATCCTTCCAAAACCTGTTTGCATTTGACAGTAGAAAGCAATTATGATTTTGTCATATTTGCACTTAAAATGTTGAATCTACAGAAGTTTGTGAAAACATAACGAACAACTACGAAAAACATTGGAAACACACAGAGATTAATCCAAATGGGAAAATGCCACTAACAAGCGTAGAAGAATTAGAATAAGAAGAAATAGCAATATCATTTGATGGCGATATAATTTCAGATTTTGTTAGAGAAGGTAATGAACTTACAAATTTTTTGTTGATTGTTCATTCGTGTCCATCACCTTGTGTGTATAGTCAATTTAATTAATTTAGAAACCCTAACGCCAATTGTAATTTGCACACGAGATGTTTTCACTGTGATTGCACCTTTAGACAACAACGAAAATGTGAAATATTATTTGATGCAATGCACTGAAGGAAAGATGAAGTTATTCGAGGACTACCATGAAAACAGATTTACATACGAGAGAGGATCCATCATTTTAAAAGGCTATTTTTTTCAGTAGACCCATATGACTGAAAATCATGTCTACTTTCAGGATTATGAACCTAATGCTATATGTTGTCAATATATTCATTTAGTATGTGCATCTCGAATAAAATTGGTACAAGTTCGATAAAAAAAAAAATTAAAAACGAAAAAATGAAAACTGTCCAAATATGACCATGAATGGATAATTGAGGGCGGCATTCCATTGCGATGTTTTTAACTATATCAAAAATGAATTCATTGTTGCTTTTGTCCATGTCAAATGTTGTGTACAATATATTTTTTTCTTTGAACTATGACTATGATCTTGAATGGGAACTAGAATAAGATTTTAAATGATTGTATTTTAGCAAGTTGAAATGAATTCAAAAATTATTTGGTAATGAAAACTTTAATAAAAGTTGGAAGAAGTTGAAAAATGTTATATTTTAGCTATATGAAATGTTGTTTTTAATGTCTAATTTCGTCTTAAAGTTTGTGTAAAGTACTTTATTCAGGTCCCCATATGTCCATTAGACCACTTAAAGGATGAGATAACGGATGTGGCTGTCCCCATGCTCTGCCCCAAATATTTACTTTTGATTGAATGATGTCAGTGAAGAATCATCGAGAAACCTACTAGATTTTGCATTCATCTGATCCATTTCATGCTTCTCTAATGCACTTAATAATGGGAAATTATTATTCTTGATCCATTAGATGGGTTGATCCATTATTGTCTTTGTGGTGGGATGAACAATTCATATAAATATGGTCCATGAGTTTTTTAGAATATCACTTGTGTAAGTTCACATAACTGAAATCATGGCAAATGGAGATAACGATCATTTGATTTTTAATCACAAGCAAGGATTCCAGGATTGTGAAGCTTATGCTAAATTAGAGAAATGATTATTTACAACAAATCAATGAAAATTCATCAAATTGTTGTCTAAAATCATTGCTCTAATTTAGCATAAGCTTCACAACCCTGGAATCTTTTCTTATGATTAAAAAACAAAAAATCGTTAAATCCTCATTTTCCATGATTTCAACAACATCTATAGTTCACAAACTAACAAAATGTTCCAGAACATTGAAAATATGAATCATTAGTTAAAAATTGAAAGTATGAATCATTTATATAAAATTCAATTTACCATTTATATGAAATTCAAGTTTTATGTTGAAACCAAGATCATATATATCAGACAACCAAAAGGATTGAAACCTTCACTAAATTTTATTTATATCTCAACAATGAAAATATTTTACATCCTAACTTTAGGCTAGCATTTATACTAATATAGTTTAAAATAAAGTAGTTTAAATGTATGAACATGTGTACTAACATATTTTAAAACCATTTCAAGATTGAACAAACATTCATGAACATCTTTCATGCAAAATCATATTTTAAAACCATTTCAAGATTGAACAAACATCATGAACATCTTTCATGCAACTTCATGTTTTAAAACAATTTCTAACATTCCTAACATTAGATTTCACATATAAAAACTTTCTAATATTCATTCTTAACATTCCTAACATTCCTATCAAAACATCCTAACATTCATTCTTAACATTCCTAACATTCCTAACATTCCTAACATTTCTATCAAAACTTCCTATCCTATCAAAACTTCCTAACATTCCTATCAAAAATTCCTAACATTAATTCTTAACATTCCTAACATTCCTATCAAAAATTTCTAACATTCATTCTTAACATTCATAATATTCCTATCAAAACTTCCTAACAGTCATTGTTAACATTCCTATCAAAACTTCCCATCCTATCAAAACTTCCTAACATTCATTCTTAACATCCATTCTTAACATTCCTAACATTCATTCTTAACATCCATTCTTAACATTCCTAACATTGATTCTTAACATTCTTAGCATTAGATTGCACATATCAAAACTTCCTACCATTCATTCTTAACATTCCTAACATTCATTCTTAACATTCTTAGCATTAGATTGCACCTATCAAAACTTCCTAACATTAATTCTTAACATTCCTAACATTAGATTGCACCTATCAAAACTTCCTAACATTCATTCTTAACATTCCTAACATTCCTATCAAAACTTCCTAACATTCATTCTTAACATTCCTAACATTCCTATGAAAACTTCATAATATTCATCCCTAACATTCCTAACATTCCTATCATTATTTACATCTCAAGAATGAAAATATTTTACATCTACATACATGCATAAATTTAATAATGCATACATTCATAAACATGCAAAAACATATTCTAAACATTTACCACACCAAATATGCTAAATAATTAACCAAAAAAAAGTTAGATCATTTAAAGCAAATATATAATATGTAAGTTCAATGTACATAAGTATAATCCAAAAAAAAGATTCATGAACATGTGAGTTCAATGTACATATTTATAATCCAAAAATAAAGCTCCTCGATGTCGAAAACAACTACAATATATATATATATATATATATATATCAACAAAAAAAGAGTAATATAAATAATTATCTAAATGAAAGTCCACCACTATCCTCCACTAGGGTTTTCCCTTGGACTCAACCCAACCTACAACATGTATAAAAGCAGATTATGAATATTATAAATTATTTAAACAATTTTAAACTAAATTCAAAAAATTAAAATATTAAACTTATATCAAAAAACAATTCAATTATTAACAAAATTACTTCATATTCTCTAAATGCAAGTCCACCACTATCCTCCACTATATTCTTCCCTTTGCCTCGAAGAGATCGAAGAGACCCAAGCTGCAACATATATAAAAGAAATTCATGAATCTCATAAATTATTTAAACAATTTTAAACTAATTATGAACAAAATTACCTCCGTGCCAATATCCACATCCATCAAGGTACCTATAGCTTCACCGCCAAGTTCCATATGTTCTCTTCCCTAAAATTTAAATTTTGTTAATAAATAAAACATAGTGCAAGCAAAAAAAACTAAAATTAAGCAATTAACTTAAAACGGAAACAAATAAAATAAAATCATTAGCTCACAAGAGATGGAAAATCATCTAAAAAGTTCGAATCTAAAGTAACCTGCATGGATAAGTCAAATTAACAATAAGATACATAGTTAAATTAAAAATAAAAATAAAAGGATAAAATATCTTTCAAACATAAATATAAATATGTAAATAATAAATATACCTCTCCAAGTTGCTCTTCCACATTTTCAACATTTTCACTAGTGGAGTGTTGACTCAAACCCAATCGACAAGGGTTCCCAGCGTTGTTGACACCCAAACCACCGCAATCTCCATGAGCACTGGCCTAGACAGGTTTTACCCTGTCCGGCAACACCTGCAGAGCAGATGAGGTCTCACCTGATATGTTCAAGGGAGAGTTGACAGAACCATGTTTCCTTCGAATGAAGGAGGATGGTTGCGGCTCAATTAATTAACTTATTGCAATATTTCAAAAACAGATCTATGCATTTAACTCATACATCATTCGTATTCATAGCATCATTCAACAAAACCATTCATAATTGTAACAAATATAACAGTAAAGCATTAATTGCAACAAGTAAACATCGCATCATTCATATACTCATATCGCAAAATGCATTACCAAAAAAACATAGGGATTTTGCTCAACAAATCCATCTCATTATATTAACTCCGCAAAAGCCCAGATACAAAATACTCAGCTTCGCATCAAGATCTCAAAAAGATTTCCAAGACAAGGTAGGATGTTCCAACACCTATACTCCTACATCTATTTATAGGATTTCGCCTTTACATTGCTTTTCCACTTACTAACAACTTCCTAACCGACACTTCAAAGTAAATGACCCAAAATCTATCTATTGTGGTCCAAATGACCCAAAAACCCACATATCACGGTACAATTGACAAAAAATCATCTGCGCTCAACTTTCCTTCTTTCACGGTATCGCAGCACTCGCGGTGCTGCGATGATGATCCATCAAACCGCCTGCTAACATGGAGACTCAAAAATTATGTTCATTCAACATTCTAGAAAACTGCAACCAATAAACATTTACGTAATATATTTATTGATATACATAAGAGAAGGAATAATATCATACATAGATATAATGTAACAAAAAGTTCAATTCAAAATGAATAAAAAAAGTAAATAGATTGAAAGTACACAAACCTCTCCTATACTTGATGTGTCATTGGATAGGACATCCGAAGCTATATCATGACAAACCTTAGCATAAGCCTTGAGACCTTCAATGCTCATTCCATTTAACTCATCATTCGTTTTGTAAACAAAATTTTGACGAATAGTGGCTCGAGCCCTCTCTCTACTCAAT
Source organism: Larix kaempferi (assembly GCA_027924585.1). NCBI lineage: Eukaryota > Viridiplantae > Streptophyta > Pinopsida > Pinales > Pinaceae > Larix > Larix kaempferi. The sequence continues at coordinate 132,261 of BSBM01001458.1, read as the reverse complement.
CCCACATCAACTCCTACAAATGCCGAAGTTAAACCTTCAACAAGAGAATGCCTTGCAATTGTCCCAAGTTGTGATGTAGGCTCCATCTCCGATTTGTAAGTCACAAGCCTAGGTGGGCAAGATATCCGAGGTGGAGGTTGAAGAGTAGTGAGATCTCTAAGAGCATCTTTTTTATTGTATATTTTCCTCGTTCGAACTCCATAAAAGTCGGAATGTATATCAATATAGTCTGGCTTCATATTTAAAAAAAAAAACGACATAAAAAGATCTGAAAAAATAATTAGAAACCTCATCGTTCCATGGAAAATGACCATAGGCTGCAAGGAACTGATCATATAAAATATGTGCAAGTTCAGGGTGCTTAAAATATTGCACTTTCAATGCTTTTCACTTTAGGCCCTCTTTGAAGTTAAACATTGAGTTGGCATGTTCTTTGGTCACTCTCTCCTTCACAACAACCCACTTATTTGAACCCATTACTTGGGCCTTTCTTCTCCACATCAAGTCAACAAAACCATCTATTGTTGGTCCAAGATCCCCATATACCTCAATGAATTTTTGTAATGATCGCAAAACCATCTCTAAACTTTGTTTGTTCTCTAGAGGGAGATCCAAAATAGAAAGATCACATTGTAGCTTGTCATAGTGAGATCTACAACTTTCAAGGGTCATTTATTGAAGACCACTTTCCCATGGAAGCTCCTCGGGTAAATCAGATGGATAATTTTTTATGGGTGTACAACCCTCAGCTAGTTCAACATATTGCGTCCTGGCTCGACCTTTGTCAATCTATGTAGAATAACAAGCATCTTGGGAATCTTGCTCTGCACACATGTCTGTATCCCTTTCTAGATCTTCCTCCCCATCTGTAGAATTATGAGCCTCTTCTGAACCATGCTCTACTTCAAATACAAACAGAGTTATGTGTAAACATGTACAAACTTTGTGTACACACAAAACTACAATTAATACGTGTATTAAAAGATTGATGTTCATACCGATAGAAGGTGGAGATCGACGTTCTCCCACAGAAGATAAAGGGGAATCATCTGTACCCCTATCGCCTTGCCGATGATCTGATGAATGTGAATTGCACAATAATCTTGAATCCCGAGGTGAAGTCGACAACCTTCGATTATCAATTGGGACACCAAATCCCAAAGAACGTGATGACCTCCTACGCTTTTGCCTCAAAGACTCCTCTCTTTCGATTTAAATATATCTACATTTACACAACTATCAACTCATAACATATTCAAATTCTACATGTTAATTCTACAAATTCTAAGACCTAGCTGCTAAAGAAACTATGTTCTTAAATAAGGACCTAGATATAAGCCAAATATTAGTGAAAGTAACCACCAACAAGGTTTTTTACTATCTTTAAAGTATTAAAGATATCTCAAAAATAATAGCTACTAATATAATATAAGCCAAATATTATCTACAATTATAAATAATAACTACCAATATAGTGCTAAATATTAATAAGAGTTAAGTAGAATGATCTCCACTACAAGGGTGGAGTTATAAGAATATTCCTCTTTGGGGTAGATAAGCTCTCACAATTCTGGGGGAGTGAATGGAAATTATTTTTGGCATGGACGATTAGGTCACAAAGAGCATAGATAGGTATAAATTGAGTAGGCATGTTGTCCAAGGTGGCCATAGTATACTTAGGAGTGTTGGTGTCCCCAATTTAAATATGCTTGCCCCCAACCCCTACTTATTTTTTATGTCTGCAATTTAATTAAGAGTTTGAATGGATAAACCTATTTTGTTAAATATTAACATAATGATAACTAAATGATGGCTTTATTTCACATAAGCTCTAGGCGCATTCTGTAATGTCAATTATGAGAACTCTATTCATGAATAGAGTTCATGAACATAACTTCGTTCATGAACATAATTATGTTCATGAAAACAAGGAAATTGGTCAATAGAATTTGTCAATCATTGTCTTCAAGACAAATCTATGCACTTATTAACCAATTCTAATCAAATCTGATTTTTCGTATCTAAGCAATTTTGTTAATTAGATAATATGTTCCTGCAACCAATATGCTAAAGAAAATGATTTCAGTTTACTTTGTTAGGGAAACAATATGATGTATAAAAACATCTACATTATTGAATGGATAATGGGATTATTTAAATTAAATTTAGGGATTTTTAAATTGAATTCAAGAAACTAGTTATTCATTGCTATCTTTATATTCATGGTTTTGAATCCTTTAAAGTTGCATAGTAGTGATAGAAAATAGTGAAGTAAACTATCTTATGTACTCACACCACAATGCTAATCATGGCTTTAAGTTGGGAATGGTTCATAGATAATAGGGAATGGTTCATATATGTGTGCAAATGCCCTTTGAAAAAGTACATTTGAATCACTAGATGAATCAGATATGCTTCATTAGTCTACTATATTTTACAACACCTGCTATCAACTGATAATGTCTCTATCAATCAAAACTTACTAATTCTGAACATTATTTGTGATAATGTATTTCTGTTCTTTATCTCCTACCAAGGTCAACAGTGATGTTTTATGTCAAAGATGTTGTGTTTAATTTGCAGAATTACATTTAGCCTACTCGATACCTCTATTCAAACATAGATTTTTGTTTCTTAAACTAAGTAAAATCTAACCCAAGGTAGATTTTTTCTACAAATAGTCTCGAACCCAAGGTAGAGTTTTCTACAATTAGTCTTTCTTATTCACTGGCCTATAGACATTGTATATAGATTTCCAACTCCTTCGACAAATTCATTTCACCATGGATCTGGTCAAAGGTTATCTTACTACTTTTGCTTTTCTTTCTTTTTATGAAGTTTGAATCTTATGTCTACCAGATTTTACACCCTTTTGGCTTCCTTTAAACTGATTGTAAAACTAATACGTATCTATGTAAAAAAAACGTAATGGTTCAATATATATTATCAAAATTGCATATCACTAGTTTCTTGGGTATAACATTCTCATATAATTAACAGGAATGAGACATTCTTGTTAAAATTAAGAAACTAATGAAATTAATAAGAATGTTATACTCAAGTAACATTAAGTTTCTCATTTAATTATTTTCATCCAAGTAACACGAAGAAGAAACTCTAATATATGTTCTTGTTAGTAATCCACTCTGAACCTAGGATCAACAGATTTCCTAGTTGTATCCGTTAATTGAACTCTGATAAACTACTAAGGGCTAGCATTGTTTCTTAGTATGGCAAACACCTAAGAGAGTGCATGCCTTGTACTTGGGTAGAGAGTAGAGTTATTCAGCGTGTATACACTTGGTATTTAGTGGCAAGACAGTTACTGTATTTTACTATAAATGCAGAATTTAAGAGTTAGGTATGTAATGTGGTCTGTAATTAATCAGCAGATAAAATGAACAACTTTATACTATACTTTCTAGCTCTACTCTATCACATATCCTAGTTATTAAATTTGTAATCTCAGTACTATTTATTCTCTCAGTATTTGTAAACATTAAGAAACATTCTTGTTAATTAAGATTCTCTTTTAAGTAACTTGAGTATAACTGATTTTTCCTATCTAACTAGTTTTCCTATCTAAGTTAATTTAAATGAATATTTTTCTTGAGTATAACATTCTTTTAATAACTTTATCACTAGTTTCATTGAAACTGAGTGTGTTATGCCAAAGTGAACTAAATTCATAAGAATTAAAAACAAAATGGCTAGCTCTGTAATATGCCATAATCTATGGGTGATTAAAAACAAACTATTAACTTATAAAAACTAAAACTAAAAAATAAAAAAGAATCGGCATACCTGTTTATAGTAGTCGAACAGGTGACAATAGACCAAACCAACGAAGCCGAACACAGCAGACCAGCCCATCAAAACCTACACATAAACAAAACCTGTTAAAACATAAAAAAAATAACAAAAAATTATGAAAAACGCAAATGACAATCAACTGATTACCTGCGAATAGAACCACGTCGAGAAGGTGACAAACTCCAAATAGAAAGGTGGCAAATCTAACAAACCTCCATGTCAAACAACCAGCGGGGTCCAACAGGCCGGGGCCAACCAGTAGGGCCAACATAGCGGAGAAAATACAGCATAATCCAACTAGCGAGGATAACAGAACACAACCGAACAAATCGATGAAGCCAAAACAGTAGACCAACCCAAAAAAACCTGCAAACATTAAAAAAAAGAACCAAAACATTACAAAATAAAAAAATAAGTAGAAAAATAAAAAAAATGCAATCGACGACTGCTTACCTGAGAAGAACCACGTCAAGAAGGTGGCAATCTCCACATCGTCAGGGTGGTAGATCTCCACAAACCTCCACGTCAAACAACCGGCAGGGTCCAATAGGCTGCGGCCAACCATATGGGCCAAAAACACGGGGCCAACAGGGTAGAGTCTAACCAGTGGGGCCAACAGAGCGAGGCCAACAGAGTGGGGCCTACAGGCAGGGACGACAAGCGACAACAACAAACAAGGCGACAAGCGGGGCTCGTGCAACTATTGGCAAGGAGACAAGTGAGGACCAGCAGTCTGCAGATGCGAAAATGACAAATGTGGGCCGCAACCAAGCTTATACGCAGAAAAATTATTCGGCTGAACAATTGTTCAGCCGAATAAACTTAGAACCACCAACCAAATTTACCGATCGGCTATACATCGCACACATTTTGAGGACACCGTTAATTTTAACGGTTCACCATTAAATGTTATTCGACCGAATAATAGCTCACTTATTAGGCCGAATAACCATATTTATTCAGTCGAATAAATTCCGCTATGTTTCTCGGGCGCCCGATTCTCACGGAAGTGTTACCCAACTTCGCGTTTTCACCCATACATCGGACAACGGTGAGACAGTTTGGTGGAACATTGAAGACAAGCCTTTTGTTTCCCAAAGTCAGATAAATGTTCCCTAAATTGTTATGTGTTGATTAATCGACAAGTTGTAAAGAGTCATCCTTGTTGTGTCAAGATATTGAAATGTGTTCAATGATGCATATGTATTCCAAATTCATAACTAAGATGGATAAACTCTAAATAATTAATGTTGATGATCATTGTTCATACCTTCATGAAATTTTTATGTTAGTTGGGAGTTGCACATACAATCATAAGCATAAGGTAAATACTAATTCTACTTGTCTTATGATTAATTTATATAGTAAGAGGTATTATCAATATCATGAATTCCCATGATGCTTGATGAAAATATGAAGTCGTTTCCGTATAGTAATATCAAATAAACTCTATGCATTAGAGTTTAGTTAGGAAGGTATATTGAATTTGTATTGGTTTCTTATGTCAAATCATCTCAAAAGGGTATAGTAAGTACTTGTTGACTTAAGGGATGGTTACCAACTAGCTTAACTATATTTACACTGATTGTATGGGAAAGTATTGGTAATAAATACTATACTTGATATTGATTTAGTATTAATGAGATATGTTTTTAATAAAGTTATAATCCCTTAGACTAATTACATTTTGATGTGACTCTTAAAGAGTTAAGATTGAATGAATTATATCACTCATACTGTTTGAATGGACAAACATAATTCTCTATCATCACCTTATTGGGATTAAAGTTGTGATTATAGATAAAGTATTTAAATAGTATATTGATCGAGTAACTTGTCAAAGCTATGATCCTAACGTGTTAAAATACTTAACCTATTTCAATATGGAACTTTGGCATAATATCTATGATAAGGAAAATTCATGATGTAAGTGAGTTTTAGCATGGTGATTTGATCATATTCCTTTACAAGTTTAGTCTAACTCAAGTATTAAACGAAAAGCATAAAACAATCTAAAAGGAATTTGAATGGTCCCTATGATTAAATTAATGTTTCTAACATTAACAAGAAGTTAGTTAGGGGTGAATAAGTTGTGAGGAGATGAAGTTATGCTTCTAATAATAAACCAACAACCATTATATGTTGAAAATTTATTAGGAAAAGTTAGTGACACTTATGATATCATGACTTAACAATTACATTAAAGAGTTATGTGTCTAAGCAAGTGTTCGAAAGATGAGGGAGAACCAATCAATAGTAAAGAATAGGATTTAATGTTGGGAAAACTAACTTACTTGGTGGGTTGACAAGTACTAAGAGGAAAAATTTTATACCCCATTTCCCAAAATATCAATGAGGAATTTTGGTACGTTACAAGGTTTTTTAGGAACTGACCAACGACCTATTTTTCTATGGATCTCATGAGAGTTTATTCTTATATTATCTATATTAATTTTCTTCTTTGAGCTAGCTAAAACCAAGATATACTTCTGAAATTCTAAATTAGGGTTAATGACATCTTTATAGTATCCTAATTTTATTTTCATCTCGAATTATTTCTCACACCACATTTTCTCTTTAAACTTAGTTGTAATAATGTTTTTTATATTAATTATATTTTGAAAAGTGTCATTTTTGTTGATGCCCCAATGGTTTAACCAATCCCTGGAATATTTATACCATCCTCGTTTGAGGCGTAGGTGGTTTTGACTTGATTTTAAAGCAATTTTAGGAAGTATGCCCATCTCCCATGTTATTTATTTTTTGTTTGTACATTAGGTACCTAGTCATAGCCATAATCTCAATGGGGGAGAGACCTTCTTCTATGAGCAGAATAGGATAAGGTGTATATATTTTAATTTTGACGTTATAAGTTATGAAATGCTTCTCAATTTGCTCAATATTTCTCCAATAATCTCTAGAAATGTTGCAACCCCATACTTCACAGTTGTATAAGATAACAAGGATGATAAGAGTTTCAAAAAGGAACTTATTTTTATCCCATATGACGAGGTTGGCTGACTTATAATTGTTTTCGAGGCCAAAATAGGATTTCCATCCTTCATTGATTCTTTTCTCGATGTTGTAGTTCCAATTGAGTTTATGTTGAATGTCAATACTGAGATACTTGTAAGAAGTTAATTTTCCTCCAGATTGTTATTGTCATAAATACAATTAGTGTATGTGCCTTTCCTAGACTTTATGATCATAAAAATTTTCTTGTCAGTGTTAAAAGTCATACCCATATTAGAGAAAAAATATTTAAGAATTCTTAATTGCTTATCAAGATCAAATTGACGCTTTTCCAAAATAAAAATATCATCAGCATAGAGTAGGAGGATGATAACTATTCCAACTAAGATCATGCCAGCGCAACCTACTTCTAAATAAGCTTTTATCCTGTCAATGTAAATGCCAAAAAGGATGGGGGGAGGGGAAAGCCTTGTTTAACTCCGATATTATAGTTTATATATGTCGACCACCCTTCAATGTTCTTAAACTTTGCAATGATCTTTTCTTATAACCATATCACGACAACTCTCAACTCAAAAGGAACTTGAAGATCCTCTAACCTATTCCAAAGGTTGTTTCTAGGAACTGTATCAAAGGCTTTTCTGAAATATACAAAGCAACAAAATAGAACAGACTTATTATTACGGATTTCCTCCGCAATGATCCTAAGCATAACAAGGTGGTTTGTGGTGGAATGGTGTCTTCTAAAACAGGCTTGGCCTTTAGCCCATGTACAATTCATTTTTAGATCCATTCGCTAATCTTCTTTTATAGGATAATACCATATAACTTAGCTAAAAAAGGGCTAATCATAATGGTCCGATAATTAGAGGGGTTATTTTTATCGCAACTTTTGAAAATAGGGATAATGAGGCTTTGAGTCCAAGGTGTAGGGAAACCTTGCTTGACATCTATATTGAAGAGTTTTTGGATGTGTGGGATAAGGACAGGCCCTCTAATTTTTAAGATTTATTTTCGGTAACCTTCGATGTCTTTGGTTTTTCCATTAGCTAGGCACATAAACCCAAAGTTTATGTATTCTAACGAAAAAAATTCTTTTGTTGTAAGAAGGGTTTGAATGTTGTTTTTGATATTCGGGGATTCATAAAGTTCTTTAAGATAGGAATTTCAGTACATCAGATCAATCTTTGATGTGTATGGGAGGCACACTGCCCATTTTGGATATTAGTTTCAATATGATAGGTTTAATGTATTAGCCATAATGGTAGATTAGATATATTATTAAAATAATGAATGGCATTTAATATGCTCTCCCTTTGTAATCTATAAAAAGGCACCTTCCCTCATAATACAGACAAGCTTTTGTTTGCCATTCTTGTATGTCTTTAGGTTTTGTTTCAGTTCTCATTAGCTCTGAGTTTCTTTTGGTTTCTCCAGTGAGAGGTGAGGCTCTCCTAGCCTCACCTTCCATCTAGTATTCAGGTTTATCATTGTATTTCAGTTTCGTCTTTTTGTATTTCAGATCTATCCTGCTCTACATTGCGGATCAATCTTATTATCTTCTTCTTTTTTGCGAATTAAAATTTGTCTCCAAAATTTCTTAGGAGCCATCCTCGAGAGGTGTAAAATATTTTCTTGTATTTTACTTAGATAAAATAACGCACTTTGGTAATGACATTTTGTCATGAATGGTTATAATGGACATACTAATCTATAGTGCATATCCTAGGGTATTTTGGGTCATTTTCTTCAATGAAACTTTGTTTTGGTTAATTATATATTATGCACAATCTCCTTATCTAAGTTTACACTATTTTAAAATATTTTCAACTTTACTAATATTCAAAACTTGTTAACATATGAAATGCAAAATAAATCAAAAAGTTGATATATTAATCATTATTATCTTCAACATAGTGGATTGAGAGCACTAATAGATATTTTGGATTTTATAAAAATAATTTGTACTCTAGCTCTATAAAATAAAATGATAATTAATTAGATTATTAAAAATTAATATCAATATATATAATTCATATACAATATTATTTAAAAATATATATTTTCCTAGTGGATTGAGAGCACTAATAGATATTTTGGATTTTATAAAAATGATTTGTACTCTAGGTCTATAAAATAAAATGATAATTAATTAAATTATTAAAAATTAATATGAATATATAAAATTCATATATAATATTATTTAAAAATATATTTAATTAATAATTATAATATAAAATTTATTAAAATTTTAAACTATTATAATAAATTTACAAAATGATTAAAATTAATTTATTATATATTTTAAAATTTAATTTTGTTACTATTTAAATACTAAATAAAACTTTTCACATCAGATAAATGGAATCAGATAAATGGAATCAGATAAATGGAAGTAAATAATTGTATTAGATCAAAGACTTAATTTTAAAATTTTTTTAAGTGAAAGATAAATTTACAATCAACACTTTAATGTTATGTATTAAAAAAAATATAAAATTTTCTAATAAATAAATTATTGTCATATATAATTTTTATAAATTATACTTAATATTATTAAAAACATAATAATTTTTTTATCAAATTTTTTTTATAAACAATAAAAACAAGTACAAATTAACATAATATTAAGAAAACACTTATTAAAAATATTATTTATGAAACAATTTTTTTAAATATTTAAAAAATTTATATAATTTTTTTAATCAAAATTTATAAAACAAAATAACTAATATAATTGTTTTATATTATATATTTAAATTTTATATTATATATTTATAATTTATGTATTTAGTTAATTATTTATTAAAATTAATACGTTTTAATCTTAAAATATATTACAATCTTTGTAAAATCTTTACAAAATAAAAACAAAAACTGACAATTCTGACAAAATCTCTAACGATTCTGTTAAGAAATCAGCAAAACCACATCCAAGGTCTGACATGTTCGTTAAGATCAATTTGATTTTTTTACAACACTGCTTTTACAGTTTTGACATTTCCGTTAAGATCAATTTCAATTTTTTACAACACTCTTTTACTGTTTTACCCTGCTTTTACAGTTTTGACATTTCCGTTGAGATCAATTTGAATTTTTTACAACACTCTTATGGACGCTCTTGCAAATTCCCAATTCTAGTTCCTCGTCTACGTCTCTCTCTTCTTGCGTTAGGACTCGATGCCGGTACATCTTTGTAAAATCTTTACAAAATAGAAACAAAATCCGACAAAATCTCGGACAATTCTGTTATTAAGAGATCAGCAAAACCACATCCAAGGTATGACATTTCCGTTAAGATCAATTTGATTTTTTTACGACACTGCTTTTACAGTTTTGACATTTCCGTTAAGATCAATTTGATTTTTTTACAACACTGCTTTTACCGTTTTACCATTGGATCAGGAAAATCACATTACCACCGTTTTGTGCATTTTGAAATTCATAAAACGTTATTTCTTTGTTATGATTATTGTTTGCTCTTTGCTTTCGGCTACCTCTCCCGCTCCTTTCTCTTGCCATGTTATGGACGCCATTGCGTTAGGATTCGAAATTATGGAGCTGGGACTCGATGCCGGGCATGGCCGACTGAGTTCCGACAGCAACAGGCTCAGCTACCAGATCTTCTGTATGCTGGAGAACAATTTTATGTTCGGCTACGACTGGGAGAAGGCGCTCATTAGCAAAAAACCGACGAGCCGGGGGATGAAGGGCATCGTGGCGGGGCGCACACTGGCCTATCTGGAGGAAGCCATGCAGAGGAAAACCGGCGTCCCCGATGCCCGAAGCGCGGATTTCTTCGCTGTAGCTCATTGCCGCTATGCTCTTTGCCGACGACGGTAGCGGCCGCCCGCTCTGCAGGACGGAGGAGGCCTGGTGGCTACTGGCGGAGGAGGGGCAAAATTTCGTGGTTCGCGTGCTCGGTTCTCTGGCAAGAGCATGGAGCGTGTGGTCAAGCCACTGTTCGCCACCAACGACGGGCGGAGCATGACGCTGAAGGAAACTGTAAAGCTACGATTTCCTTAATCCTATTCTTGATTCGATCATTTTTTATGATGCATCTGCAAATCGTATTTTAATTAATCTATGAAATAATATTTTTACTTTCTGAGTTCGTGGTGTTAAGTTTTAATCGTAGAATCGAAGAAATTAAGTTGGCGGCACTGTGTTGTTCATCGGCGAGGATAGAGGTAGCAGTGGCTGAGATATTTGAGCAAGAAAATGAAACAGGACGGGCGACTTGATGTTTTGCTGGTTCTAATCTACTACAATAAATCACTAGTTATACCTCTTCATTTTTTTCATTTTTTTGTCTGATTTGATTAATTTATACAATGCATTTGCAAATGGAATTTCAATTCATTTACAGAAATTAGATTTGTAGCTTCCTAATTCTTGGTGTTAATTTTTAATCACAGAATTGAAGTAATTGAGGACGAAATTGACGCCGGTGAAGGGAAGAGGCACACCGCAGCACCTGTAGAGGAAAACCGGCGTCCCCGATGCCCGAAGCGCGGATTTCTTCGATGTAGCGATTGCCGCTATTGCAGGGCGCTGGAGGCTACTGGCGGAGGAGGGGCGCAGGATGTACAAGCCTGCGTCTGGGTGCTCGGTGCTCGGTTCTCTGGCAAGGGCATGGAGCGTGTGGTCAAGCGACTGTTCGCCAAGGACGGACGGAGCATGACGCTGAAGGAAACTGTAAAGCCCCTATTGATTCCCTGCTACGACTTATCCAGCGCCGCCCCATTCCTCTTCTCCCGGGCCGACGCGCTTGAGACCGATAACTTCGACTTCCGCCTCAGGGAAGTCTGTCGGGCGGCGGCGGCGCCTGGTTTCTTCGAGCCTGTGCTGATGAGTTCTGTGCTCATGAGTTCTTATGTAGCTTTGTCTGTTATCATGTTTGATCGATGGATTTTGGATTGCATATGAGACGACAAATCATGGGACAACCGAGACTTTATTTTCTTTCCTTAATCCTGTTCTTGATTCGATCATTTTTTATGATTCATCTGCAAATCCTATTTTATTTCATCGATGAAATAAAATTTTTACTTTCTGAATTCGTGGTGTTAAGTTCTAATCGTAGAATTGAAGAAATTAAGTTGCGGTGGCTGAGATATTTGAGCAAGAAAATGAAACGGGACGGGCGACTTGATGTTTTTTATTTTTTTTCATTTCTTTCTCTCATTTGATTAATTTATACTTATGCATTTGCAAATGGAATTTCAAAAATTTCTCTACAGAAATTAGATTTGTAGCTTCTAAATTCTTGGTGTTAATTTTTAATCACAGAATTGAGGAGGAAATTGACGCCGGCAGACACTAATTTTTAATCACAGAATTGACGAGGAAATTGACGCCGGCAGACACTATGTTGAAGCAATTGAGGAGGCACCGTGTAAAAGTAGCTGCTGGATTGTCTAGGCAGTTTCTTCTACACACCCAAATGCAAAAGAAAATGAAACAGGTAAAAGAATCTACCGTTTCTGCATATATAAATTTTCTTAATTGCTTAACTTATAGTTGTATTAATTTGTGCCAAACCATCTCACTGAAGTTTAAAAAGTTTTATGAGTAAACTAAGTTTCCTAAATTGATTTTTTTTTTAAAATAGAATTTAGAGTTACTCCTTGACACTTTAAATTTGTTATTTAAATGGTCAGGATTAAGGTTAGTTTAAAAGTCGGAAACAGGATGGATTATGGGTGGGTTAATGTGGCTGGGTTATAAGTTTAAGGATGTTACAGTGGTGCCTCTTATTTATTACTGTCAATGGATATTCCCTTGAAGGTGTTGTATTATAAAATTAGGAGCACAGGATGTTATATAGATATAATTCTGTGATATTACATGACTTTACCATTGAATAATTTTGGCTGAAGAGTTGTGTAGAAATAGCGATTAGGGTTTGGACTACACTTAAGTTTTCCCGATTTGCAGGTAGGTTAGGTTTAATTTGACATATATATTTGTTTATGATAGATATTTATTTATTTAAAATATTTAACTGAGATTTCATTTTTAGCTGACTCATTCAAATCAAAATCCACCTATCAGATTTATATTCTGTATGTTTTTAGTATGAAATTTTCAAGGAAATCGAATTTTCAAGGAAGTTTAAAGACAATTTCTTGTTTTAAAATAGGAATATGAAGTTTAAAGATATTTTAGGTTGAAATAATTTTTCCTCTTCTTTGATATTGACTGCTTCTTTGTTATTGACGGCTTGCATAATTGAATTTGGAAGAATAATCGTATAAACAGGTTTTTTAAGGAGTAATTTTGTAAAAATTAAATGAATTAGGAAGAATAACAGTACAAACAGTTTGTATAAATGAATTTGGAAAAATAATCTCATAAACAGGTTTTTTAACGAGTAAATTTGTAAAAATTAAATGAATTAGGAAAAATAACAGTATAAACAGGTTCTTTATTTGAGTAAACTGTAAAAAATAAGCTTTGAGATTTGGTATCTTAAATAGAACATTGAGAAATTGCTTGTGTTTTTTTTAATCGTTGAAATTAATGTAATGTTAATATCACAGAGAATGTATTTCGGCAACTAGTATCGAAAACAGAACATTATCGAAAACAGAACATTACGATTTACTGAAGTCTCTTACATTATTTAAATTAATGTATAATTTCAATGATAAAGAGAATGTGCGCAAGAAAAATACATTGGAATGCTTTTATTCCAGTTTTTACGACACAGTTGCCACATAATTGATTTAAAAGCTCGAACTTCTCATAAACCAATGAAACGGAACCATTCAACCGAAACAAGCTCTGTTCAGTGAAATTTTCTGAATGTCCGACCCACGATTCTTCTTGCTTTTTCATTATCAATTGTGTTAAAATCAAATCGATTTAGAAAACTTAGTAGCGGTCATTAATTAACGTTAATTTGAACATCCACGCCCTGGACATGACACTCAATAAATTAAGAAAGGATCAGGTGTGCCTCCACAATGTTTTACGTGAGCTCCTTCGAATGGGAAAAGTTTTAAATATATCTTAATACCAAATAGTTTATTGTTTAAATTTGCTGATTCATCAAGCTTCATGTCACGTCATTGCAATATAGTCTGAATTCAATTCAATCATCTTTTCAATTTGGCAGAGGATCACACTCTAACTCAACATGGCAGAGTTGGACGAACCCATTCAGATTTAGATGGGTAATTTTTCATTATATTCTCTCATCAAAATTCGCCCAATCAGCTTATAGATTTTGTAGGTTTTTCAAATTTAGATTTGGTAGGTTTTCAGTATATTATTTTATCAAAATGTTTTCTATTTTACTATTTTCAAAGCATGAAGATTTATATTTAACAAATATGTTTATTTATGATAATTACATTTATTTATGATAATTGATTGAGATCTCAGTTCACATATTAATATTTAAATTTTTTAGGTTTTTACTATATTATAGAATCTAAGTCTAAATCTTCTAATCAAAATATGGATGATTCAGATTTACATCATGAGGAAGCAAGGGGTCACACTTTGGATGGGCATATTTTAATCAGACTATTTGATCAAGGCAAGTTAGGTTTATATTTAGTAGATGTATTTGCTTATATATGTAGTTATTTATGATATTTAATAGAGATTTCAAAATTTTCAAGAGATTTATATAGATTTAGATATTTAATCCAAATATGTAGGTAAATTTAAATTTTTAATCAAAATCAGCCCATCACATTTAAATTAAATAGATTTTCAACAAATTTATATTAAGTAGGTTTTTAGTATATTATCATATTAAAATGTTATATATTATCTCATTTCAAGATTATTAAGTTTATTTAATAGATATGTTATTTTATGATATTAGATTGATTCATTTTCAATTAATCTAGATTCAGCTTTATAATTTTTTAAATTTCTACTATTTTAAAATCTTATATTCTAATTTATGTTTTTTATTTTTTAGCTACTTATTTGAATGGTTGTCGATACACAAAAGCCAATGTAATCTATGTTGCTAATTCATTACTAGTTTAAATTAGCTTACCTACAGTTATGTAGTTGTGTTTTCCTTGTACTCCATCTCCAAACTTCTTTTCAAATCATTTTTTTTTATTATATTACAAAGAGGCTTTATTATATATATTTACTTAATTATTTATAAATTATTTAATTTTATTTTTATTTATGTTGATATTTTTATTTTATAACATAATTTAGTAGATTACAATTATTTGTTTGTACATAACAAATTTACTGTTCATTTCAAATAATAATAGTATTTGATCTCCAGGTTATTAATCATGAAGAAAGAAAGCAAGCTAATTACAGACTTCATTATTCATTATGAACATCTATTTATCCAAGTATAGGTATTTATTTCTTTTCTTCTGTTTCTCTTTTTTATATAATCTTGTTTATATTTAAGATTTAATTTTTTTTTATACATCTTTTTAAAAATACAATATATTTGTATAAAACTTTGCTAAAAATATATTTAAAGTTTCTATCTTATACCTATCCTGTTATAATTCATATATATTTATATTACACATGTATCTGACACTATGTTGCTAAAATGTATCCGAGGTTTATTCGTTTCCCTTATCTCAATGTAGTTTATAGTTAATGTAGTTTTCCTTATCTCAATGTACTTAATATTTGTATTAAAAAGACTACATTCTTCAATGCCGTATCAGCTCATTCTTATACATTCTTCATTGCCGTATCACAATGATCATTGCTACAGTTCCGTACCTATAATAGCTGATATCCTCAACAATCTGGAAGTGATGCCTCCTCTCTCCTGGAGTTGGAGCCTCTTTACTTAAAAGACTTACTCTATCTGCATATTCGCTACCTAATCAGCTAAAGACTGACTCTATCTGCATATTCGCTAAAGACTGACTCTATCTGCATATTCGCTAAAGATTGACTCTCAATGCCTGTAGCATCCTTTCAGGAAACACTCATTGCCTCTCAATGCCTGTAGCTGTAGCATTGCCTCTCAATGCCTCAGATCATAATTTTAGTCTTGGCCTTTTTCCTTTCTGCATGCTCGTCTATGTCACGGTTAAAATTTATTTAGAGTTCTTTTATTTTGTAAAATTTTTATGTAAAAATATATATTATTATTAATAATTAGATATTCATCATAATTACTTAATAATCTTTAAACTTCTTTTTAGCATAATTTTCAATCCTTTTCAAAATAAATAATATTGCATTGTTGTTTGGTTTTCTCAATCTTAATAAATAATATATCTTATTTTCTCAAAATTTATTAATTTACTACATCTTTTTTATTGATTCACTGTATCTTAATCTTATGCTAATTAAAAAAATTTCAACCTCAATATTATCCAAGAAACTCCCAATAATTATGACATTATTTTAATTTTCTTAAAATCTGTCATCAAATGCTTGTACCCTATACCATTTAAATTGGTGTATAATTTCAATGATACAAAAAAATACATAGAAATGCTTTAAATTTTGTTTTCACCTCACCTCTGCCACATAATTTATTTAAAAGCCATGTTTTTTCATAAACCATTGAAATGAAACCATTCAACCCAAACAAGCTCTATTCATGAAAGCAAGAGGAGGCATGAAACCATTCCCTCTCTCTGATCACACTGTAATGGGCAGACCCACTCACATTTTGATTGTGTATGTTTTTATTTTATTTCCCCATGAAATTAGTTCATTCAAATTTATTTATTTTTTAAGTTTTTAAGTTTATTATCTAATTAAAATGTTTAATATTATTTAGTTTCAGATTAGATTTAAATTTTGAAGTATATTATTTGATTAATATGTTTTAAATCATTTCATTTTCAAAAGACGAAGATTTTTATTTAATAGATGTGATTATTTATGATAATTGATAAA
This sequence comes from Larix kaempferi, assembly GCA_027924585.1. NCBI lineage: Eukaryota > Viridiplantae > Streptophyta > Pinopsida > Pinales > Pinaceae > Larix > Larix kaempferi. The sequence continues at coordinate 115,605 of BSBM01001458.1, read as the reverse complement.
GATTTCACTCCGTATGTACCTTAAGATTTATACTTTTTAGATTTGTATTATATGATATGATCTAAGTAAGATTCAGATTTACATGGCGAGGAGATAGAGGAAAATAAAGAAGAGGCTGGGCATGGAAGACTTAGACATCTTTATCTACTTTTTCGGAATGTTAGATTTAATTCAATAGTGGTATTTGTTTATGATAAGTATTTATTTATTTCTGATATTTAACTCAAATTTTGTTGTGAGTGAGTTAATTATTTAGTTTTTTCATTTAGATTTAAATTTTTAATCAAAATCAGCCCTATCAAATTTATATGATGTAGGTTAGGATTTTAGTATATTATCTAATCAAAATGTTATATATACTATTTTATTTTCAAGGTGGTTAGGTTTGTTTAATAGATGTACTTTATTTTAATGATATTTAATTGATATTCTATTTCATTTTTAATTTACTTAGATTTATATGTTTTTAGGTTTTTATGATGTTAAATTCCCCTATTAAAATTTATATTTTGTGAGTTTTTGAATATATATATTATTTTATTTAAAGTTAGATTTTGTAGTTTTTCTAGATTTATATATCTCACATTCATATTTAATAGATTTTATTCAAATTTAGATTCTATATGTTTTGTTGTTGTAAGATTTTAATAGGATATTTTATAAGAAAGATGTTAATTATTACTCTATTTTATTTTCACGATGAAAGACCTATGACAAGATAATAATGAGATTTAGTATTAGATTAATTCCTGTATATAAAACATTCCGGGTTCCTTAGTGAGGCTGAATTTTGACACATGTAGATTCTGCTCCCTCAAATTTTCAAGTATGTTCAAATTTTATTTTTATTTATGTTGATATTTTTATTTTATAATTTAATTAGTTACAATTATTTTACACAATAAAATAATGATTCTCTTTGATCTCCGGGTTATTAATTATGAAGAAAGCAAGCTAACTGTGGACTTCATTATTAGTTATGAGCATTTATTTATGAACATTTATTTATCCAGATATAAGTACTTATTTCAATATTCTTCTTTCTCCCTTTTTATTACATAATCTTGCTTATATTTAAGATTTAATTTTTTGATTATACATCTTTTTAAAGATACAATGCATTTTGTGTAAGACTTTGCTAAAATATATTTTTACCTATTCTGTTGTAATTTATATATATTGCTAAAATGTATCTAATGTTTATTCGTTTTCCTTATTTAATATTTGTATATCCTATACCCTATCAAAAAAAACTACATTCTTCACTGTATCAGTTCATTGTTACATAAATTCACATTAACACAACTCATCAAAATGAACAGCTCTACAAAATATGGAATCGATCCCAGTTCAGTGGAAAGATTGTTGTTCTATCACAATGATCATTGCCACAGAATCTGGAAACTATCCCACTACAAACAAAATCTGGAAAGATAGTTGTTTTTAGTTTCCGTACCCATAATAGCTGATCTCCTAAACCATCTGGAAGTGATCCCTCCTCTCTCCTGGAGTTGGAGCCTCTTTACTTAAAAGACTGACTGTATCTGCATATCAGCTAATCAGCTAAACACCGCATTTCCTCTCAATGAAACCATTCAACCCAAACAAAAGGAGGCATGAAACCATTTCCTCTCTCTGATCACACGATCACACTGTAATGACCCACTCACATTTTGATTGCACGTATGTTTTTATTCTATTTTCTCATAAAATTAGTCCATTCATATTTAATTTAATTTTCTTTTAAGTTTTTAAGTATATTATCTAATTAAAATGTTTAGTATTATTTCATTTCAGATTAGATTTAAATTTTGAAGTATATTATTTGATTAAAATGTTTTAAATTATTTTATTTTCAAAAGAAGAAGATTTTTATTTAATATACTTGATTATTTATGATAATTGATAGATATTTCATTTAGTATGCACTTTAAGATTTATATTTTTTAGATTTTTATTATATGATATGATTTAAGTAGGATTCAAGATTTATATTTTTTAGATTTTTATTATATGATATGATTTAAGTAGGATTCAGATTTACATGATGGGGAAGGTTAGATTTAATCCAGTAGTTGTCTTTGTTTAATCTTTAATTTTTGTTATTTTGTTGATATATATTTTATTAGTATGTATTTTAAGATTTTTATTATATATATGATTTAAGTAGGATTCAGATTTAATGAAAGATTTAGACATCTTCATGAGACTTTCTGAAGGTTAGATTTAATTCAGTAGTAGTTCTATTTGTTTAATTTTTAATTTTTATTATTTTGCTGATAGATATTTCATTAGTATGCATTTTAAGATTTAGATTTTTTAGATTTTTATTATATGATATGATTTAAGTAGGATTCAGATTTACATGATGAGGATGCATAGGAAAATAAACAAGAAGTTGGGCATGGAAGATTTAGACATCTTCATGAGACTCTATGAAGGTTAGATTTAATTCAGTAGTTGTATTTGTTTAATTTTTAATTTTTATTATTTTGCTGAAATTTAGTATTAGATTTTTTTTTGTTTACACCAATTTGATATTTTCAAAATGATTTTATTTAGCAAATTTATCAATTATTTATCATAGAACTCGAGGAAATAATTTTTTTTCACCCCATTTTGATATTTTCAAGATGATTTTTTATTTTTTTAACTTTTAGTGTCTAACAAATCTAACGGAGCATTGTGAAATTTTCATAAATTTTCTCTTTAATTTTCAAAACTTTTACTATTTAATTAAATATTCATCTATATTTTCAGATCCAATAAATTGTATATGTATTTTAAACTTATTATTTGTGTAAGTTTTCCATCTTGTTTTTACTATTCTTAATATGTAGGATTAAGTTTTCTTGTAATTATCATTCTTATTAGATTTTTGCTGGCACTTATTACATTAGTGTTCACATTTTGTGTAAAATGCTTATCCTTTTCCTAATTTTAGAAATAACACAACCAATTCCCGATAAGTTACTAATTTGGTTTGTGATATGTTAATAAATTTATTTAAAATTGTTATGAGTAATTTATTTTGTTAAATATTAGTAATTGAGTTTCATTGGAATTTGTTTTTGGTGCATATTTTACTATATGATAGCATACTAAATTTTTCATTCACTTCGCAAAATATTAGTAATTGAGTTTCATTGGAATTGGTTTTATATATATTTTATGATATGCTAGTTTATTGATTTTTTTTGTAGGTGTTGAAATAGTTTAGAGTTTGTTAGATTATAATTGTTATCTTGTTTACTTTAATAATAACAAAAAAAATTAACATGTTCAAATAGTTAATGATATCTTTCTTTTATATATACATAAATTTAATTAGAATATTTAAATGAGTACTTTTGTTATAGTGTTTGCATTAGTATGACAGCCATAGGGTTTCTATTAAAGTCATGTGTAGAGTGTTTTCAAAGGACCATTTGGGGAAATTGCCTGGAAACAATTCCCTAACTCGGCATCTTGACACATGTGCCTTTGTTGTAACTGGAAACTAGGACGCCATTGCGCTAGTAATAGGTGGAGGGAGGTAACTCCCAGAGAAGCCCTCCTAGTACGCCCCAAGTTGGGTGGTCGCCCATGTATACACAAGGTTTTTAAAGTGGTCTAACGAGGGAACCCCCTTTGTTGACACTCTATTCATGCAACCTAGGAGTTAGGATCTATTTCCTTGGTAACTATACCTTGTTATAACACGTATACTTTATAACACTTATCTATTTTAACCCTTATCACACCTAAATCTTCTAAACCATATCTACTTTAGCCAACATATCATCCAACCCATATACCACTTCTACCACTTACTAAAACCCATCTCTCTCTCCCTCTCTTTCTTTCTTCCCCCACCGTATACCCCCCCTTCTCTTTAACTTACCTAATTCTCCCTAAAACCCTACCCACCTCCCATATATATATCAACTTCTATCTCCCAACCCCCCTACTCTCCCTCGCTCCCACATCTCTCTCTCTCTCTCTCTCTCACCCCCTACTCCTCCCCTACAACTAACCCCCATACTATCTCTCTCTCCCTTTCCCTCCATAACCCTTCATAATACCTTCTCTCACTCTCTCACTACCCTACTCCTCCCCCTACATTTAACCCCACTCCCCCTCCTCTCTCTCTCTCTCTCTCCCCTACTCCACATACACCTAACCCCCACCCCCCCTCTATTTGACTCTCACTAGTCCTAAATCCCTGCTCTCTCCCCCTAACCCACCTCCTACTCTCCCTACCCATAAAAACCCCCTTTGACCACCCCCCCTCTCTCTACTCCTCCACCTACCCCTAACCCTCACCACCCTCTCTCTCCCAACCCGCTAACACCCACCTAGATCCATGTTTTCTCTCTCTCTCTCTCTCCTCTCTCTATCTCTCCCTCCCTCCCTCCAACTAACCCCCCTCCTCTCTCTCTCTCTCTCTCTAATCCTTACTAAACCCATTTCTCACTCTCTCTCCCCTTATACCTCCCCTACCTGTAACACCTCCCCCACCTCTCTCTCTCTCTCTCTCTCTCTTCCCCCACCCTATACCGCCCTTTCTCTCTAAGTACCATAATCATCCCAAAACACATTTCACCTCTTTCCACCCCAATATCTCCCCAACTCCCCTCCTCCTGTTACCCCTAATCACCCACACCCTTCCCCCACTCTCTCTCTCTCTCTTTTTGTGTGTGCCCCTACCCTATACCACCCATTCTAACTAACTTCCTTAATATTCCCTAAAACCCTACACCCCTCTCCCAACCCCAAAATCTATCTCTTTCTCTCCCCTAATTCTCATCCTCACCCTACCCCTAATCATACACATAACCCCCCTTACTCTCTCTCTCTCTCTCTCTCTCTCTCTCTACTCCACCACATACCTCTAACCTTGACCCCTGTCTCTCTCCCCTGAACCCCTGACACCCCTGGTCATATCTCTCTCTAAAAAACACCCCCCTACTCCTCACCCTACCACTAAACTCGGTACTCCCTCTCTCTCTCACACTCTCTCACCACCCTAATCCTCCCCCTACATTTAACCCCCTATTCTATCTCTATCTAATATCTCTCCTGTAACCCCTACTAACCCCCTCTCTCACTCTCTCTCTCTCCCCTACTCCACCTACACCTAACCCCATCCCACTCCTTTCTCTCCCAACACCCTAACACCACTCCTCTCTCTCATTCTCACTACCCCTAACTCATCACTCTCCCCCCCTAACACCCTTCCTACTCTCCCTACCCATAACCATCGCATTTCCCCCTCTCTGTCTCTCCCTATTCCTCCCCCTATTACTCTCCTCTCTCTCTCTCTCTCTCTCTCTCTCTCTTCCCCCACCCTCTACCCCCTTCTCTCTAGATTCCCTAGTCTCCTCTAAACCCCTACCCCACTCCATCCACACAATATATTTCTATTTCTCCCCAATGACCCCACTCATCCTCCCTACCTCTAATCATCCACACCCTCCCCCCCTCTCTCTCTCTCTACTCCTCCATACACCTCTAACCCCAACCACTCACTCTCTCCACCAATGCCCTAAAACACCTGGTTATCTCTATCTCTCACACAAACCCCCTTACTCACCCCCTACAACTAACCCCCTACTCCCTCTTTATCCTTCTCTCTCTCTCACTCTCACTGCTTGTAACCCTAACTAATCCACTTTCTCATCACCCTACTCCTCTTCCTCCATTTAACACCCCATCCTATCTCTCTCTCTCTCTAACCTCTTCCCCATAACCCTTTCTAACCCCCTCTCTCACTCTCTCTATCCCCCAATCCTCCAACTACAACTAACCCCCACACCCCTCTCGCTCCCACAACACCCTAACAACCCCCTCTCTCTTACTCTCACAACCCATAAACCTTTTCTCTCCCCCCTAGCACCCCTCCTACTCTCCCTACCCATAACCAACCCCTTTTCCCATCTCTCTCTCTTATGCCCCTACAAATTACCACTTCACTTTTTCTTTATATCTCTGTCCTCTCTATGTCCCCAACCTATACCCCCTTCTCTCTAACTCCCTAGCCTTCTATAAGCCCCTGCCCCCTCCCTCCATTGTGATCTATTTCTCTTTATCCCCACCAACCTCTCTCATACTCCTTATCTATAATCACCCACACCCTCCTCCCACTCAAATCCATCTCTCTCTCTCTCTCTCTCAGTCTCTCTCTCTACTTCTTAACCTACTCCTAAACCCCACAATCCTCTCTCTCTCTCAACTCCCTAAGAACCACCTGACCTCATGTTATCTCTCTCACACACACATGTACACACACATCCCTAGTCCTTCCCCTACAACTAATCCCACTCCCACTCTCTTTCTCTCTCTCGCCCCTCTCCCTAACCCTTACTAAACCCCTCTCTCACTCGCTCACCCTCTACTCCTCCCCCTACCTCTAACACCTCCACTCTCTCTCACTCTCACTCTCACTCGCACTCTCCCTCTCTCCCTCTCTCTCTCTCCTAACCCTTACTGACCCCTTCATTCACTCATTCTCTACCCTACTCCACCTACACCTAACCCCAATTCATCTCTCTCTAATCCAACTAACTACTGCCCAACCCTCTCTCTCCCCTCCTACCCCCTAACACTCTCAATTCTCTCTCTCTCTCACACACACACAAACACACCCTACTTCCCCCTTTAACACTAACTCCTCTCCTCTCTTTATCTCTCCCTAATCCTTACTAACCCCCTTTCTCTCTCTCACTACCCTAATCCATTCCCTACCTTTAACCTCCATCCTTCTTTTCTCTCTCTTTAACCTATTTCCCCCTAACCCTTATTAACCCCCTCTCACTCTCTCTCTCTCTCTCTTTCTCTCTCTCCCCAATTCCTCCTCCTTCACCTAAACCCCACCCCTTTCTCTCTCCCACAACCCACTGACACCCCACCCTCTCTCTCCCACTCTCACAATAGCTAACCCCTCGCTCTCTCTCTCTCTCTTTATATCCCCTGATACTCTCCCTACCCATAGCAACACTCCTCTCTCTCTCTCTCTCTCTCCCCCCTATTTCTCTCTCTCCTACTCCTACTACCCCTAACCCCCTCTCTATTATTCTCTCTCCTACTCCCCATCGTCTATAACTTACCCCTAGTCTCTCTCTCTCTCTTCCCCCCTCTCTTTTCCCCCACCCTATACCCCTTTCTCTTTAACTGCAGTAATATTCCCTAAACCCATCCCACCACATTCCCCCTCTCTTTTCCCCCACCCCATACCCCTTTCTCTTCAACTACCCTAATATTCCCTACACCCCTCCCCCCACTGCGATCTCTATTTCTTTCTCTCCACCAATTCTTGTCCTCCCCCTTTCCCCTAATCACCCACATCCTCCCCCACTCACCCCTTGACTCTCTCGCTCTCTCTCTCTCTCACACAAAAACACAAACACAACCCTCTACTCCTCCACCTTGCCCTAACCCACACCCCTCTTTATATCCCAACCCCACCATCCCCATTCTCCATCTCTCACTCACAAAAACATGCCTCCCATACAACTAACCCCCCTATTCATCCCCCCACCTATAACACCCTCTCCTCTCTCTCTCTCTCTCTCTACCATACTCAACCTACACCTAGCCCCCACCCTTCTCTCTCACTCTACTGACACCCTAAAACCTAACATTCTCTCTCACACTCTCACCCTAACTCCACTTGTACTCTCCCTAAGGCCCCCATTCTCTCTCTTCTACTCCCCCTCCCCCTACCCTTCTATCTATCTCTACTAATCCTCCTTCCCCTACAACCTACCACCCACCCCTCTCTCTCTCCTCCAACCCCTTAACACCTCTCATTCTCTCTCTCTTTCTTTGTCTGTCTCTCACCCCTACTCCTCCACTACAACTAACCCCTATACTCTCTCTCTCTCCCTCTCCCTCCATAAACCTTAATAATACCTTCTCTCACTCTCTCACTACCCTACTCCTCCCCCTACATTTAACCCCACTCCTCCTCCTCTCTCTCTCTCTCTCTCCCTACTCCTCCACATACACCTAACCCCGACCCCACCTCTATTTGACTCTCACTATTCCTAAATCCCTGATCTCTCCCCCTAACCCACCTCCTACTCTCCCTACCCATAACAACCACCTTTGACAGCCCCCTATCTCTCTACTCCTCAACCTACCCCTAACCCTCACCACACTCTCTTTCCCAACCCATTAACACCCACCTAGCCCCATGTTCTCTCTCTCGCTCTCTCTCTCTCTCTCTCTCTCTCTCTCTCCCCCCTCCCTATAACTAACCCCCCTCCTCTCTCTCTCTCTCTCCCTCCCTCCCTCCCTATAACTAACCCCCCCTCCTATCTCTATCTCTCTCTAATCCTAACTAACCAACTTTCTCACTCTCTCTCCCCCTACTCATCCCCTACCTCTGACACCTCCCCCATCTCTCTCTCTTTGCCCCCACCCTATACCCCACTTTCTCTCTAAGTACCCTAATCATCCCAAAACACATTTCACCTATTACCACCCCAATATCTCCGCAACTCCCCTTCTCCCTCTACCCTTAATCACCCACACCCTTCCCCCCCTCTCTTCTTCTCTCTCTCTCTCTTTGTGTGTGTGTGCCCCTACCCTATAACACCCATTCTAACTAACTTCCTTTATATTCCCTAAAACCCTACCCCCTCTCCCAACCCCAAAATTTATCTCTTTCTCTCCCCTAATCATCATTGTCACCCTACCCCTAATCATACACATCACCCCCTCTCACCCTCTCTCTCTCTCTCTCTCTCTCTCTCTCTCTCTCTCTCTCTCTCTCTATATCCCCCCCTTCGACTCCTCCACATACCTCTAACTTTGACCCCTGTCTCTCTTCCCTAAGCCCGCAACACCCCTGGTCATATCTCTCTCTCAAAAACACCCCCCTACTCCTCACCCTACCACTAAGCTCTCTACTCCCTCTCTCTCACTATCTCACCACCCTAATATCCCCCCTACTCTCTCTATCTAATATCTCTCCGCTAACCCCTACTAACTCCCTCTCTCACTCTCTCTCTCTCTCCCCTACTCCACCTACACCTAACCCCCTCCCCTCTATCTCTCCCAACATCTTAACACTGCTCCTCTCTCTCATTCTCACTACCCCTAACTCATTGCTCTCCCTCCTAACACCCCTCCTACTCTCCCTAACCATAACCACCCCATTTTCCCTCTCCATCTCTCCCTATTACTCCCCCTACCCCCTGTTTGTCTCTCTCTCTTCCCCCACCCTCTACCCCCCTTCTCTCTAGCTTCCTTAGTCTCTTCTAAACCCCTACCCTACTCCATCCACCACAATATATTTCCATTTCTCCCCACTGACCCCACTCATCCTTCCTACCTCTAATCATCCACACCCTCACCCCTCATCCCTCTCTCCCTCTCTCTCTCTCTCTCTCTAAAATAATCCACACACCTCTAATCCCAACCATTCACTCTCTCCACCAATGCCCTAAAACACTTAGTTTTATCTATCTCTCACACAAACCCCCTTATGCAACCCCTACAACTAACACTCTACTCCCTCTCTCTCCCACACTCTCACTCCTCGTAACCCTTAATAATCCACTCTCTCATCACCCTGCTCCTCTCCTTCCATTTAACTACCCATCCTATCTCTCTCTCTAACCTCTTCCCCATAACCCTTTCTAATCCCCTCTCTCACTCTCTCTATCCCCAATCCTCCACCTAAAACTAACCCCCACACCCCTTTCTCTCCCACAAAATTCTAACACCCCCCATCTCTCTTACTCTTACAACTTATATACCCTTTCTCTCCCCCCTAACACCCCTCCTACTATCCCCACCCATAGCCGACCCCTTTTCCCGTCTCTCTCTCTTACGCCCCTACAAATTACCACTTCGCTCTCTCTTTATGCCCCCAACCTATAACCCCTTCTCTATAACTTCCCTAGTCTTCCATAAGCCCCTACCCCCCTCCCTCCATTGCGATCTATATCTCTTTATCCCCACCAACCCCTCTCATCCTCCCTATCTCTAATCACCCACACCCTCCTCCCCCTCAAATTCATCTCTCTCTCTCTCTCTCTCTACTCTTGCACCTACTCCTAACCCCCATAATCCTCTCTCTCTCAAATTGCTCATCTTTGTCTGCTGGAACAAATGCAAATAGAAACTACTGAATCTGCTGCTGCAACTGCTGGAACTTCAAAATACCTGCAAAAAACTCTCAAGAATGGAGGTAGAATATACTCTCAAATGGCTCTGATACCATGTGAAAATTCCCACATAAGATCCAAAGAGATGATGTAAACCTTATAATGAAAGAATTTAGGAATAATAGAAGAAGAGAGAAGCAATAGAACATAGATCCAAAGGAGCTCTGATAGAGGCAGAATAATTACACATGTTACATTAATTTGAATAGTAAACTGGTAAATATACAATGCTAAGGATGAGGATTCAAATTCACTAGGTGTAATTCGAATTAGCCTTCATGCACAGATCCATAATCAGTGGAGAGCCATCAAGTCATAACTAGGAGTCCAACTCATCATCAATGAAGTCATCAATGCACAAGTAATGGTCAACCAGGAGTCAAACTGAGTCTAACTGAGTGTGGTTGGTGGAAATGGCACATGGAAGCACTAATGTAGTGAAGTTGGCTCAGTGGAGGGCATAGATGGAGCTAACTGGAATCAGAATAGGCTGTCTAGTCACACTGGAGTTCCATCAGAGTGATAAGGTCAATTAGGAGTCAGTTAATCCTTAAATCAAGGAAAGAACTGAAGATAACTGAACTAAACTAGACTGGTAGGTGAACAAAGGCACCCTTCTCATGCAATAGGTGAAAGGAGGGCACACTAAGCTCTAGGAGAGCTAAAAATGATCCTAAGGAAGCTCCAGGGGCTAGTTTACTGAGGGCTAGGTGCTGGTACTGATGACTAGGATGCATGCAAACCCTAATTTTGCACACATGACTGAAAATGAAAATGATAGAAATGCTAGAAGGACTAGGATGGAGTATAGGAATATACTAACACCCCCCATTAATCCATCCTGGGCCCTGGTAACTAGGACCAAAGGTCACCCATACAATCAAAGAAATGATAGAAGAAATAAAGAATTGTCCATAAATCGAGGAAATGGGGAAAACCTCATGGGAAAAATAACCCCCTCAAAAGAGCAGTTAATAACTCAAAGAACCATCATACTATGCAGAAAAGAAAGAAGCGTTCATTAGTGAAAACTTTTGCGAAAGAATTGGCAAGATGATCCCCTATAGGAAACCAAAGTAGGAGCTAGATCTGGATCTGGTCTCTTGATATGCCTTCCACTGTGTAGAGAATGTGTTGGACGAAGAAAGTCTTTCAGGAACTATTTCTGTAACTGGAGCGAATGGAACATGAGGAGTATTTCCAAGATAAGGAAGAAAGAACCCCATCATCATTCTGCATCTCTCATGGAGAGGTGGATGGCATAATGCAAGGTTGCCATGATGCTGAAGTCTAGTAGTTCTGTGAATAGATAAGTCATCAACTGTGTTCTCAGTAGTAGCAAGGACTGTGTGAACCCATATTGACCTCAAATCTAGACTGACAATAGGTGTTGGTTCTAGATCTGAGTCTTCTTGAACCATGATCTCAACATCAAAATCTTGATCTTCTTCTTCATCAGAATCTGAAGGAATTGTCAGAGAGAAAGGCATGAAGTGTGAGAACTCATATGCCTTTGAGGCATGATTAGCAATCCCATTCGCTATAACCTTTCTAGTGGATATTTCTATAATCTCTACAGTGTTTGGACCAAAAAATACTTGGTTTGGTGATCCTGTATTGGTCATTTGATATACTGACAACAAATTAGCTATTAGAGAAGGAAAAAATAAAACATTTTTGAACTTACCATGCTCCATATGAAGTGTACTGAATCCTTTGGTAGAAATCTGAGAGTTGTCTCCCATGTGAATGGTAGGCCCATCTTGGACATCTAAAGAGGAAAAGGATTCTTCAGAGGCAACCAAGTGGTTGGAGGCTCCAGAATCTATGAGGAGGGCTTTTGACTTTGAAAAACTAGCCATCAATGCATGGCAATTATCAGATCCACGTCCAGAATCAGACATCTTTGCTTCTTTTGGAACAACAATTTTGTTTTGTTCAAGAAGCTTGGTTAGAAGATCAATTTTCTTGTGCATGCAAGCTTTCTCAGGATGGTTTCCTCTCTTGCAGTAGGAACAATTTGGTCTCTTTTGTTTGTCATTCTTGGATTTTTATGGCTTCTTGTCTTTGTATTTTTGCCTCTCTTTTGCATTCTCTCCACTTGCTTCACCAGCTGGAAGAGCTAGATCTTTGGAGGTGTTCATGGCACCCATTTGAAACAATTTTTCCTCTTCTTGAATGAGGGCTTGAATGAAGACTTCTAAGGTAGGAAACTTCCATGCAGGGATTGACATTTGCCCAGAATGGAAAGTCGATACAAAGACAGAAAATTGAGATCCAAGTTTGCTCAAAATGGAGAGCACTAATTGCTCATCACTTTTAGTGATGCCACAATGCTTGCATTGTAAAACCAAATTCTTAAATTTTGAGAAGAATGCTTGAATGCTCTCGAAATTGCTAGGTTGTAGGGAAACCAATTCATTTTGAAGAGTATGGCCTCTTAGCCCATCTTGTTTTCCAAAAAGACTCTCCAATTTAGTCCATAACTCACTTGGAGACTTCAATCCTTCAATATGAAACAAAAGATCTTTAGACATGTGAAGACATATGAAACCAAAAGCTTCATCCATTTTATTTAGATGCTTGATTCTTTCTACAACTGTATGTGGTATGGAATCTTTTTCAAATACCATTCTATTTAGCTATCTATTCCACAAGTGTAATCTCATATCACTCTTCCTTTCAAAGTAATTGAAGGGAGTGAGGATCATAGGAGAAAGAGAAGAAGAAGCATTCGAATTGCTCATCTTTGACTGCTGGAACAAGTGCAAATAGAAACTGCTGAAGCTGCTACTGCAATTGGTGGAACTTCGAAATACCTGGAAAAAACTCTCAAGAATGGAGGTAGAATATACTCTCAAATGGCTCTGATACCATGTGAAAATTCCCACATAAGATCCAAAGAGATGATGTAAACCTCATAATGAAAGAATTTAGGAATAATAGAAGAAGAGAGAAGCAATAGAACATAGATCCAAAGGAGCTGTGATAGAGGCAGAATAATTACACATGTTACATTAATCTAAATAGTAAACTGATAAATATACAATGCTGAGGATGAGAATTCGAATTCACTAGGTGTAATTCGAATTAACCTTCATGCACATATCCATAATCAGTGGAGAGTCATCAAGTCATAACTAGGAGTCGAACTCATCATCAATGAAGTCATCAATGCATAAGTAATGGTCAACCAAGAGTCAAAATAAGTCTAACTGAGTGTGGTTGGTGTAAATGGCACATGGAAGCACTAATGCAGTGAAGGAGGCTTAGTGGAGGGCACAGATGCAGCTAACTAGAGTAGGAATAGGATATCTAGTCACACTAGAGGTCCATCGGAGTGATAAGGTCAGTTACGAGTCAGTTAATCCTTAAATCAAGGAAAGAACTGAAGATAGCTGAACTAAACTGGACTGGTAGGTGAAGAAAGGCACCCTTCTCATGCAGTAGGTGAAAAGAGGGTGCACTAAGCTCTAGGAGAGCTAAAACTGATCCTAAGGAAGCTCCAGGGCTAGTTTATTGAGGGCTAGGTGCTGGTACTGATGACTAGGATGCATGCAAACCCTAATTGCATGCAAACCCCAATTTTGCATGCATGCCTGAAAATGAAAATGACAGAAATGCTAGAAGGACTAGGATGGAGTATAGGAATATCCTAACACTCTCTCTCATACACACATGTACAGACACATCTTTGTCCTTCCCCTGCAACTAACCCCACTCCTACTCTCTTTATCTCTCTTGCCCCTCTCCCTAACACTTAAGAAACTCCTCTCTCACTCTCTCACCCCCTACTCCTCCCGCTACCTCTAACACCCCTGCTCTCTCTCTCATTCTCTCTCTCTCTCTCTCTCTCTCTCTCTCTCTCTCCTAACCCTTACTAACCTCTTCATTCACTCATTCTCTACCTTACTCCACCTACACCTATCCCCTATTCATCTCTCTCTAATCCAACCGCTTACTGCCTAACCCTCTCTCTCCCTTCCTACCCCCTAACACCCTCAATTCTCTCTCTCTCTCTCTCTCTCTCTCTCTCACACACACACACACACACACACACACACACTAATTCCCCTTTTAACACTAACTCCTATCCTCTCTCTATCTCTTCCTAATCCTTACTAACCCCCATTCTCACTCTCTCACTACCCTAATCCTTCCCCTACCTTTAACCTCCATCCTCCCTTTCTCTCTCTCTAACCTATTCCCACTAACCCTTATTAACCACCTCTCTCACTCTCTCTCTCTCCCCTATTCCTCCACCTTCACCTAACCCCCACCCCTTTCTCTATCCGCCAACCCACTAACACCCCCCTCTCTCTCCCACTCTCACAATAGCTAACCCCTTTCTCTCTCTCCCTATATCCCCTCATACTCTCCCTACCCATAACAACACCCTCTCTCTCTCTCTCTCTCCCCCTCATTCTCTCTCTCCTACTCCTACTACCCCTAACCCCCTCTCTATTGTACTCTCTCCTACTCCCCATCCTTTATAGCTTTCCCCTAGTCTCTCTCTCTTCCCCCCTCTATTTTGCACCACCCTATAGCCATTTCCCTTTAACTACCCTAATATTCCCTAAACCCCTCCCACCACATCCCCCCTCTCTTTTCCCCCACCCTACACCCCTTTCTCTTGAACTACCCTAATATTCTGTAAACCTCTCCCCCCACTGCGATCTCTATTTCTTTCTCTCCACCAATTCCCCTCCTCCCCCTTGCCCCTAATCACCCACACCCTCCCCCACTCATTCCTTGACTCTCTCTCTCTCTCTCTCACACACACACACACACACACACACACACACAAAAACATAAACACAACCCTCTACTCCTCCACCTTGCCCTAACCCACACCTCTCTTTATATCCCAACCCCAAGATCCCCATTCTCCATCTCTCCCTCACAAACACATGCCTCCCATACAACTAACCCCCTATCCCCCCCACCTTTAACATCCTCTCCTCTCTCTCTCTCTACCATACTCCACCTACACCTAGCCCCCACCCTTCTCTCTCTCTCTCTCTCTCTCTCTCTCTCTCTACTTACACCCTAAAACCTAACACTCTCTCTCAAACACACTCTCACTATGACTAACCCGCATCTCTCACCCTAACCCCACTTATACTCTCCCTAAGGCCCCCATTCTCTCTCTTCTACTCCCCCTCATCGTAAACCCCTCTATCTGTCTCTACTAATCCTCCTTCCCCTACAACCTACCACCCACCCCTCTCTCTCTCCTCCAACCCCTTAACACCTCTCATTCTCTCTCTCTCTCTCTCTCTCTCTCTCTGTCTCTCACCCCTACTCCTCTCTCTTTCTAACCCTTATGAACCCCCTCTCTAACTCTCTCACCATCATATTCCTCATCCTACCTTTAACCTCCCCTCTCTCTCTCACACACACCTCTTCCCCATAGCCATTACCAAACACCTCTCTCACTCTCTCTCTCCCCTATTCCTCCACTTCGACCTAACCTCCACTCGCCACTCTCTTCACCAACCCCCTAATATTCCCCTTCTCTCTCTAACACTCTCACTACCCTTAATATTTGGCTTTCTCTCACTAACTTCCCTTGTCTCCCTACCCATAACCATCCACTCCATCTCTCTCTCTCTACCCCTAACTCTCTCTCTCTATGTATCTCTCTCCGCTAATCCCTATCCCCCTACTACTTACCAGCCTCCTTCTCTCTCTCTCTCTCTCCCTCTCTCCCTCCACCCTAGACCCTAAACGCCTCCCTCGACCATGATCTCTATCTCTTTCTCTCTCCCAACCTCCCTTCCTCCACATACCCCTAATCACCCACAACCTCCCCCTTAACCCACCATTCTCTCTCTCTCTCTCTCTCACACACACACACACACACACACAAACAATAACACACACCTCTTATCCTCCACTTATCCCTACCCCCCACCCCTCTCTCTCTTTACAACCCCCTTAACACCCCCACTCTCTCTCTACACCTAACCTCACACCTCTCTCCCTAACCCCACTCATACTCTCCCTAATCCATTCCCTCTCTCTCTCCCACTCCCCCTCCTCCTAACACCCCTCTCTCCATCTCTCCTAATACTCCTCCCCTTACCACTTACCACCCAACTCTCTCTCTCTCTCTCTCCATCCCAACCCCCTAACACCTCGTATTCTCTCTATCTCTCGCACACACATACACACCATTGCACTACTACACTTATTACTAACCTATCTCTCTCTATCACATACACCCCCTACTCCTCCCCATAGCTTAAACCACCCTCCTCTCATTCTCTCTCTCTCCCCTCCTATACCTAACCCTTACTATCCCCCCTCTCTATATCCCTAACCCTTAAAACCATTCTCATCCCCATACATTTAATCCTCACTCCCCCCTCTCTCTCTCTATATATATATATCAAAACCCCCTAACACCCCCCACTCTCTCTCTCTCTCTCTCACACACACACACACACACACACACCATACTCCTCCCCTTACCACTAAATCCCCTCCTGTCACACTCTCTCTAACACTTACTAACCCCCTCTCTAACTCTCTTGTCATGATTCTCCTACCTTTACCTTAAACCCCCCTTTCTCTCTCTCTCACCTATTCCCCTCAACCCTTCCTAACACCCTCTCTCTCCCCTATTACTCTACATACACCTAACTTCTACCCCTCTCTCTCCCCCTCAAACCCCTAACATCCCCCTCTCTCACACTCTCACTGCCCTTAACTCCCCACTCTCAATCCTTAAGACAACCCTACTCTCCCTACCCATAAGCGCCCTCCCATCTCTCTCTCTCTAACTATCTCTCTGTCTCACACACTCACTTCCCCTACCCCTAACCCTCTCTCTCTTTCTCTATGGACCCACCCTATATCCTCCCTTCTCTTTAAATTACCTAATATGCCCTAAATACATACCCCCCCTACCCCTGCCATGCTCTTTATATATTTCTTTCCCCCAACCCCTCTCGTCCCCTTTATACCTAATCACCCACAACCTCACCCCTTGACACTCTCCTTCTCTCTCTCTCTCTCTCTCTCTCTCTCTCTATTTAACACACACACACACACATGAACACCCCTCTAATCCTCCACCTACCCCTAGCCCCAAACATTGTCTTTCTCCAAAAACCCTAACACCCTCCACCCCCCTCCCCCCCCCTCATTCTCTCTCTCTCTCTCGCTCTCTCTCTCTCTAACTCCTTCTCTCACTCACTCACCCTCGTACTCCTCCCCCTACCTCTAATAATTATCCCCCCCCTCTCTCTCTCTCTCTTTCTATATCCCCTCTTCCCCTTAACCCTTACAAACCCACTCTCTCATTCTCCCTCTCTTCCCTACTCCACCTAAACATAATCCCCACCTCTCTCTCTCTCTCTCTTCTCCAACTCCCTAACACCCTCTTGTCTCTTTGACATAATATCACTATCCCTAACCCCCCCCTATTTCTCCCTAACCCCACCCATACTTTCCTAAATCCCCCCCTCTCTCTATACCATGAACCTATACCCCCATTTTTCTCTAAATTCCATAAACACCTATCCCCTCCCCCCACCTCAACCTATATATCTTTCTCTCTGCCATATCTCTTCCTCACCCCTTTCCCCCGTCTCTCTTTCTCTCTCTCTCTCTCCTCCTCAAACTACCCCAAACCCCAACCCAACCATCTCCCTCTCCTACAACACCCTAACACCCCCTGTTCTCTATCTCTCTCTCTCTCTCACAACCATACTCCTCCCCCTACTACTCCTCATTCCTCTTCTCCCCATCCTTATACTCTCTCTCTCTCTTCCCTCTCCCCATTAAACCTTACTACACCCCTCTCTCACTCTCTCTCTCTCTCTACCCTACTCCACCACATACATATTTCTCCCACCTCTCTCTTTCTCTCTTGTGTGCACTCCCCCAACCACCTAATAGCCCCCCATCTCTCACACACACTCTGTGACTACCCCTAAACTCTCCCTCTCTCCCCCTAAACCCCCTCCTACTCTCTCTACCCATAACCAACTCCTACATCTCTTTCTCTCTTTATCTCTCTCTTACTCCCCTACACCCAAACCCCTCTCTCTTTTTCTCTCCTACCCCCCTACACCCAAACCCCTCTCTCTCTCTCTTCCAACTACTAAACATCATTGTGTCACTCACCCATTCTCTCTCTCTCTCTCTGTCTCTATCTTACACACCCCCCTTCTACTCCCCTACAATTAACCAACATCCTCCCCCTAGCCTCAACTCTCTCTCTCTCTCTCTATCTATCTATCTATCTATCTATCTATCTATCTATTTATCTATCCAACTCTCACAACCCCCTAACACACACCTACTCCCATGTTCTCTCCCTCTCTCTCTCTCTCTCTCTCTCTCTCTCTCTCTCTCTCTCTCTCTCTCTCTCTCTCTCTCTCTCTCTCAGGTACTCCCCCCCCACAACTAAGCTCCCTCATCCTCATCCTCATCCACTCTCTCTCTCCCATCCACTCCATAAACCTTACTAAACCCCTCTCTCACTATCTTACCACCCTACTCCCCCCTTCCTTTAACCCCACTCCTCTCTTTCTCTCTCCCCCTTCTTACTAAACCCCTCTCTCACTCTCTCTCCCCTATTCCTCCACCTACACATAACCCCAACCCCTCCCTCTCTACCCCAACCCACTAACACCCCCACCCTCTTTCTCTGCATATGACAATAACTAACCCCATGCTCTCTCTCTCTCTAGCTCCCCTCCTACCACCCCTAACCATAACAACCTCTCTCTCTCTCTCTCCTAATCCTACTACCCCTAACCCGAATCTCTCTTTCTCTCTTTCCTAATCCCTCTCCACTACAACTTACCCCCAATCTCTCTCTCTCTCCATCCTAAATTCCTATACCCACTATGATATCTATTTGTTTCTCTCCCCAAACCCCCATTCTCCCACCTAACCCTAATCATCCACAACCCCCCTCGGCCCCCCAATCTCTCTCTCTCTCTCTCTCTCTCACACACACACCAAAAAAAACAAAATGCATAATAAAACACCCCTCTAATCCTCTACACACCCCTACCCCGCACCCCTCTCTCTCTTGCAACCCCCTAACAACCCCTTCAACCCCCATCTCTCTCTCTCTCTCCCTCACCCCCATACTCCTACCCACACTATTAACCCTCTACTCTCCTATCTCTCCCATACTCTCTCTAATCCTTACAAAACCCCTCTCTCACTCTCTCACCATTGCACTCCTTCCCCCTCCTCTCCCTCTACCCCCCATATCCCCCCTGACCCTTACTATCCCCCCTCTATCACTCTATCTCTCTATTGTACTCCTCCACCAATACCTAACCCACACCCTCTCACTCTCCCCTAACCCCATAACATTCCCCCTCTATTACATAGACTATCACTAACCTTAACCCTTCCTCTATCTCTCTTTCAAAACCTGCTAATACTCTCCCTAAGCCTCCCCCTCTCTCTCTCACCCCTAATCCCCCTACAAACATACATCCTCTCTCTCTCCATCTTTCTCTCATTCAATCTCAAATACTCTCCCTAGCCCTTATTAATTCCCTATCCCACTCTCTCTTCCCCATATTCCTCCCCTTACCTCCAACCACCTCATCTCTCTCTCCCTCTCTCTCTTCGGTTTTAGTTTAACACTCACTAACCCCCCCTCTCTCTCTTCCCTACTTCACCTACACCTAACCACTACCTCTCTCTCTTTGTTCAAACCACCTAACATCTCCCCTGTCTCTCTCTCACTCTCAATACCCCTAAATCCCTCTCTCTCCCCCTAACACCCTCCTACTGTCCCTACTCATAAACAAACCCTCTTCCTTCCTCTATCTCTCCAACTTAAACCCTCATATCTCTCTTTCTCTCACCTAATCCCCACTCCCCCTACCACTTAACACTGCCTTGCTCTCCCTTTACCCCGACCATATACACCACATTTTTTATAACTGTCCTGATTCTCCCTAAACCCATACCACTCACTTGACCTCCATCTCTATATTTTTCTCTTCACCAACCCCCTCCTCCCCCAAATGATGATCTCTATCTCTCCCCAAAACTCCCTCCTCCATCTTACCCCTCCTCACAATCCGATATCTATCTCTTTATCTCCCCCAAACCACCTCCCCCCCTTACGCTTGATAACCCAAACCCTTGCCCCTGACTCTCTCTCTCTCTCTCTCTCACACACACACACACACAAACACAAAAACACCCCTCTACTACTTCACCTACCCCAAACCCCTAACCCCTTCTATCTCTCCCATCCACCAAACAACCCCTTGATAACCCCCAAATTCTCTCTCTCTCTCTCTCTCTCTCTCTCTCACACACACACACACACACACACACACCTTCTCCTCCCTTTAAAACAAACCCCCCTTCTCCTCTCTCTCTCTCTCTCTCTCTCTATCTTCCCTCCTCTCCCTAGAACGTACTAAACCCCTCTCCCACTCTCTCACCCCCTAATCCTCCCCTACCTCTAACACCCCCCTTCACCTTTGTCTCTCTCTCTCCCCCCCTCCCTCTTCACTCTAACCCATACTAACCCCCTCTCTCACTCTCTCTCCACCTACACCCCCCTATTCCTCCCCTTACCACTAACCCCCCTCTCTCTCTAACACTTACTAGCCCCCTCTCTCACTCTCTCACCAGACTAATTCACACCCCACATCTCTTTATTTCTATCTCTCTCTATACCCCTCTCTACTCCTCCCAACCCTTAACATCCCCCTCTCCCACTCTCTGACTCTCCCCTACTCCAACTATAGCTAACCCACACCACTTTCTCTCCCCCAACCCCTTAACGCCCACCCTCTCTCTCACACTCTCGATACCCAAAACCCCCAAATCTCTCTCCCATAATGCCCTTCGAATCTCCCTACCCATAATCAAACCCTCTACCCCCCTCTCTTTATCTCCCACCACCCCAAACCCAAAACCCCTCTCTCTCTCACTCTCTTTATTTTTAATAACCTCCTACCACTACCACTTACTGCCCCACCATCTCTCTCTCTCTCTCTTTGCCACTATCCAGTACCAACCCTTCTAACTAAATTCCTTAATATCCCATAAAACCACTATCCCCCTTCCCCCATCCTTGAACACTATCTATTTCTCTCCCCCAATCCCCTCCTTCCCTTACACCTCTCTCTCTCTCTCTCTCTCTCTCTCTCCCACCCCTACACTCCTTTACATACCTCTATCCCAGACCCCTCTCTTTCTGCCCATAACCCCCTAACACA
Organism: Larix kaempferi; assembly: GCA_027924585.1. NCBI lineage: Eukaryota > Viridiplantae > Streptophyta > Pinopsida > Pinales > Pinaceae > Larix > Larix kaempferi. Next base: position 94,226 of record BSBM01001458.1, on the reverse strand, counting down.
CCAAGTTATCTCTCTCTCTCTCTCACACACATCCTTATGCCTCACCCTACAACTAACCCCCTACTCTCTCTCTCTCTCTCTCTCCCTATAACTGTTATTAATCCCCTCTCTCACTCTCTCACCACCCCCACTCCTCCTTGTATATTTAACCCCCTCTCCTTTCTCTCTCTTTAACCCCACACTATACACCCCTTCTCTATATCTACTCTAATAATCAACAAACCCTTACCCCTCTCCCAAACTCTATCTCTATCTCTTTCCCTCCCTTAAGCCCCCTCCTCTCCCCAACCTCTTCTCCCTCCCTGCTCCCCCCCCACCCTGATGTCTATCTCTTTCTCTCCTTGAAACCACTTCCTACCCCATAAACATAATAACCCAGACTCTCCCTCCTCACACACCAAGTCTCTTTCTCTCTCTCTCTCTATCACACACATACACCCCCTACTCCTCCACCTACCTCTAACCCCCATCCCCCTCTCTCTCTCTTCCAACTGCTAAACACTACAATGTTTCTCCCTCATTATCTCTCTTTATCTCTCTCTTACACACCCCCCTTCTAATCCCCTACCAATAACCAACATCCTCTCCCTCTCCCCCTCCCCTCTACTCCCTAACCATTACTAGCCCTACCTCTCTCTCTTACTCCCCTATCTCTAACACCTCCTCCACCTCTCTTTCTCTCTCACCTTTTCCAAATAACCCTTATTAACCCCCTCTATCATAGTATCTCTCCCATACTCCACTTACACCTAAAACCCAACACTCTCTCTCCCCAAACCCCCTGACAACCCTGCCAATCCCCTTACTCCTACCACTTTCAACCCCCATCTCTTCTCTACCACCCCCTTCTCTCTAACTTCCCTAATCATCTCTAAACACTTACCGTCCCTCCCCCAACAATGATTTGTATTTATTCCCCCTCGTAAAATTTGCTCCTCCTCCCCACCCGTAATCACCCACACCCTCCCCCCTAGCCTTAACTCTCTCTCTCTCTCTCTCTCTCTCTCTCTCTCTCTCCCTTTATCTAACTCTTAGAACCCCCTAACACAGACCTACCCCCATGTTCTCTCTCTCTCTCTCTCTCTCTCTCTCTCTCTCTCTCTCAAGTAACCCTCCCCCTACAACTAACCTCCCTCCTCCTCCTCATCTCTCTCTCTCCTCTCCTCTCCTTAAGCCTTACTAAACCCCTCTCTCACTCTCTCACCACCCTACTCCCCCTTCCCTTAACACCACTCCTCTCTCTCTCTCTCTCCCATACTAAACCCCCCCCCTCTCTCTCTACAATATTCCTCCACCTACACGTAACCCCCACCCCTCTATCTCTACTCCAACCCACTAATACCCCCCTCTCTTTCTCTACATATCAAAATAACTAACCCCATGCTCTCTCTCTCTAGCTCCCCTCCTATTACCGCTAACCATAACAACCTCTCTCTCTCCTACTTCTACTACCCCTAACCCCACTCTCTCTTTCTCTCTCTCCTAATCCATCTCCCCTATAAATTACCCCCAATATTTCTCTCTCTCTCTCTCTCTCTCTCTCTCCATCCTAAAACCCTACACCCACTATGATCTCTATTTGTTTCTCTCCCAAAACCCCTATTGTCCCACCTACCCTAATCATCCATAACTCCCTCACCTCCCAATATCTCTCCCTCTTTCTCTCTCTCTCACACACACACACCAAAAAAAAAAATGCACAATAAAACACCCCTCTAATCCTCCACATACCCCTGTCCCCACCCCTCTCTCTCTTACAACCCCCTAACACCCCTTGCACCCCCCATCTCTCTCTCTCATCCCCATACTCCTACCCACACTATTAACCCCTCTCCTCTCCTCTCTCTCCCATACTGTCCCTAACCCTTACTAACCCCCTCTCTCACTCTCTCACCATTGCACTCCTCTTGTTAACACCCAAAAAGTGCTTACTCGCTCACTTCCTTATTGACATTACCCATTTGTCCACTTTTTCCTCCATTTGAGCCTCTAAAACCTTCAAAAGGTCACCAAAAAGACCATAATACCCCTTTTTCCTGTCAAAATATGTATTTTTCCTCAAAAAACCCTAAAAAAGGGTCCAAAATTCCCAAAAAAATATTAAAAGGGAATAAAAATATAAAAAATATTCAAAAAAGGAAAAAGAGACCTAAACCATGTTGGTCCATACCATTGGTTTCCTTAAAACCATAATGGTATTACCCATCACCCAAAAACTATAAAAAGGTGATAGGCGCTCCTCATTATTCATCCATATTTCATCCTATCCTCATGCTGCCAAAATCTATCTTGAGCTTTGCCCAACCATTGAAGCATTGGAGAAGAAGAGACCATTGGAAAATTGGAGCTACTCAAAACTCACCATCCTCGCCATTTGAGGTAATGCAAGAGTTTTAATTTTTATTTACATGTTTATGAATCAATTTTTCTTATTGTTATTAATCTAGATTTCTTTATTTTACTGTTTACTACCATCAATCTATAGTTTATATTTGCTTATTTACATTGCTTTATTTGAGACTGCTGCTACTAGTTAGCAGGTGCATCCTTGCACATGCTTGGTTGAAAAACCAAGCAACAGTTTTTGGTGACTCCACTATTTTTTGAATTTTAAATTCTTGCTTTAGATATTTATTTTAGTTATTTTTTCCATTTAAAACTGTAGATCTACCATACTAGTCACCTTCTTCATAGCTGCCCTAGCCATTGGCCTTTTTTGCAGCCTAAAACAGCGCAAAATTTCAATTTTTGGATTCATTTTTCAGGGACTTTTTTCATCTGTAAAATCACGCGATTTTGACCCACAACCGCTATCCACATCGTGGCTTTTTAGCTGAAAGCCACAATCCAGATTGTGGTTTTTTCCACAGACAGCCGCGATCCAGATCGCAGGTTTTGCCATAGACAACCACGATCCAGATCGCGGGTTTTGCCATAGACACCCGCGATCTTATCTCTTGACAAGTGCGACCCAACTTTCAAATGCCCATATCTCCCCTCTCCCGAACTCCATTTGAGACGATTGTTTTTTTAAATTAGATGTTTTCGAGCAAGGAATTCAAATATATTATTATATTTAAGAAGTTTTTCATATAATTTTCTCTAATTTTTTTATTTTAGTGTTATTCATCATTTCAATTCACCCATTTTGGCCCATTTCTCCCAACCATATCCCCTGCAATTTTTGGACAGCCTACTATTTTATTTTGTGGCATTAAAAAATCCAAATTTATTTTCTATTATATGCTTTATTAATCTTTTTGAAAAATTTTCAGTTAAGTGAAAGAAAGATTTGTTAAGTATTTTCTCAGGTTGTAAGTTTCATACATTGCAAGATTAGAACCATATTTCTAAATTGCTCAATATTTTTCCCAAGAAAGACTTTAGAAATCCATTTATTTTTACATATGTTATTTTCTTTACCTTACAAAACTTTTTAAAGAATCCATATTTTTTGAAAAGATTATTAAAGCATTTATATTTGAAACGTCTTTCATTTTTTCACAAATTGGAATCATTATTTTAGTTTGTGATTAAATCGCCCATGCAAGGCAAATTGTTTTGATATACACCCACACAAGCACACAATCTGTCACAATAATTTCAAGTGAGCCTTAAAAGTTACCTTAACTCAACCAACATTCTAACCCCACTTGGGGAATACAAAAAGAATTTTGTAGCTAGGTAGGACTGAGGGGATAAGCATCCAAATAACACCCCTCACTCATTTTTCATGTTCAGACATAGTGGTTGACTTTTAGGGTACCAAAATCCCTTATTATTTGTTGACGTGGTTTTACACCAATTCGTCGGAAAGGCCTCTCACTTAGGAGGGTTGAAGTAGCCAGAGTGGTTTTAGAAGCCTGATTGGAATACCGCAATCCTTTCAGTAACCGAAGGATACCACTTTTAGTTCTCGTTGTACCACCCTTATGGGAGTACAACAGTGATAGAACCAAACTGCAAATTCACCCAACCGAACATGTCATGAACGAGGTATCTTAGTGGCCCAACTTATAGGATTGTCTACCCGATGTCCCTCCCAGTAGGGGGATATCTAGCCTTTCATTCAATAATATATATTGTCTAACTTGGATTTCATCACCTTACAGAGGATGTACCTTGTTGAGTCATAATACTTTTTAGATTAGGTGTTTGCATTCTCTATTACCTCCCTTTTGTCAGTGAGTACACCTTTTTTCTATTTTTAGGAGCCGTTTGCATGTTGGTTTTCTGACAACCCTTTTTTATTACTCCACTTACTATAGCATAACTGTTATAGTAAGTGTTTTTGAGTTCGGTTGTTGGCTTAAGTGCCATTATTTTTTACGCTCCCCTCTTGCACACATGGTTGCATTAGGGCTTTCGAGCTTTCCACTCATCACCACATACTAAATTAATTCACACTTGTCACCATTGAGTCCCTAAGATGTTCTCGAAATTTTCGAGGTGAAACCTCCTAGTATGTTTCCCTTGAATCCACACGTCATCGGCATGGAGCCCCGTCATCCGATTCTGACACGCGTCATTTCACATCTAACTCTGAGGCAGAATTCGAAAATCCTACATACACCGCACCCACTAGCCCCATGGCTGGTTCACATTATGACAACTTTTTCACAAGCACTATTGGTGGAACATCATCCACACACACCACCACAAAGGCCACCATGGTCGCCACAACTACCACACCCCCATTAGGTATGCATAATATGGGACCCCTGCCCAATACAGGGCCCCCACCTAACCTAGGCATACCCACTATGGCAACTATACCTACTATCCCTGCTACCACTCAAATTCCAACACCTCATGGACATCTTCCCAACCCATATGTGACTCCTGTTGCACTTGGTGGTGTGGTCCCCTCCCACACTCTTATGGGTGGAGGGCACATACCTCCCATTACAAATATCTCCCTAGGGGGCAGTCGCATAATACATAACGCCACCACCAGCACTTATGCCCCCATGACAACATCACACCCCTCCTCCAGTTTTCCATTTATTGCTAGCCTTAACCTACGAGACTTGGCTAGGCTAACAAATGATCCCATCAGACATAACCCTACTTGGACCCCTATGCCCACAAAGCTCCCATCAGACATCCCAAAGTTTGAAGGGAAGGCTGGGGAAGACCCCCAAAACCATATCATGTCATTTCACCTATGGTGTTCCTCAAACTACATAGTCAATGATTCTATTCGATTCCAACTTTTACAAAGAACTTTCACTGGCTCGGCAACCAAATGGTATATTAAGCAGCCACATGGGATGCATCCCACATTTACATCCCTCGCCTCAACTTTCCTACAGTTCTTTCAACTATCTGTACACTATGATGCAAGAGTAGAAATCCTACTGTCTTGTAGACAGAATATAGCCACCCATATCACAGATCATATCCATGAGTGGCGTAAGCACCGTAGTCTCTGCAAGATCAAGCTAGATGACCGTATCTTCTTGGTTTGGTTCCTGAAATCCCTCCTTCCACTCATAGCCAAGGATGTAACTTTTGAACAACCCCAATCGGAAGAAGAAGCCATTCTAAAAGCCCAGTAGTTTGATCTGATCTATGCCCAGTGTGGCTACTTGTATACCATTTTACCTGATGCTCCCTGTGGCAATTCCTCTTGGACTGACGCGCTGAAAGCATCCCACATTGCTGACGGCATCATTAGACAAGTTTTGTCCCACAACCAACCCTTTTCCATTATGTGCAATAATACCGGCCTTGATATTTCGCTGGCCATATCTCACTCAGGAGCTACAACTTTGTATGCTCCCATGGCCCACCCACACCACACTCATGGAACCTCATGTCCACCATAGTGTTATGGTCATGCACCTTTGGCCTATTCACCTCTAGTTGCACCCCCCTACATATTACCATCAGCAGGCCACACATGCTCCTATTCACTCACAAGCCCCAATGGCTTATTACCCACCACAGGTAGTGCTTGCTGCACCACAACCTTTAGTCACTCAGACTTATCCTCCAAACAACAACAATGCCACCCCCCTTCAACCAAAACCCTAATCGACCACTGAAGCAGGGTAAGAACCCCAATTTACGAACAAACCACCCATGTTCCATATGCGGGGTATACGGCCATTACACATACACCTGTCCCATTTGGAGTGAGCACACCAACTGTGGTTTGATGATGCCCAATGCCAAGGGCACGTGGCACAACCAATGCCACCCTCCTCAATCACAACCCATGGTGCTAGAGAATCCTTTTCCCACACAAGCAGTGGCGAACACTTGTCCATTAGATCCTCCTCAAGGAACCACAATACCACAACAGCAAATCACATATGCTGCACACACAAACCAACCGATGGATTTAGGTACTCATCATCTCCTTATGATGTCATCGGTCAACATGAATATCCAAATGCGTCGAAACCAATACACCCCCGTTGCACCTAAAAATGTTCTCCCTATGATTGACCAACCAGTTCAGAACGCACCTACATTGTTCGTCTCCATAGTCAGACTCGGATTATACTCGGAATCACCTATGACTTCCACATTCCAATCCATCCCACCCCCTTTGAAGATAACTAAGATATCTAATTTGTGCACCCTCTCGCATAACACTCAGGTACCAAACCAACAACCTCCTTTACTCCCACAACCACCCTTAGTGCCAACTCACATAGGAGCCACACCAATTCATACTATCCCATTTTTATTTCCCCCTTCAGGCACCATCAGCACACCAGTCATGGCTACACTTAATCTCCCAGGATTAACATTAGAACTACCTGTGTGGTACCTACCTGCCCCAAACCCCTCCCCCGACATTGAATGTCATTTTACAACCGGTGCAACCCATCAATACTTCTAACCATCCACCCCTTGGTGTAGCAAACATATTGAACCGACCACCTCCAACTGGGACCACTGCATCAACATCTAGTAATTCTCCCCCGCAAATCCGCTACAATGGGGGCATAGGACCACAAACCTACACCACTGGACCCACCACCCGCACCCCACCAAGAACTTCAAAGTTGGCGAAGAATCCCCCAACAATCTGTGTTCCCCCTAAGTGTTCTTTATGCAATGATATAGGCCATGCTACCCATCAATGTCCACAATTAATGACACTTCAAGAGCATATGCAAATGTTGGATGATGACACTAACATTCCAGTTGTCAAACTTGAGCTTCCCCCTCAGCCTCATGATAAATATTTGCGTACTAACCACCCTTGTGCAATATGCGGCATCTACGGCCATTATTCACATCACTGCCCTAATATCCTAGATTATAGAGCAGCACTATATGAATTGAATAATGCCGACCTAGATATATCCCCTCCTCTCATTAAGAAAATCCATCCCCCACCATATTCCTCTTGAGAAGATATTAACACAATTTACATGGTTTCCAATGGAGACCCCTCTGTCTGGTCGACCCCTTCCATTGATCCCTCCAACCCACATATTCAACCTTTTCAAATCAAAGAGGAAACCACATTTCCACAGCATGGGGGTAGGCCCGATACCTTGCCTACTCATCATCATTTTCTTCGACGATACTAGGGGCATCCACCCCACAAGGGGAATCCCCCATCATCATATCATTGCTTCAGTATGCCACCATGTCCCACAGCCTCATGGTACACCCCCCCTCCTGTAGTTGGTCAATGCCATGTTGATCCCTTTCTAAGACAACATTTGCACCACATTGACACCTATGAGTTTGGGGGCATAATACATTACCTTGACCTTGGGATAGGGGGCATGATCAATCATTTTGAACCTTCCCCATCACATCTATCTCTGTATTTCAATGACCCCATTGTTCAAACCAACACATATGTGATCCACAATCATAAACCTCATGCACATAGCATGGGGGTAGGTCATTAACCCTGCTCACTTTTTCACATGCGTGATCTCAAACATTTTTTAGGTCACATATCACTTGTATATTTGATTTGATTTGATACACCTAGTATTCTTCCCCCGCGGGTCATCATTTCTCCCCACCACTACATCCTTGGCTTGGTGGGCTCACCTTTATTTGTAGCCATTTTTTTTTTTACCTAGTTATTCCCTTTGACCATTCCAGAGTCCTTATGACCTCCATTTTCTGCACCATTTGCACCGCCGGATTCATATTTTTGTGCCCATGATGATTCTTGAGATCATTTCTTGCTATCACCAAAAAATTTCAGGCATTTTTTTCCATGCCCCACACCACATCGATTTGCATGCCACATCAGCTGTTGTCAGTTTATTGGCAATTTTTATACCATTGGATTTAGTTTTACGAACTTGTGATGATGCTTGAGATCATTTCTCGCTCTCACCACCATATTTTTTTGGCATTTTTTTTACACGCCCCTCATCGCCTCGGTTTGTGTGCCACATCAGCCATTACCCATTAAAAAAAAAAAAATTCATATCACCAAATTCAATTTGCTGTGCTCATGATGATACTTGAGATCGCTTCTTGCTCTCACAAACACCTTTTTGTTTAGTATAATTTTATCCCTTTTTCGGGACGAACAACTCTTTTACAAAAAAGGCACTTAGGGAGTTTCCATTAAGCTCTTTTCTGACTCCTAAAACAATGAAAATACCATCGAGCAATCTTGCTTCCATTCATGCTGGCTAAAAGTATTTGAAAGGGTGTCTACCTGGTATAATTTTACCCCTTTTCCAGACCTTGTAGACTAATTACGAAAAATGAATACTCTAGTCACATGGGCTAGAAGAGTTCTCCATTTGCATCATTTTATGCTTTTCTGGGCCTTGGAGACTAACATACGAAAAAGAACACCAATGGAGTCTACTTATCACTTTCAGACTCTCTAAAATTGAAAGCAACCATGAGCAATCACCGTCTTGGGCTCGTACAAATCCATAGGACGGTACTCCTCCACCAATTCAGAGTCTTCTTATCGTTTTCAAACTCCTTAAAAATGAAAGCACTCACGAGCATGAATAGTCCTGGGCTCGCATAAATCTATAGGACAGAACCATTTCAGACCACACTTTTATCCCTTCTTCGAGCTCATTAAAACTATGAAGAAGGACCCAACGGTGCTTTTCGGTGCCACAATGGATCATGTCTACTCATATGGCAGCTTCCCCATTATGGTCACCTTTGTTCAAAGTATTCTGCAGTATGTCACCCTGAGAGTCTCCCAATAGCATCCATCAGCTTGTCCCCCAAAGTCACTCCAGTCTACAATACATATACCTGATCCCTTAATCTATGATCCTCACACATAAAAGTCAGTTTCCTATGTTTCCAGGTCAACCAAGTCATCATGCTCTGAACAAAGGAAGTTTGAGTCCACCCACTCTATGACCCCAGTTATTCCCCATCCACATAGTATGACAAACCTATGATCAAGTACTATCACACTTCAGTTGTACACCTCACGCTCCTATCAAGGAAACATCATTTCCTTGGTAGTTTCCGGTCTCCCTCTATCAACGCCAACCAAATATATTCCAGAGGATAGACCTAGAGGTCCCTGTGCCTTGGACACATCACCATTAGTGATGAGTGCCTACGGATCAATTTGAAAGGAGTCCTTAGTGCCTCTCCATATGATTGTTTCTCACATGCTCGACTTTAACACCTTTATCACATCGTTGAGACTCGTACAAGGTATTGGTCCTTTCAATTATTTGTTGAAGACCTCAGAGATCACCTGACTCTACCACATTTGAGAGTCTAATTGAGGAAACAACTAGTTACATATTCCTATGGATATCCGGGTTGTGCTCAATGACAATTTTCAAGATGTACCCCGGTTTTATACTCCCTCAAGTATACAGTTACATAAATTCCTTAGAGATTGGCTCACAGTCTTTGAGTCCTTACAAATGTTGGACACCTTTAGCTCCAACAGTTCATCAACCCTTCTGAAACCTTTTTCAGAATGGTTGTTTCTCTTTTCCAATGTATTAGCTATTGAGATCAGTCATGGTATGACCATGAGTATGTCCTATCTTTGTGTCCCCTCTAGACCATTATGATGTACCAACAGATTTTTATGTATTATTCAGGTCCCCCTTCTTGGGCCTAATTGTTATGTATATGTCTTGACACGAGCATGGGTGCATGGGTATGCCCGCCTCGTCCATTATCAGAGATTATTCCTCATTCATTTTGAGGCCATGTATTTTTTCAGTTTTTGCAGCTTCCAAGGAGTTGTTGTTCCAGTATCCAACCATTCTCTTCTCTTCTCCAAACCTTAGGAAAAAATACAAAAGAACTATGACGTCTATCGGCCATACGATGAGCTTCTGCCCTCACACATCAGGGGGCAATCTGTTAACACCCAAAAAGTGCTCACTAGCTCACTCCCTTATTCACATGACCCATTTGTCCACTTTTTCCACCATTTGAGCCTCTAAAACCTTCAAAAGGTCACCAAAAATACCATAATACCCCTTTTCCCCCTCAAAATATGTATTTTTCCTCAAAAAACACAAAAAAAACCCTCAAAAAGGGTCCAAAATTCCCAAAAAATATTAAAAGGGAATTAAAATATAAAAAATATTCAAAAAAGGAAAAAGAGGGAAAAAGAGACCTAAACCATGTTGGTCCATACCGTTGGTTTCCTTAAAACCATAATTGTATTACCCATCACCCAAAAACTGTAAAAAGGTGATAGGGGCTCCTCATTATTCATCCATATTTCATCCTATCCTCATGTTGCCAAAATCCATCTTGAGCTTCGCCCATCTTTTAAGCTTTTCCCAACCATTGACGCATTGGAGAAGAAGAGACCATTGGACATTGGAGCTACTCAAAACTCACAATCCTTTCCATTTGAGGTAATACAAGAGTTTTAATTTTTATTTACATGTTTATGAATCAATTTTGCTTATTCTTATTAATCTAGATTTCTTTATTTTACTGTTTACTGCCATCAATCTATAGTTTATATTTGCTTATTTACATTGCTTTATTTGAGACTGTTGCTACTAGTTAGCAGGTGCATACTTGCACATGCTTGGTTGAAAAACCAAGAAACACCTCCCCCCTCCTCTCTCTCTACCCCCTATCTCCCCTAACCCTTACTATCCCACTCTATCACTCTCTCTCTCTATTGTACTGCTCTACCAATACCTAACCCCCACCCTCTCACTATCCCCTAACCCCCTAACATCCCCCCTCTCTCTCACACACTTTCACTACCCCTAACCCCTCCTCTCTCTCACACACTCTCACTACCCCTAACCCCTCCTCTCTCTCTCAAAACATACTAATATTCTCCTTAAGCATCCCCCCTCTCTCTCTCTCATCCCTACTCCCCCTACCAACATACATCCTCTCTCTCTCTCTCTCTCTCTCTCTCTCTCTCTCTCTCTCACTCTCAAATCCTCTCCCACTCTCTCTTCCCCCTACTCCTCTACTACCTCCAACTCCATCCTCTCTCTCTCTCTCACACACACACACACACCTTCTCCTCCCCTTACAAAACCCCCCCTTCTTCTCTCTCTCTCTCTCTCTCTCTCTCTCTCTATCTATCTATCTATCTATCTTCCCTCCTCTCCCTAAATCTTACTAACCCCCTCGCCCACTCTCTCACTCCCTAATACTCCCCCTACCTCTAACACCTCCTTCACCACCTCTCTCTCTCTCTCTCTCTCTCTCTCCCCCCTTTTCCCTATAACCCATACTAACCCACTCTCTCACTCTCTCCCCACCTCCAGCCCCCTTCTCCTTGCCTTACCACTAACCCCCCCTCTCTCTAACACTTATTAGATCCCTCTATCACTCTCTCATGATACTAATCCATGCCCCACCTCTCTTTCTTTCTATTTGTCTCTATCCATTTTTATATTCCTCACAACCCTTAACATCCCCCTCTCCCCTTCTCTCTCTCTATCCCTGTTCCAAATATAGCTAACCCACACCCCTTTCTCTCACACTCTCAGTACCTGCAACCCCCAAATTTTTCTCCCATACTACCCTTCTACTCTCCCTACAAATAATCAACCCTTTCCCCCCTCTCTTTCTCTCCTACCCCAAACCCAAACCCCCCTCTCTCTCTCTCTCACTATCTTTCTTTCTAATAATCTCCCTACCACTACCACTTACCACCCCACCATCTCTCTCTCTCTCTCTCTCTACCCCTACTCGATACCACCCCATATAACTAAATTCCTTAATATTATGTAAAACCCTACCCCCTTCCCCCAACCTTGAACACTGTCTATTTCTTTCCCCCAAACCCCTCCTCCCTCCCCCCTCTCTCTCTCCAACCCTTCTACTCCTTCATATACCTCTATCCCCGAGCCCTCTCTATCTCCCCTAATCTCCTAACACACCTAGTTATCTCTCTCTCCCCCTCTCTCTCTCTCTCACCCTTACTCCTCCACCTACAACTAACCCCCTACTCTCTACCTCTCTCTCTCTAACTAACTATTACCAATCCCCTCTCTCATTCTCTCACTACCCTACTCCTCCTTATATATTTAACCCCTCTCCTCTCTATCACTCTACCATATTCACAATAACCCTTAGTAACCCCCTTTATTACTCTCTCTTTTCCCTACTCCTCCATATACACCTAATTCCCATCCCTCTCTCTTCCACATAAAAAATTAACACCCCCTCTCTCTCACTCTCACTACCCCTAACTCCTTAATCTGCCCCCCTAACACCCCTCCTACTCTCTCCACCCATAACCACACCATTTTCCCATATATTTCTCTCTCTTAGTCCCCATACCCCCCCCTCTCTCTCTCCTAACCCCTCCCCCTAACACTTACCAACCCCCCTCTCTCCCCCCGCACCCTATAACCCCTTCCCTCTAACTTCCTTAGTCTTCCCTAAAACCCTACCAACCAATCCCTCTACCATGATATATTTCTCTTTCGCCCCCACACAACCCCCTAATCCTCCCTACCTCTAATCACCCACACCCTCCCCCTCTTATCCCCATCTCTCTCTCTGTGTCACCTCTACCCAATAATACTTACTAAACCTGTGAGTATTTTGATCACAATAAGATATAGGAGCTATGGAGAACCTCACAAAATTGAATTATTTGCAAAACCAGTGGAAAAGCTTGGAAAAGGAGACAATTTTACACACAATGTGAGCTTAATCTTTGCATTAACTGACTGTATAACATGTGAAAATGTTAAGAACAGATTTTTATTACATCCATGAGAAATTTGAGAGCATTAGATAGCTCAAGATGAGTGTACAAGTCAAAATTGCCAAATTGGCCTCAATCCCCCCTAGGTGGGTCCAACTCAGTCCTACTCATCCCAAACAATCATGAATTCAGGTGTGAAGGTGGTTGAAGCATGCTGGGTCATAAATGAGGCCAAGGCAAGTGTGGGTGAGCAAGTAGAGGTGTTTGGGAGGACCAATAAAGCAATAAATGCTCCAAATCTAGCCAAATTTGGGCAAATTCCACCCTAGCGCCACTAGTCAACAGAAATTCCCCAAATCAAGGAGAGAGAGTGCTCCAGCATTTAATGAGGGTGCACTTGTGGAAAAAACAAGAGGTTGGGTGAACCGGTTTTCTTGGAAGTGGGTGTGAACACTCTCAAATGTGGGTATTTGACCAACTAAAGTCACCTAGTCCAAACTATGGTGTAATGAAGCACATGAGCAATAAAAATTTGACTATGGTTATGGACTATGGTACTAAGTATGGATTACTGTTCTAACACCCCCCCTTAACCGAAAATTAGTACAACTCATGAAAATAAGTGAGAGGCCTTGGCAACAAAGGCTCAAGTCACCTCATTACAAACATAATTTTTATTTGTCCATATAAACCGAGGACAAGAAGTAAAACCACATGGGATAAAAACCTTCCCTCTAAAATGGACATGGGGCTGAACCTGCAATTAAATTGCAGCAATCACCATCCATTAATCACTCCAAGAAAAGCTCTCAAGTGAGTGAAGGTCTTCTCAGTAAAACACTTGATGAAAATATCTGCAGTTTGCTCGGTGGATGGGCAATACTGCAAGGAAATCACCCTGTCATGCACCAAGCCCCGAATGTAGTGCATATGGATTTCAATGTGATTTGTTCTTTGCCTCTGTACTGGATCGGTATATATCTTGATGGCACTTTGATTATCCACCCAAATGTTGGTTGGAGAATCAATAGCAACACCAAACTCCCAAATAATGCCTTGCAACCAAACACACTGTGTGGATGCGTTCACTGCTGCCCTATACTCGGCCTCTACTGATGAAAGTGAAATGGTATGTTGTTTCTTACTTGAACAGCAAATGGGACCTTCAACAAACATAAAAAAAAAACCTGAAGTGGACTTTCTATCGATGGGATCTCCAGCCCAATCAGAATCAAAAAATCCAGCTAGTTGTAGTGAAGAACCAGTTGCATAGTGTACCCCAAAGCTCTTTGTTCCTTGGACATATTGAAGGATCCTTTTGGATGCCTTCCAATGGATCTCATGTGGCTGCTACATATAACTTGCTACAGCACTTACATCATAAGACAAATCAGGTCTTGTATGTGTAAGGTACAACAAGCTTCCAACTAGCTACCTGTAGAGTGTGCAATCCACCAATGGAGAGCCTTCAAATTCACCTAGTTTTATGCCTGAAAGGAATGGGCACTTGGCTGCCTTACATTCAGCCATTTTAAACTTCAATAGCAGGTATGAAGCATACTTAGGTTGACTCAGCAATATACCTCTCTCATATTGCTCAATTTCCAAACCCAAAAATTGCCTTAGCAATCCTAGGTCACTCATGGCAAATTCATTGTGCAAAGAAGCTTTAATTGAACCAATTTGTTTGTTGCAGCGCCCTGTAATTAAAATATCATCAACATACAGTACAATGACCTGCAAATTATAACCACATTTCTGCAAATAAACATTTGGATCAGACTTGCATGGACAGAAACCAATTGAGAGCAAAAATGCATCCATTTTGGCATACCAAGCCCTGGGGGCTTGCTTGAGTCCATAGAGTGACTTCTTCAACCTGCAAACAAGTGTGGGATCCTCTTGGAATCCTTCAGGTTGCTGCATATATATCTCTTCTTGTAGCTCACCATGTAACAATGGACTTTTAACATCCATATGGTGAACTTCCAAACCCTTACTAGCTGCCATGGCTAGAGCTAGTCTAATTGAGTCCATCTTTGGAACCGGTGCAAGGGTCTCTGTATAATCCACACCATGGATCTGTGAGTAGCCCTTAGCCACTAAAATAGCCTTGTACTTCAGATCAGAACCATCAGAAATAGGTTTGGTTTGAAAAATCCACTTACATTGCACAAGTTTCCTCTTGGGAGGAAGAAGCACCAAATCCCATGTTTTGTTCTCTTGGAGAGATTGGAATTCTTCTTGCATTGCTGTTCTCCACCTTGGATCATGATGAGATTACTGATATGATGTTGGATAAGATCCAATCATCATATAACAATGATCAGAAAGTCCACTTTCATTTTCAAAGGAAGCATTGATTGTTTGAGATCTAGTCTTCCTAAGCTCTTGGGGATTTCCTGCCAATTCTCCTGCAGCTTGTATGATTTTTTCAACCCACTTGGGACTTGATGGTGACTCATGTACAGAAATGTCATCTTTATCCATGTCATCTTCAGCAATATCAGAAAAAATAGAAGTGGAATCATCACTAATTTCATTAAGGTGTGGAGGAGAAGAGCTTTCCCCCAGTGCAAGCTCAAAATCAGGAATTGGTTCTTCTTCGAATTGCACACTTCTCTCAATGAAAGTTTTGAGTGTGGATGTGTCAAAGAGATTGTATCCCTTTGTGTCTTCACCATATCCAACCATGATACATTCTCTACTTTGTGGCTCCAAAGCCTTCCTCTTTTCTGATGGAATTCGAGTCCATGCTCTAGACCCAAAAATTCTGAAATTTGACACATTTGGTTTTTGGCCAAACCATGCCTCATAGGGGGTTTTTCCTTTGACTGATTTCTGAAAGGCTCTGTTCTGAATATGAGAAACACAATTGATGACTTCAGCCCATAGCTTAGGGCTTAGATCCCTAGCTTTAATCATGCAAGTGGCCATCTCTTAGAGAGATCTATTTTTCCTCTCTGCCACACCATTTTGTTGAGGTGTGTAGGGGATTGAATGTTGCATTTGGATGCCACATTCCTCACAAAGATGCTGAATTTTATTATTCACATACTCCTTTCCATTATTATTCCTAAGGATATTTATCTTATGACCACTATGATTCTCCACTAAGGGCTTCCAAATCTTCAATTTCTCAAACACTTTTGATTTCAATTTAAGGAAGTAAACCTAGCAGAATCGAGAGTAGTCATCTATGAATGTGAGTACATACCTTGATCCACCATATGATGGAGTGGGAAGAGGACCAATGAGGTCTGAATGTACCAATCCAAGTGGTTGAGTGGCTCTCCTTGCCATTCCATTCTCATAGTTGTGCTCAGGATGCTTTCCAACTACACAACCAATGCATGCACCATTTGAAGATTTGATTTCTAGAAGCCCTTCCACCATCTTGTCCTTGTGCAATGTCTAGAGATATTTGTAGTTCATGTGGCCAAATATTTCATGCCACAACTTGGATGTCTCGTTGGCATGAGAGACAAGAGCATGGTCACTAGAATTTGGAATGAAATTGGAGAATTTGTACATTCTCTCTTCATGATCAGCATACCCCACTGCCACAACTTGATTTGAAGAAATTTCTGAGATTTCTACCAAATCTAAAGTAAATGTTACTCTCTTGGCTTCTCCTGTATGGGTCATTTGATAAACTGATAGAAAATTTGCAGCCAATTAAGGTACATAGAGCACATCACTAAAATAGCCATGCTCCATGTCAATCCTACCAATCCCCTTGGTCTGGATTTCTGAATCATCTCCCATTCGAACTGTTGGGCCACCATTCGAATGCATAGAAGAGAAGAGCTCTCTGGATGAAACCATATGTCTGGAAGCTCCTGAATCAATGATAAAGGATGAGGGATTCAAAATACCTGCTACCAAAGCATGACATTTCTCCTTATTGTCGGGATTTGAGGTGCTCTCTTTCTTCCTTGCGTCCTCATGGACTAGGATGTTGTTCTTCTCCAACAACTGCGCCATTGAGTCAATGGTTTTCTTCATGCATGAGCTCTCTAGATGCCATCCCTTATGACAATAGGTGCATTTGGGCTTTTCCTTTCCCTTCTTGTCCTTCTCCTTTGGCAGATTCGAACCTCCATCTACAGACTTGGTCTTATCAAACTTCCTCTTCTCTGGCTGCTTCAAATTATTGGCTTTCTGCTTGCCTTTGTTGGAATTTGAAACACCCATTGCCAGTGCTTGGTCCTTTGATTTTATGGTGCCCATTTGAACTAGTTTGTCCTGCTCCTGAGTGAGACACTCCATGAAGGTATCTAGTGATGGCATTTGCCAATTTCGAAGGGTCATCTTGGCTGAGTGAAATGTGCTAACAAATACATAAAATTCTGGGCCTAGCTTCGAAAGGATGGACAAAATCAGTTGTTCCTCCTTCTTAACAATTCCACATTGTTGCAGTTGAAGCACTAGGGACTTGAACTTAGTGAAGAACTCCTGGATGGTTTCAAAATGCATTGGGCTCAAGCTAATGAGCTCGTTTTCAAGCTGGTGGCCTCTTAGTTCATCAGTTTTCCCAAAGAGTGATTCTAGCTTCACCCATACTTCATTGGGGGTTGTCAAACTGTCTATATGAAACAAGAGTTCCCTCGAAATGCTCAAGCATAGCAATCCATAAGATTCATCAAGTCAATTGTAGTACTTTGCTTTCTCCACAGCAGAGTTTGGCTCCACTTCTGTGCCCATGGTTACTCTATAGAGACCCTTATATCTCAGCTTGATAACCATTTCAGCCTTCCAATCGAAGAAATTGAAGGGTGTGAGCAAAATCTGGTTTGCTTCCATTACTACTGCGTTAATGGTGAGAAAACTACTGAAACACCTGCAAAAAACACTCAATTTGTATCTGGAAATCCTCTCTAGAATGCAGTTCAATGCTCAATATTGACCTGAAACTCACTAAATCCATAATGGATCTGATACCATGTGAGTATTTTGATCATAGTAAGATCTAGGAGCTATGGAGAACCTGACAAAATCGAATTATTTTCAAAACCAGTGAAAAAGCTTGGAAAAGGAGACAATTTTACACACAATGTGAGCTTAATCTTTGCATTAACTGACTGTCTAACATGTGAAAATGTTAAGAACAGGTTTTTATTACATCCATGAGAAATTCAAGAGCATTAGATAGCTCAAGATGAGTGTACAAGTCAAAATTGCCAAATTGGCCTCAATCCCCCCTAGGTGGGTCCAACTCAGTCCTAATCATCCCAAACAGTCACGAATTCAGGTGTGAAGGTGGTTGAAGCATGCTGGGTCATAAATGAGGCCAAGGCAGGTGTGGGTGAGCCAGTAGAGGTGTTTGGGAGGACCAAGGGAGCAATAAATGCTCCAAATCTAGCCAAAATTGGGCAAAATCCAACCTAGCGCCCCTAGTCAACAGAAATTCCCCAAATCAAGGAGAGAGAGTGCTCCAGCATTTAATGAGGGCACACTTGTGGACAAAACAGAAGTTTGGGTGAACTGGTTTGCTTGGAAGTGGGTGTGAACACTCTCAAATGTGGGTATTTGACCAACTAAAGTCACCTAGTCCAAACTATGGTGTAATGAAGCACATGAGTAATAAAAATTTGACTATGGTTATGGACTATGGTACTAAGTATGGATTACTATTCTAACAAAACCCCCCCCTCTCTCTCACCTCTTCCCCATAAGCCTCACTAACGCTCCCCATCCTCTCTCTCTCTCTCTATCTATCTCTCTCGTCCACCTATTCCTAACACCAACAACCCTCTCTCTCTCTCTCAAGCCCCTAACACCCGCTCGACATCCAGTTCTCTCTCTCACACATACATATCCATACTCCTCCCCCAACAACTAACCCCCCTCCTTCTCTCTCTCTCTCCCACTTCTCCCTAACCCTTACTAACCCCCTCTCTCACTCTTTCAAAACTCTACTCCTCACCATCGCTCTCTCTCATCTCCCCCCTAACATTCACTAATCGCCTCTATCACTCTTTTATACCCTACTCCTCAACCTACATCTAACACCCAACCATCTATCTCTAATGCCACCCCTTTCCACCCACCCCTCTCTCTCCCCTCCAACCCCCTAACATCTTTCATTCTCTCTCTCCCTCACACACCCCCTACTCCTACCCTTACTTCTAAATCTCCCGATCTCACTATCTCTCCCTAACCCTTACTAAACCCCTTTCTCAATTTCTTACCACTCTACTCCTCCCCCTACCTTTAACCACCCACCTCTCTCTCTCTCTCTCTCTCTCTCTCTCTCTCTCTCTCTCTCTCTCTCTCTTCCCTGTAACCCTTACTAATCCCCTCTTTCACTATATCCTTATATTTTTCCTACTTCTCCAACTACACCTAACCCAAACCCCTCTCCCCCCAACCCCTTAACACCCTCATCTCTCTCTCTCACTATCCCTAACCCCCCAATCTCTCTCCCTAACCCCCCATCTCTCTCACTTTCACTACACCTCACCCCACCATCTCTCTCTCTCTCTCTCTCTCTCTCTCTCTCTCTCTCTCTCGCTCTATCTATATATCTATCTATCTATCTCCCCACCCTATACCCCCTTCTCTCCAACTTCAGTAGTCTTCCCTAAACCCCTACCCCCTCCCTCCACCTCCATCTATTTATATTTCTCCCAACCAAACCCCCTCATCCTGCCTTCCTCTAATCACCCACACCCTCCCCTCCTGAACAACATCTCTCTCTCTCTCTCTCTCTCTCTCTCTCTCTCTCTCTCTCTCTCTACTCCTAAACCCAACAACCCTCTTTGTATCCCAACCTACCTTCCCCCTATTATCTCTCTCTCTCTCTGTCACACACACACATCCCTACTCCTCCCCATACCAATAAACCCCCTGCTTATATCTCTCTTCCCCCTATCTCTAACACTTACTAACCCGTTATCTCACTCTCTCACCCCATAATCCACAACCTACCTCTAACACACCTCTTCCTCCCTCATTCACTCCCTCCCCCCCCCTCTCTCTCTCCCCTCCCCTCTCTCTCTCCCCTCACCCCCAAATCCTCTCCCTACCTTTAATACCTCACTCTCTCTCTCTCTCTATTCACCGAATACTCCTCTCCCTACCTCTAACACCTCTCTCTATATCCTCTCCCCCTTAACCCTTACTAACCCCCTCTCTCACTCTTTATCAACCCTACTCCTCCAGCTACATCTAAATAGTAACCATCTCTCTCTAATCCAACCCCTTAACACCCACTCCTCTCTCTCCCCTCCAAATTCCTAACACCCTCAATTCTCTCACTCTCTCTTACACACACACCCTACTCTTCCCCTTACCATTGACCTTCCTCCTCTCTCTATCTCTCCCTAACCCTTACTAACCCCCTCTCCCACTCTCTCAACACCCTTCTCCTCTCCCTTCCTTTAAATTCCCTCCTTCCCTCCCTCTCTGTAAAATCTAATTCACAGCAAAACCCAGCTACTATGGATTCCTCACTAGTGAAAAGATTGCAACACATTTACAAGAATAGGCATAAATCTGTAAAATGAAGACCAATAACACATGAAATGGGTGAATAATATAAATATTATTAATATTCCAACCTCAAAATAGGTTAAGAAACTCCTTTTATACAAATTTGGAACAATTTGAATCCATCTGGAGTGTTCATAGTGATCTAGCTTAGAAATAGCTCAAACCCCCCTAGGTTGACCAAAATATCCCAAACCATCCCAAACTGGTTTGAAACTGCTATGTGAACATTGGGAATTACTGGACAGGCCCATGTGACCTCACACATGTGGAGAATCTGATTGGTTAGAGGATAGGCAGCTAGAATTGGCTAAAAATGGGCAAAGGAGGTAAGTTTGTCCACATTCTGAGCATGTGCGCCCTTGGTCAAAGAGAATCCCACAAAACAAGGGATAAGAGCACCCTAGGCATGCAAGAAGAAATAAATGACTAGGAGGGTGCACCCAACAGCTAGTTTGGCTTGGCACAATGCTCAGTTTTGTCCACATTGCCAACTGGTTCAAGCTAAATGACCATTTACCCACTAACCAACTTGGGGATGCAATTATTAAGCTGTTTGGTACTAATTAAAGATCATTTGATAAATGATTAATGTACATAGGTGTAATAATGTTCTAACACCCCCCCTTAAGCTAGACTTAGTGAAATATCAAAAATAAGGCCTTGGCAACTAGGCTCAAGTCACCTTTTACATCATAAAAATTTATTTGTCCATGTAACCAAGGTAAGGAGGAAAACCACATGGGAAATAAAACCTCCCCTCTAAAATGGACATGTGGCATGTATCAGAATACACCAATCATCACCATGCATCACACACCCCAAGCAAAGATCTGAGCTAAGTGAAGGTCTTCTCGGTAAAACACTTGGTGAAAATATTAGCAGTTTGCTCACTTGAAGGACAATACTGCAATGCTATGGTTCGGTCATGCACCAAACCCCGAATGTAATGCATGTGTATCTATATGTGCTTGGTCCTTTGCCTCTAAAATGGATCAGTAGAAATCTTGATTTTACTTTGATTATCACACCATAGAATAGTGGGTGAATCAAAGACAATCCCGAATTCTACAAGAATACCTTGCAACCAAACACATTGTGTGGCTGCATTTACTGCTCCCCTGTACTCGGCCTCAGCTGAAGATAAGGAAATAGTATGTTGTTTCTTTCTTGACCAGCAAATAGGTCCATGTGCAAGCACAAAAACATAACCAAAAGTTGATTTCCGATCAATACAATCACCAGCCCAATCAGAATCAGTAAATCCTACTAGTTCAAGAGATGAACCAGCAGCATAAAGGATACCAAAGTGCTTAGTACGTTGAACATAATGGAGGATCCTCTTGGCTACCTTCCAATGAACCTCATGAGGTTATTGCATGTGCCTAGCAACATCCCCAATAGCATACGACAAATCTTGTCTAGAATGAGTAAGATATAGCTAGCTTCCAACAAGCTGCCTATACAACGAGCTGTCAACTAATGGAGAAGAACCCCACTCATTTAGCTTAACTCCAGATAGGAATGGGAACTTTGCTGGTTTACATTTAGCCATATTAAATTTATGCAGCAAATCTGAAGCATACCTTGCTTGAGTTACAGAAATTCCATTCATAGTTTGCTCAATTTCCAAGCCTAGAAATTGTCTCAACAAGCCTAGATCGGTCATTACAAATGCACTGTGTAATGAAGCTTTTAATCAGCCCAATTATTTGGTGCTGCTACCTATTATCAAAAGGTCATCTACATGCAGTACTATGATCAATATCAAATCACCATTCTGCTGCATATACACATTTGGATCAGACTTACACCTCTCAAACCCCAAGGATAGCAGAAAATTGTCCATTTTTGCATACCATGCTCTAGGAGCTTGCTTGAGCCCATAGAGTGACCTGTTCAACCTGCAAACAAGTGTATGATCAGAAATCAAACCGTCAGTATGCTGCATATATATCTCCTCATTCATATACCCATGAAGAAAGGCACTTTTTACATCCATGTGATGAACCTCCCATCACATGGAAGCCCCAATGGCCAAAACTAGTCTTATGGAGTCCATCTTTGCCACCGGTGCAAATGTCTCTGTATAGTCCACTCCTTGGACTTGAGAGTAACCCTTAGCTACCAACCTAGCCTTATACATCTGATCAGAGCCATCATATCCAACTTTGGTTCTATAAACCCATTTGCATTGCACTAGTTTCTTCTTGGGAGGAAGAGAGACCAAATCCCAAGTTTTGTTCTCATGGAGTGAGTTCATTTCTTCTTGCATGGCTGATTGCCACCATGGGTCTGTATATGCTTCTGAATATGACTTTGGATCAGATCAAACCATTAAATAACATGCATTACTCAAATCAGAATTATCACATGCAAAGGAATTATGAAATTGAGATATAGTTTTCCTAGCATCTTGGGGATCACCCACAAGCAATCCAGCAGCTTGTATTGTTTTCTCTGCCCACTTGGGCCTTGAGGGAGACACATGATCAGAGTCCATATCAACATCATATTCAAAAATATCAGAAGAAGAACCACTACTTACTTCATCATCAAGAAGAGGATATGTGCATTCCCCATCACCTTGTTCACTAGCTTGTAAAAACGCTCCTTCTTCAAATTCGACACTTCTTTTGATGAACATCTTGAGAGTGGATGGATCAAAAAGATTGTATCCCTTGGAATCCTCTGCATACCAAACCATGATTGGCTCCTTGCTTTGGGGCTGCAAGACCTTTCTCTTCTCCGGTGGAATTCTGGCCCAAGCCCTTGAGCCAAAAATTATGAAATGTGGAACATTGGGTTTGTGGCCCATCCATACTTCAAACAGAGTAATTTCTTGCAATGCTTTGTGTGGTGCTCTATTCTGAACATATGCTACACAATTCATAGCTTCAGCCCAACATTTAGGAGACAAATCCTTTGCTTGCATCATGCAAGTTGCCATCTCTTTCAGTGCTCTATTTTTGCGCTTTGCAACACCATTTTGTTGTGGTGTGTAGGGCACTGAGTGTTGCATCTGAATTCCATGCTCTTGACAGAGATGCTGTAGATTCTTATTGACACACTCATTGCCATTATCAATCCTCAAAACCTTCATGGAATTCCCACTGAAGTTCTGTTGTTGCAGCAACATCCCCCCCAAAATTTTGTACATATTGGGGCCCCTCCTTCAATTTTTTAGAAAGGCTGCCTTAAGAGGCCATTTCCACATTTTGCTTTGTTTCCCAACTGAAAATATTGCTTTAAAAGAATTTCCAAGTTTGATTCCCAAAGATAGGATTCGTGAGGTTTCCCTGAAAATCGCGGAATCATTGGAGAAAGCCCCGCAGTTGCAGAAGTATTCGACTTATCCTCCCGAAACAGTGGGAGTCTTTTGTATAAGCTTCTCGAAAAGGGACTTAGAAACTTTTTGAAAGTTTGTGGAACGTAAGAAGGAAGCTCCGCGGACCCATTCATCTTTTTCTCCCGAAATGGCGGGAACCATTTGCATAAGTCTCCCAAAAAGATTTAGAAGTTATGGTTAAAAAATTGCGGAAGCTATTGTCGAATTCCTCCCAAAACAGCAGAAGAATTCGAGGAAGCCGCCCGAATCTTGTGGGAGCCATTTGCCAACCTTCCCCGGGGCCGCTAAGTGACTTAGTTTTTTTGAAAAAATTTTAAGTCTCGAAGTTGTGGAAGCCATTCACCAAAGCCTTCCACAACCGCGGAAACCTTTGCATTTTCATTCCGAAACCTCACCGAGAAAGTTTTGCGGAACCTTTTGGTTTTTCTTCCCGAAACAATGGAACCTTTCAACTTATCATTCCAAAACATCGAGGTGCGGAACCGTTCGAGTTTTCTTTCTGCAATTGCGGAAGCTGTTTGCGGAGACCTTCAGGTTATCTTCCCAAAACAGCGGAACCTTTCAACTTATCATTCTAAAAATGCGGCGCCATTCGCCAGCTCATTCTGAAACGGTGGAAGCTAATTATGAAAGCTTTCCGCAACGTCAGAAGCACTCTCGAAGCTCGGCCGAGACTTAGAAATATTTCTCAAGTTTGCAAGAGACTTCTACGGAAGCATTGGTGGAAGCCTTTTGAAACTGCGGAAGCCATTTGCGAAAGCTTTCCGCAATTTCTGAGGCTTTCACGTTATCGTCCACATCTGTGTCCACCGAAAGACTTAGACGTTCACGTTCATTTTTTGCGGAAGTCGTTCGCCAATTCCTCCCGAAACGGCGGGGAGCTTCACGGAATGATTCTGCAAGTGATCCACTTATCTTCGTTAAAATTACAGAAAGATTCACCAATATCTCCTGAAATGCCGAAGGAGTTCAGCGTGAGCTTCCGCAATGGCGGGTAAAGTTCACGAGTTCATCCCGCGGGTGGCGGTCGTGCATGCGTATCGAGTTCACTTGACGTGACCGCGGCGTACAAATATTTAAAGCCCGTTTTAAATGCACCACCCACCACATTTAAACCCCGCACGTGCCCATTTCATTTAAATAACCAGTGGGGTTTTGGGCCAAACACATTGTTATTTTTCAATTGGAAAACGTCATGGAAAGCCGCGCAACCGCTCCAGCTCAGTTCGCTCATCCACATCTGTGTCCACCTCATTCAGCTATCTTTAGGGTGCCAGGTAGGATTTTTAACTGTCAATTTTGTCTCTTCTACACGTCAGATTACTGTTGGGTTGTCCTTTTTTCGAAGACGATAGGAATTGGTCTGGGTTGGATTTTGATGGGAAAAATGCCCGTCATGGGCTACTTTGCCCATCAAATACGGTCTAAATTTCATATTTCCCGTCATATAAAAACAAAGAAATTGTGAAAACGTTTGTATATTGTGTAAAGACCGTCAGTTCCGACGGGTGGAATCTTTCCAAATTCCTACCCTGGCTGCATAAGTCGTTATGTTTTGCTTTTAATGTCTCATTCCCATCAGCCGAAACCACAGAGTGACTGCCCGAATATGCACCAGCCACTACCCTCGTTTAAATCCTAAGCATGACCGTAGAGCTTCATGTCAAAATATGATAAATAAACCCTGGCGGCCGGCCGAGCCCCTCGCCTGTTCATCAATGCAGAGAGCCATCTCTGGCTTCGTTTTAAATTTATATCAACCCAAGCTAACCGGCCATTTACAATTTGAACCAAAATGAAGGACACCCTCTCCCCTAGAGCTAGACTGAGAACAGATTGTTCGCTCGACATACCTTTCCTTTAGGGAGCATTCCGAACCTTGTCCCTTTAAAAGGGATCAAGTCTCTATAACTAGATTTCTTATTTGGAATAGTGTATTTTGATTCCCAACTTGCAGTTTCACATTTTATTTATCTCATTGACATGTTAAAATGGTGATGCGCTATGCTAAAATCTCACAGTATGTTGCACATTTTTATAATGACTTGTATTTGGTTGCTATTAGGGATAAGTCAAAATGCCAAAAGGTGCTAGGAAGAAGGCTAAAATGATAGAAAAACAACCTACACCACCTAAAACTGAGACCACACTCCAGGATACTAGGTGCACCACCGGTGTTCCTCCAGAAATACGCTGGGGTGACATCTAGAGGATGATCTGAGACCAAAATATCCCGGATATGTTGCTAGAAGAGGAGCAGATTTATCTCAATATCAGAACTTCAGGCATAGCCAGGGCTTCTACCCGCCCTGAACTATTCCCATGTTCTGAAGTAATTGGATGGATACTCCAACACATTGATGCGGAGGGAAGAGTAATAAATGACAGCGGGAAAACAACCATCGCCTAATTTCACCCTGCATATCTTGCCGCAGCCTATAAATTTCCCCTCCCCTAGAAATCTCTGACTGATGAATGGCTGGGCCAAATGAACAACATTGAAATGGCCAAAAAACTACTAGTCATAGGCAAGCATTTGAGAAAGAAAGGTAATGACGAATACGACGTCCAGAATCTGAGACCTCCTTTCAGGTTGATCGCCTTGATGTTTTGCAGAATCTTCGGCATGCCCGATGGCACCGTGTACAAGATTCAGTGGGTCCCTATCATCCATTTCGTGGCATTTAAAGGAACTGTGTTTGACTGGGCCACTCTCCTATCAGACAGTTTGGCCTCAATGGTAGTTGCTGCAAGGGAAGGACTGGCCTTAAAGAGGGCAGAATTTTTCATGTCCTCATATCTTATTGATTGTGTTTTGGCCAAGTTATCATTTCCCAAATTGGGCTGCACATGGGATAAGGCCAACACCCCAGTTTATACCGCTTTCAGGATGTTGTGGGCTCAGAATTACAAACCCAGCTATAAGCTCATCTGTGAGGGGTTCATCATGCCCCTATATGAGCAGCTATTCAAGGAAGAGCCCAACTGCCTATCGAAAAATGCCATGGAAGTCCTTGAAAATTATGGAGATTTTTATTTCTCGGAGCAAGGCACCTATCTCAGAATGTTTGGAGGGACTAAAGCTCCATATATTTTTCAAGATATGCTATAGATTATGTGGTCCTTAAGGAGGCAGTAAGACAAATCTTCCTGGATGGAATTGGAGCAATGCTCAACAAACAGCATAAGGCTTCTTTTCCCCCTCTACCTTTCTGTATAGGGGCTTACAAATTCTCAGGGGTTTCCTCAGTCGAGGAGTTTGTTCAGGAACTGAAAGCCTTCCACTTCGGCAAGGTGATCTTCCATAGGAATGAAAGGAAGGGAAAAGTGGCCGAGCATTGTAAAGAGATTTATGCTCATTTTGAGTACGCTCACTATCATGATGCCGAGGAGGAAGTATTCAGAGGCATCAGCAACATGGTTGAGCTGCGAACCTTTCGCCAACGCAGTGGAGCAAGTTCTAGCTCTACCAAGACTTAGGAAACTAGCCAACAAAAGGAGAAAGAAGCCAAGGATTCCCGAGCCAAAGAAGAACAAAGGTTGAGAGAGGAAGAAAGGGCACAGTAGGAAGCTGAGGAAGTGAGGTTGCTGCAAGAGGCTGAAGTTGTCAAATTGCAGCAAGAAGTAGAAAGTGAGAGGCTACGGAAAGAAGTTGAGGAAGCCCAACAGCAAAAGGAGGCTGAAGATGAAAGACAGCAGAAAGCTGAGGAAGAAGAGAAAGGGCAACGAGCTGAGGTAGGGCAGAAAGCAGAAGAAGAGCTTAAAGCAGGTGAAGATGCCTAGGCAGGTGGCTCCGGTGCACAGGACATGGAAATTGACATACCTCAAACAAGTGTCTCCGGCACTCAAAATGTGGAGGCGGACGCAGCACAGGCAGGTGGCTCTGGTACCCAAAATGTGGGAATAGATCAAGCTCAGGTAGTCCAGACCCCACCAACGGAAGTAGAAATAGACATTATGGACCTCCCAATTGTCCCGTACACTCCATCAGAAGAACATACGGTGTCCAGGTGGGATGAATTTGTCTATGATAAGAAAAGGAAAGAAATGGTACTTAAATCAGAAGAGAGGATCAAAAGACTCTTCCAGGAGGATATCATTACCCACCGGGAGATCACTGTAATGCGGAATACAAATAAGGATCCCTTAGCTATGGCATCCGCAGTTGTAGAGATAGCAAAAGCATCACTGGACAATGTAAGTGATATAGTCAGAGAGAATGAATCGACAAAGAGGAGAGCTCGTATGCTACAACATATTGTGGCTAATGAGCAAGCCTACAGGGATCTTGTGGTGAACAAGTATAATCACCTATCTGTCAAGCATAAAGATCTATCAGACAAGTATAACTAGCTGGAGGAAGAAAAGGAACAACTATCAGTCTTGATGATGATCGTGGAAGTAGAAAAGAACGATGCAGGAGCTAGAGTGTCCCAGCTAGAAGCAGACAAGCTGGCATTAGCTGAGCAATTAGAGCAAGCTGAGAGCAGAATGATGGACATGTCTCCCTTCCATGAGCTGTCCTGCAGCATCCTGAAGCAAATATATGACACTCAGGAGCTAATCACTAATGAAGTTAGCAAGCTCAAGGCCATGGTGGTCAGACTAAAAGAAGTTAATACAGAGGCCCATAGGCTTAAAGCTAAGCATACTCGAGTTAAGGCAAATATCCTGAGCCAGATAGAATGGCGAGAAGGAAAGGTGGATTTCCCCACACATCTCCCATTCAAGTCTGTGGAAGGTTTTAATGAAGACATAGCCCTTTTGGACTTCTGCAGAAACTGTGGAAGTAAGCTAATGGCCAGTGTACAAGGGACAATGGATAGGATAAGCGGTCTGTATCAAAGAATCCAGGGAGTGCATGACAGGTGCAAATTGAGTTTCCCGCAATCCCTTGATGACTTCCCGGGTTAAGAACAATGCTTGGCTGAGCTGAAGGAAGAGCTGGGCATCCAAACTGAATATGTGAAGAAAATTGATTTCCTAGCAATTGATGACCTCCAACATTATATTGGAATGTCGTCAATCCACAGCCATATACTTAAAGAAGTGCATCAAGCTGCAATAATGGAAATTCAAGGCATTGGAGCAGAGCTTAGAAAAAATGTGACTTCTAAGAAAATATTTCTCCCTGCTTCCGCAAACGTAGTCATAAGGGACACTGGAATTTGGTATAGTTATATTGCAGACGTGGAGAAAAAAGCAAAAACAACAGCTGTAGCAGCTAGCTCATTTTCCTCTCTCCCTGCAGCAACAGAAATAACAGTGGGCTCAACTCCTTCTTCCTAAACCACTTTAGCAGCAACAGTGAGCTCAATTCCTTCTTCCCAAGCAGCAGCGGCAGGAACAGTTGGTTTGAACGACCCTCTTCAAGCAGAAGCACACGCACAGGAGTGAAATCGCTGATTTCAGAGCATTATTTCTGATATTTTGTATCTTGAGCTCTCAAAATATGTAAAACATGGAGCTATGGGACAGCTGTCCCCATTTTCTTTTATAATAATTTCTGTAATGAAAAAGGAAGTCACATTCTGTCTGTTATAGAAGAAAATTTCTGTAGATGACAAGTGTAAAAGGCCAGGTGGCAGCCCAAAGGGCATTTTTGTAATTATAAATAGAAGTTAGGAAGGAATGAACAGGACTTTTGGCAGGGAATTATTTTCAGACCTGTACGAGCTATCTTGTATATGTTCTAAGAAAATAAAGTTTTCTAATAAAAGCCTGGAGATGGACGTTTTGCATGGGAATGAAGAATGGATGTATATTGGATTATTCTGGTGACTTCCATACTTTAATGTGAGATCTTTCTTGCTGTCTGAATTATTTCTTTGTAATTAATGATTTTACTCCTTTCTGTGCAAACGATTTCTCTGTTTCATGAGCAATGAATGTGTTATATATTAAATCAGAAGCTATCTTCTGATATCTTTATCTTTGCTGTAGCTTTCTCTTTCATATTTAATGGCTATTTGTTAATTCTTTAGATAACTCCTGCAACTCATTGCTCATGTTTTAAATTTTCTCTTTGCAGGGATAGTTAGATGTATTTCAGTTTTAGACTTAGATCTGTTTCCAGTTTTGCATTTAGATTAAATTTAGACTAGGCACTTGCATATCATTATAAAACATAAAATCAAAAAAATGGTGGATCGGGCCATAACTGGTATAATTGGAATAAAACTCCAAATCCACGGTTGTCGGAACCGCTAACCGGACGGATTCCCTATATCAAATGGTAGATAATCTAATTGGGATAATCTATTGGGGAGAATCCCTTTCTGATTGATGCTGCGATATCTGAGGCAACAACAATTTTTGGCACTAGAAGGAGGGCCTGAAAGTGTATGGCTGATAGAGGAAAATCTTCCACTGTCATAAATGTCACTGAAAACCCGCTGGAAGAAAGCATTTCGAACAGCCCAGATCTTGAATTATTAAATCAAGAACGCCTCATTTCTGATCCTGAGCCTCAAGAAGCTTTATACACTGTCCCTCTCATAGAAATAGAGGATTTGAGAAGGCATATGTGATCCTACGTTAGACAACTAGGCGGTTTAAACGCTGTAAATTTTCTCCCTAGGAAAACTACCCCTAGAAAAGAGCCACAATATACCCGAGATTCGATTCTTGTTCAAAGTTTTGAAGAACTTGTGAATTTAACTTTAGAAGAAATTTCAGACCCTTTAAACAAGGCGGATCTTGAAAACTTAGAAAATATTTCAGAAGAGCTTATCACTCCCAAGAGTACTCCCCAGAATTCACCTTACAATTCTCCGCCCGGTTCTCCACATCCAAACATGGCTGTGCCTGCTTGGAGAGCAAGGGGAGCACTGAATCTGGATGGGCCATTCCATAATCTTCCGAAAAATCCAGAAAAGGTCTTGCCTAAGTTCGATCTAGGGAAAGCCATTTCAGCAGAAGACCATCTCAAAAGTTTCTACTTAGCTCTGAACCTTTTGAACGTACAACATGAAGATGTAGTCTGCAGGCTGTTTGCATATACATTCGAGCCAAAAGTATCATCCTGGTATTTTAGCCTACAACCCAGCTCGATCTCTAGTTGGGACGAATTCGAAAACTGCTTTTTAAAGAAATACGGAAACCAAAAGACTGTGGCTACGCTTATGAAAGAACTCTTATCCATGAGAATGGAAAAGAAAGAAAAGGTTCAAGATTTTAATCAAAGATTCATAACGCTTTTAAATAATTTCAGTGAAGCTAATAAACCAGCAGAGGAATCTTTGATTGAATACTATACAACAGCTCTTGAAGGACCCATAGAAATTATCGTAAAAAGGTCCAAGAAAACTACCCTGATAGAGAACTTCGAAGAAGCTAGAAAGGTAGAAGAAGAAGATGATAGCATTGCTAAACATGCCTTAGATGCAGAACCAAAACCAGCAGCCAGTAAAAAGACCTTGCTGCTCACTAGAGGTAAAGAAGAGCCATCTACAGACATGGAAAATGTAGTCAAGATGATGCATAAATTATCTAATAAAATTGTAGACCTCAAGAAAGGCAAGGCTGCTAGTACATCTAGGAAACCTTTCAAGCCATTTTATAAAAGGAGGGAAGACGGTGATCAAACTCATCCACCAATGAATACTTCTCCTGTCTTAAACTTGAATGAAATCGGGATGGAAAATGTCTGCACTTTTCATCAAGAACCGCATTCGGAAAAGAGCTACCCACAATGGATTAATTCCATGAGCTTAGTCATGAACCAAATGCTAGATTCATAGATCTCAGACCAAGATGATTCTCCAGAGGAATCGAGCCCTGAGTTAGAGGAACCAACCCCGGACACTACTATGGTGCTATGGGATTGGATACCTATGACTGAATTAGTGGAAGAGGATCCCATAGAAATCTCTCCCTCTACTGTAAACGTTGCTACTCGCAGAAAAGGTCCTATTGCGGATCCTGTGCCAAGCACGGCTCCTCATAAGCCTAAAGTTTCAAAAGAACCACCTAGGAGGCATATAACAATTATCCCACCACAGCCCAAAGTTAGCCAAACAGCGACCAAGCAGCCAAACGCTGACACCATAGTTCAGCCACCTAAGGTCACAACGAGCAAAACAGATCAGCCAGCTCGAATTGGGAACGAATCTGACATAGGATACAATATTATTGAAGATATCAAGAAGGTCAAAGAAAATGTGTCGATATTTGACATGTGCAGCTTTCCCCATCAACGAGACAAACTGCTGCATGTTCTACAACCCCAGACCAACACTCCATTAATGGACTCTCAAGACGATCCCGAAATTAATGAAGCTAGCATCGGTGGTAAATCTAAATCTCAAACATTGCCTTTCCTATTAACTTTTGAAATTTTCAATCACAATGTTCACAACTGTTTGGTAGATTCTGGGCATCTTCAAATGTCATGCCACTGTCCATTTGTAAAAAAATTAACGGGCATCCTGTGCCATCTCCAGCCCAAATTATCCAATTAGATAGGACTGCTGTCAAAGTAATTGGGGAGATGAAAGACGTCCTCATTAGATTATCAGCTGACCCTAGAGTCTATCAGTTCATTGACATAATGGTGGTCGATATTCCTGAATCCTATGGGCTGATTTTAAGTAGGGACTGGTCTACCAAGCTGAGTGGCTACTTTGCTACTGATTGGTCTCATCTGTGGTTGCCTTATTAGAATAGGAAGAATCAGATTAAAGTCCTGAGAGAACCTCATATGAAGCAAAACGTAACTCAGTTGGAAGAAAAAAATGAGGCTATAGCTTTCTCATCCTCAGTTCTGGGGAATTATTTCTTAGAAATGGATCCGGGTAATTATCAGTTTGAAGCCATTAGCCATGAATCAGATAAACAGTCCGATCTCCTTCATTTCTCTCAGACTGATGATGTTGATTGTAACATAGTTAGTTTAGTTACTGATGTAGATCACAAAGAGACTAACTTAGTTGAATCTAAAGAATTTTTTTGGACATTATACTTTGATGGTTCTAAGACTCTGGAAGTATCTGGAGCCGGTTGTGTTCGAATGGATCCAAAAAGAAACAAGTATTTTTTGTCTTGTAGATTAGAATTCGATTGTACTAACAACATCGTTGAATATGAAGCTTTGGTACATGGATTAAAGAAGGCCATTGGCTTAAATGTTAAGTACCTCAAGGTCTTTGGTGACTCCGAGATAGTTGTAAGACAGGTAAGGGACACCATTCATTGTCTCTCACCTCATTTGAAGGGCTATCAGGCTGAGGTATGGGATTTAATTATGCATTTTGACGCTTTCAATATAAAATCTATTCCTAGATTGCAAAATTCTGCAGCTGATTTGTTAGCAACATCTGCTTCTAGATTGGTACCGTCAAATAACAAATTCTCAATTGAATTGATTTTTAGGCCTTCCGTTCCCGATAACATCACAAACTTCAGAGTCTTCGACGATGACGAACAAATTATCAACTTTCTAACAAACGAAGACAGCTTCCAAGGAGCTGCGATAGATGAAGAAGAGCATGATGTTGATTTGAAGAAGAAGGATGAGGAGAAAGGAAATTTCATTCCCAAGGGGGTAAGGTCCCTTGAAATGCTGTTCAATCTTCAAAATAAGTTCAAAAGGCTAGCTAATACCAAAACTAACAGCTCATCAATGCAACATGAGTTAGTTAATTTGGGTACCGAGGCAGAACCAAAATTTGTCAACCTTGGCAAATGTTGTTCACCAGGAGAAAGGGATAGGTTCATCAAATTGTTTAAACAATACAAGGATGTTTTTTCATGGACCTATGAAGATCTCATGACATATGACGTCTGCATTATTCAGCATGTTATACCAATGAAAGCGGGTGTCAAGCCATTTCAGCAGCAATTAAGAAGGATGCATCCTACTCTAGAATCGCTGATTCAAAAGGAATTAAAGAAGCTCCTGGACGCTAAGATAATTTTTAAGGTCCGGCATTCTAAGTGGGTTGCAAACTTGGTTCCCGTAAGAAAGAAGTCAGGGGACATAAGGCTATGTGTAGATTTCAGAAATTTAAACAAAGCTTCAGATAAAGACAACTACCCCGTCCCTTCAATGGAACAAATCCTTCAAATGGTGTCAGGATCTGAGCTGTTTTCTCTTCTCGATGGTTTCTCTGGCTACAATCAAGTATTAGTAGCCGAAGAAGATCGCCTCAAGACTACTTTCTGAACTAAGTGGGGAACTTTCGCATACAGAAGGATGCCATTTGGTCTGATAAACGTAGGGTCTACGTTCCAAAGAGCAATGGATATCGCCTTCCGAGGATTGGGTGGGCAATGTGTTGTTGTATACTTAGATGATGTAACAGTCTTTTCAAAGAAAAGGGAAGATCATGTTGTTCATCTAAAGCATATTTTTTATCACTGTCAAAAATATGGTATTTCTTTGAATCCCAAGAAGAGTGTGTTTGCAGTTCCCGAAGGTAAGCTCTTGGGTCATATCATTTCTAAAAGGGGAGTGTCAATAGATCAAGAAAGAGTCCAAGCTATTAATAAGATTCCAATGCCTTACAACAAGAAATCTATGCAGTCTTTTATGGGCACCATCAATTTTGTCCGCATATTTGTTCCAGATTTCGCACAAATTGTTAAACCGTTGCAACAAATGGTTAAACAAAGCATCCAGTTCAAGTGGACAGACTTGGAAAAGGACGCATTTAGAGATATCAAGGCAGCTATAGCTAAGGCTCCTTCCTTAAGAAGCCCATATTTTGATAAAGATTTTATCCTGTATACCTTTGCTTCGGATGACTCCCTCACAGCTGTACTCATGCAAAAGGTGGAGCTGGGAGACGAATACCCAATTTCATTTATGAGCACTAGTCTGTAAGGGGCTGAGCTGAATTATCCCATGGTTGACAAGCATGCATATGCGGTCTTCAAAGCAGTCAAACAGTTCAGGCCATATATCCTTAAGAACAGAACTAAAGTCATAGTTCCCCACCCAGCTGTTAGATCCCTTTTCATTCAAAAGGAACTAGGAGAAAGGAGAGGGAATTGGGTCACAGCTCTTCAGGAATATGATTTAGAATTTAAACCAGCCACAATCATCAAAGGACAAGGCCTGTGCAAATTACTTGCCGAAAACTCGACTGATGAAGAACAACATTGGAAGAATGAAGCTAAGCTAAATTCGGTTGAAGTATGTCCCATCTTCTTGACTCCCCAGTCATGGTATAGAGATCTGGTGCACTATTTACAGCAGGGATATCTACCTAGGCACTGGAACTCTAAACAAAGGAGGGCACTCCGTTTGAAATCAGCACCCTATCAAATCATTGATGGGATACTTTTCAGGAAGAATTATGATGGAGTTTTCCTGAGATGTCTAGAAAAGGAAGATGCAAGTAAGGTTGTTAAAGAATTACATGATGGCCCCGCAGGTGGACATTATTCAGGAGAGACAACAGCACACAAGCTACTAAGAGTCGGATATTATTGGCCCACTCTGTTCCGAGATGCCCACACGTATGCACGAAACTGTGATGTATGTCAAAGAAGTGCCGGGAAATTACCTAAGGCAGCAGGGCCCTTGTAGCCAGTTATTATCTCTGAGCCTTTTGAGCAGTGGGGTATAGATGTTATCGGAGAGATAAAACCAAATTCTTCGTTGCAACATCGATACATCCTGACGGCTACTGACTACTTCACTAGATGGACGGAGGCCATCCCTTTGCGCAAGATCAATGAAGACGCGGTCACCAGCTTCTTGAAAGAGAACATCATAACCAGGTTTGGGGTTCCAATTGTTCGGATATCCATCATCTATTTCGGGATACATATCTATTTCAGGATCATCTATTTCGGGATACATATCTACTTCAGGATCTTGCATGATCTATTTCAGGATATGCAGTCCAGTCACCAGTTTGATGCCTCCAGCACCTTATCCACCTTCTTCTAGCACCCGGGAGCCACTTTCCACAGAGTTTTAGCCCTCCTAAGCTGAAAGGCGCCCTCTTCTCACCTACTGACAGAGAAGGGCGCACTTGTTCACCTACCACTGCAGATTCACTCCAGTTACATTCAGTTAGCTCCGATTCTGATTGATTTCACTCCGATTTCACTCCTGACTGACTGGTTCACCTCCGATTGACCTCCAGTTCGATTAGGTGACTTGCTCTGACTCCAGTTAGCCTCCCATGCGCCCCCACTGAGCCTCCAGATCCTATATCAGTGCTACACACTTCAGTTACATTTATTATGATCAGTTAGACTCAGCTTGACACCTGGATGACTGGTTGTTGTGATTGATGAGCAACACCGATGATTGATGAGGACTCCTAGATTGAGTCAAGCTACTCCATTCAGTGATTCGAATGACCTCCTTAGGCAATTCGAATTGCTCTGTTCATTGTAACAGTTTGTATTGTAATTAATTCACCCTTTCTGGGATAGAGAGTACTGCTGCATGTTTTGCACAGTTTTGCACCATATCTTCTATGTTCATCTGTTGTGACTGATTTATTTGTTCATTAGATCTACTGTGACTAACTTTACATGGTATCAGAGCCATTGCAGGGACAAGATCTCTTTTCTACAGGTGTTTATACAACAAGATTTGACTGAATTGCTAAAAATTGCAAAAAGTTTGGCATGAGATATCTCAAGGGCATTCGCTCCTGTGCATGCAAAGCTTGAAAAATACTCCAATACCACTCCAGAAGCTTGAGTTACCACATAATTCCTGGATCTGATACATTGGACCTATTCAACATTGCTTGAAATCCAATCCCAGGTGTGATGCAACTCTCAAAGGGTGGATTGTTCGACCTTATTGTGATTGTTCTTATGTGATTTGCAGGTTAATTATCTCCTCCAAGTGCACTCGCTACATTCTGCATGCAAGCTTCCCTACAGCATCTCCATTCGCTATAGTCTGCATGCAAGCTTCTTCTTCATCATTTGACTCGCTCCTAGCAATGGAATACTCTTCTTCAAAGCCTATCCTCACCCCATTCAATTATTTTGATTGGAAAGATGATATGGAGATCATATTACGTTCAAAAGGATACTACCGAGTCACTCTTGGTCTTGAATTGGAGCCAAACAATGTGGCAGAAAGAACCAAACACTACAATAAGCTTGATGAAGCTTACGGTCTTCTTTGTCTCTCCATCTCCAAGGATCTTCACTTCCATCTCAGCGGATTGAAGACTCCAAAAGCCATATGGGAGCAACTTGAGACACTATTCGGCAAGCAGGATGAGCTTAGGGCTTTTCAATTAGAGAATGAATTGATTGGCCTTAATCCTGAGAATTTCGAGAGCATCAATGAATTCTTCACTAAATTCAAGAACTTGAACTTGCAATTGAAGAACAGTGGTGTTATCAAAGAGGATAAACAGTTGATCCTCTCCATTCTAAGCAAGCTTGGGAAAGATTATTCGGTATTTGTCTCCACTTTCAATTCCGGTCGGCTAACTACCCCGAATTGGAAGATGCCTACCTTGAATGCCTTCATTGAGTCCGTTACGAAAGAGCATGACAAGTTGATTCAAATGGGGTCCATAAGCTCCAAAGATTCAGCCCTATTTGTTCAAGGACCCAAGATCTCGAATGGTAAAGGAAAGCTAAAGAAGGAGAAGCCCAAATTCGAGCCTCACAAGCAAAAAGACAAAGGCAAGCAGACGGATGCACCATCCAGTTCGAAATCCAAGCAAAAGGGCAAAGAAGGTAACCAAAAATCTAAATGTACTTATTGTAACCGTGGCTTTCATCCCGAAATTTCATGTATGAAGAAGACTATAGATCAAATGGCCCTCCTTTTGGAAAAGAACAACATAACCCTTCCTGACGGTGCAAGGAAGAAGGATCGGAATGACGATCATGAAAGAGGACAAGCACTCATGGCAACGGTTTCGAAGCCCACTCTCTTGATAGATTCGGGTGCATCAAATCATATGGCTGCAAATATTGATTCTTTTTCCTCATTCGATCCAAACAGCTCCATCCCCATCCATTTGGGAGATGACTCAAAAATTTCTTCAAAGGGCAAAGGTACGATTCATGTAGATCATGGATGCTTTCAGAATGTTCTCTATGTGCCTTCCTTAGCTTCGAATCTCCTTTCTGTGTATCAAATGACACATACTGGTGATCCAAAGAAAGTCACATTCAGCCCTAATACAGTTGAAATTTCTGATATCAAAAGTGGAAGACTAGTTGCGGTTGGAAAGGCAAACCACACTGCTAAATGTTATGAGTTTTCACACTTTATTCCGCTTGCAAAGCCCACTGCTCTTCGCACACATGGTAATGAGGTTAGTAGGCTTTGGCATGAAAGATTTGGACATCTAAATTATAAGTATTTTCTGCTGCTATCAAATAAATCCATGGTTGATGGGCTTCCACAACTCCGTTCCTCGAAGGGAATATGCTCTGGTTGCATTATTGGGAAGCACCCCGAGCACAGATTCGACCGCGGCAAGGCTAGCAGAGCCTCTACTATTTTGGGATTGATCCATTCTGATATCAGCAGTCCGCTGCCCCATATGTCATTAAATGGTTCAAGGTATGTTTTGACATTTATTGATGATTATTCTCGCTTTACATGGGTATTCTTTCTCAAAAACAAGTCAGAAGTGCTTGGAAAATTCAAGGATTTTAAGGCTTCTGTTGAGACCACCACTGAGAGCAAGATCAAAGCTCTTAGATATGATAATGGTGGGGAATATATCAAGTCTGAGTTGCTGCAACTTTGTGCCCAAAGCGGAATCAAGATCCAACATACAGTTCCCTACACACCCCAGTAGAACGGTGTAGCGGAAAGGAAAAACCGGTCACTGAAAGAGATGGCTACATGCATGATTGAATCAAAAGGTTTGGCTGCAAATCTTTGGGCTGAAGCAATCAATGTTGCTGCATATATACAGAACCGAGTTCCACATTCATCCGTGAAAGGTATGACTCCTTTCGAAGCATTCTTTGGTCACAAACCGGATGTGTCAAATTTGAGAGTTTTTGGCTCTACTGCATGGGCTAGAATTCCTTCTGAGAAGAGACGAGCTTTGGATCCACAAAGTATCGAGTGCATATTGATAGGATATGGGGAAGAATCAAAAGCATATAAACTCATGGATATCAGATCTAAAAAGATATTCATAGAGCGCAGTGTGCAGTTTGAAGAACCGCTTCAAGAATTGCAACTAGTTGAGGAGAAAACTGCCGATTCACCGCCTTCACCAGAAGAAGATTCGAGCAGCGATAATGAAGGTATGAGTTCTGATATTTCTGATATTGTAGCAGCATATGATGATCATGACATATCAGGTTCGGAATCCGACCATTCAGATCCCCCTCAGTTACCAAAGTGGGCCCAAAATACTCTACAATCTGCTGGTTCGAATCTTGGAAATCCTGCTGATCCGAGACGAACAAGAGGTGACTTTCAAAGGGCAGGTATGGCTCTTTCTATTGCTGATCCATTTCTTCCTGAGATTTGTTATTTGATGGCTGGTTCAGATCCCCAATCATATTATTCAGCCCATCGAGATCCGAGATGGAAAGATGCCATGGATGAAGAGTACAGTTCTCTTCAAAAGAACAATACATGGGAGCTAGTTTCTCTTCCACCTGGAAGAAAATTAGTGAAGTGTAAATGGGTCTACCGTACTAAAGTTGCTGCTGATGGCACTATCAGCAAATATAAATCAAGGTTGGTGGCAAAAGGTTTTTCCCAAGTCCAAGGAGTGGACTACACAGAGACCTTTGCACCGGTTGCAAAGATGGATTCCATCCGCCTTGTTTTAGCTATTGCCGCATCCAAGCACTGGGAGGTGCATCACATGGATGTGAAGAGTGCATTTTTACATGGAGACCTTGCTGAAGAGGTCTATATGCAGCAGCCAGAGGGTTATACATCAGATCCATCATTGGTTTGCAGATTGAAGAAGTCTTTGTACGGGTTAAAACAGGCCCCAAGAGCTTGGTACGCAAAGATGGACTCCTTCCTTCTTTCTCAGAATTTCCAAAGATGCAAATCTGATCCGAATGTCTATCTTAAGCGAGTTAAAGCTTTTGACATGAGCGATTTGGGCTTGCTGAGTCACTTTTTGGGCTTGGAGATAGCTCAAAATTTCGATGGGATCACTATATCTCAGCAAAAATATGCTTCCGACCTGTTATTGAAGTTTAATATGGCTGAATGTAAGGCAGCCCCGTTCCCATTCCTCTCAGGAATCAGTCTTGAGGAGGGAGATTCCACACCGCTTGCAGATTGCAGTATGTATCGACAGTTGATTGGTTCACTACTTTATTTGACACATTCACGGCCTGATATCTCATATGCCGTGAGTGCCATGTCAAGATATATGCAGCAGCCACATGAGCTTCATTGGCGAGCAGCCAA
Organism: Larix kaempferi; assembly: GCA_027924585.1. NCBI lineage: Eukaryota > Viridiplantae > Streptophyta > Pinopsida > Pinales > Pinaceae > Larix > Larix kaempferi. Next base: position 53,945 of record BSBM01001458.1, on the reverse strand, counting down.
GCGGATCTTGCAGTATGTGCAAGGTACGAGACAGTTTGGCATACATTATGCTGCAGATTCTGAGCTAGATTTCATTGGTTTTACTGATTCAGATTGGGCAGGTGATAGCATTGATCGGAAGTCCACTTCCGGTTATGTTTTCATGATTGGTCATGGTGCTATTTGCTGGTCGAGCAAAAAGCAAGCAGCCATTGCACTTTCTTCAGCAGAGGCAGAGTATCGAGGGGCAGTCAATGCCTGCATTCAGGCAGTTTGGTTGCAGGGTATTCTTTTCGAGTTTGGTTTTGGTGGCACTACTTCGACTGTCCTATTTTGTGACAATCAAAGTGCTATCAAGATCTCCACAGATCCAGTTCAGCGGCAGAGGACCAAGCACATTGAGATTCATATGCATTACATTCGACAGTTGGTGCATGACCGCACCATCATTCTGCAATATTGCCCTACTGATGAGCAAATTGCAGACATCTTCACCAAGAGCTTCACTGAGAAGAAGTTCTCTTACCTCCGTTCACTGTTGGGGGTGAGTTCCATCATGGTGGAGACAGATTGATTCATTATTATGCTTTAGACTTGAGGGGGGGCTTTCTTCCCATTGGGTTTTCCCTCTTTCCTCACTTAGTTTATTTTTCAGCATTTTTTGGATTATTGTATTGGGGTGACCTTTGGTCTTAGTTACCAGGGCCCCACATTATTTTAGTTGGCACATCATAGTCTAGCTTGAGGGGGGGTGTTCGGATATCCATCATCTATTTCGGGATACATATCTATTTCAGGATCATCTATTTCGGGATACATATCTACTTCAGGATCTTGCATGATCTATTTCAGGATATGCAGTCCAGTCACCAGTTTAATGCCTCCAGCACCTTATCCACCTTCTTCTAGCACCCGGGAGCCACTTTCCACAGAGTTTTAGCCCTCCTAAGCTAAAAGGCGCCCTCTTCTCACCTACTGACAGAGAAGGGCGCACTTGTTCACCTACCACTGCAGATTCACTCCAGTTACATTCAGTTAGCTCCGATTCTGATTGATTTCACTCCGATTTCACTCCTGACTGACTGTTTCACCTCCGATTGACCTCCAGTTCGATTAGGTGACTTGCTCTGACTCCAGTTAGCCTCCCATGCGCCCCCACTGAGCCTCCAGATCCTATATCAGTGCTACACACTTCAGTTACATTTATTATGATCAGTTAGACTCAGCTTGACACCTGGATGACTGGTTGTTGTGATTGATGAGCAACACCGATGATTGATGAGGACTCCTAGATTGAGTCAAGCTACTCCATTCAGTGATTCGAATGACCTCCTTAGGCAATTCGAATTGCTCTGTTCATTGTAACAGTTTGTATTGTAATTAATTCACCCTTTCTGGGATAGAGAGTACTGCTGCATGTTTTGCACAGTTTTGCACCATATCTTCTATGTTCATCTGTTGTGACTGATTTATTTGTTCATTAGATCTGCTGTGACTAACTTTACACCAATTTCCCTTGTTTTTGATAATGCTACTTATTTTTCGTCTTGCAAGATAAATGAATTTGTTTATGAATGGGGAATTAAGTTGCATTATTCAGCCAATTATTATCCTCAGGGGAACGGATTAGCTGAATCCTCAAGCAAGAATCTGATTCGAATTCTTAAGAAGACTGTGATAGAAAACCAGAGAAGTTGGCATGTAGCTCTCCCAAATGCCTTATGGGAAGATAGAGTGACCCCGAAGAATGCTTTAGGGGTTTCCCCTTTTACTCTTGTCTATGGAAAGGAAGCCATCCTTTCCCCAAACATCTTGCTCCCATCCTTACAGTTATCCCAAGCCTCTCGGGGTTCTGGTAGCCAAGCCTTACAATCCAGGATCAATATCCTGCTTCAACTTGAAGAAGCCCGACAGAAAGCTAAAGATCGATTCCATCAACACCAAGACATAGTTAAGAGATGGTTCGACAAGAGAAAGTCCAGTAAAAGAAGTTTTGAAGTTGGGGACTTAGTCCTGAAATGGAACCATAATCATGAAGGTAAAGGAATGCATACGAAATTCCAACATCTATGGGTAGGCCCGTACCAAATTTCGGCAAAATTAGGCCCATCTACTTATAAACTGACAAATCTCGAGGGAGAAGAAGTAACCCTTCCTCTCAATGGTCTCACCCTGAAATAATACTTTGAATAGTCTCGCTGAGACTTTCTGTACATAAGTAAAGTTTTCTTTTATTGTTTCTTTAGCCTTTATTTGCTTTATTTTTTCGACCATTTTGTTTCTTCCATTATCATTTGAACCTTTGCAACAAGTTTGTTTTTCTGAAAGCCCTTATGGTTGAGTTTCTCGTCGAGGATAGGTCTCTCAAAGAAATCTCGCAACCCATGAGTCCGGAACTATGCTCGAATAAATTATGTCTGTTGTGCTCTCACTGAAATGTTCAGAAGGAAGGAAGCCTACTCTGCGAGTCACACTAATCCTGTTTAAATAACAGAGACCGATGACCATATTCACTACTATCTTTGGGCTCCACCCACTCTCACACTTAAAGGCATCTTAAGAAGGTTGTTAAAGTTGGACCCATGGAAAGTAGCGCATCTCGAGGACATAGGGTATTGAAATGACTCCATGCTGCAAATTTAACAGCCAAAATGGCTTATATTCAAGGGTCTGTTTTCCAAAGATTCTTGCCTCAATTAAAGCATGGATGAGACAAAAGCAAAAGACGTGTGAAATAAAGAAGGTTTTCCAAAAGGCTCAGCCCAAAATAGGCTCCTCTCCGTCCGTGAGGCTTGATCAAATCAATAAAATTTCTAACTCACACAAAAGGACATTATGGATTGAGGAGCCTAAATCAAAGATCATGTCCAAAGAAAATATCTTTGGAAGGCTCAAACAGCTAAGCTGTCCAAAGTACAAACATCCAAAAGGATGCAAGTGGCATGGGAATGAGGAACAAGAGCAATAATGTCCATGAGAAAGTGTCACAAATCCTATGGAGTCCGACAGTAGTAACCATATGAAAGATGACCCTTCTAAAATGAATCTCATATGTCGGCCCTTTGAGAGTTGTAAAGATGTCTCTGTCTAAGCTCCCCTTTCCCCAATGGCTAGCAGGTAAAGTGCCTTTTTCCTTCATAGAAATTCAAACGCTCAGCTGAATATTGCACATAAGATGGATTTCTTTGATAAGGTGTCAGACCATGGAGAGGAATTTTTCAGAGATTTGTGTTCGCCAGTGACTCGCCATTGTTGTTGCAGCAACATACCCCCCAAAATTTTGTACATATTGGGGCCCCTCCAATTTTTTAGAAAGGATGCCTTAAGAGGCCATTTCCACTTTTTGCTTTGTTTCCCAATTGAAAATCTTGCTTTAAAAGAATTTCCAAGTTTGCTTCCCAAAGATAGGATTCGTGAGGTTTCCCTGAAAATCGTGGAATCATTGGAGAAAGCCCCGCAGTTGCGGAAGTATTCGACTTATCCTCCCAAAACGGCGGGAGTCTTTCGTATAAGCTTCTCGAAAAGGGACTTACAAACTTTTTGAAAGTTTGCGGAATGTAAGAAGGAAGCTCTGCGGAACCATTCAACTTTTTCTCCCGAAACGGAGGGAACCGTTTGCATAAGTCTCCCGAAAAGATTTAGAAGTTATGGTTAAAAAATTGCGGAAGCTATTGTCGAATTCCTCCCGAAATAGCGGAAGAATTCGAGGAAGCCGCCCGAATCTTGCGGGAGCCATTCTCCAACCTTCCCCGGGGGATGCTAAGTGACTTAGTTTTTTTGAAAAAATTTTAAGTCTCAAAGTTGCGGAAGCCATTCGCCCAAGCCTTCCGCAACTGCCGAAACCTTCGTGTTTTCATTCCGAAACCTCACCGAGAAAGTTTTGCGGAACCTTTTGGTTTTTCTTCCTAAAACAATGGAACCTTTCAACTTATCATTCCGAAACGCCGAGGCACTTAGACCTTTTGCAGAACCATTCGAGTTTTCTTTCTGCAATTGCGGAAGCCGTTTGCGGAGACCTTCAGGTTATCTTCCCAAAACAGCGGAACCTTTCAACTTATCATTCCGAAAATGCGGTGCCATTCACCAGCTCGTTCCGAAACGGCGGAAGCTAATTATGAAAGCTTTCCACAACATCAGAAGCAGTCTCGAAGCCCAGCCGAGACATAGAAAGATTTCTCAAGTTTGTGAGAGCCTTCTACGGAAGCATTGGCGGAAGCCATTTGCGAAAGCTTTCAGCAATTTCGGAGGCTTTCACGTTATCGTGCACATCTGTTTCCACCAAAAGACTTAGACATTCATGTTCATTTTTTGTGAAAGCCGTTCTCCAATTCCTCATGAAACGGCAGGGAGCTTTGTAGAATGATTCCGCAAGTGATCCACTTATCTTCGTTAAAATTACGGAAAGATTCACCAATCTCTCCCGAAACGCCGAAGGAGTTCAGCGTGAGCTTCCGCAATGGCAGGTGAATTTCACGAGTTCATCCCACGGGTGGAGGTCGTGCGCGCGTATCGAGTTCACTTGACGTGATCGAGGCGTACAAATATCTAAAGCCCATTTTAAATGTGCCACCCACCACATTTAAACCCCGCACATGCCCATTTCATTTAAATAACCAGTGGGGTTTTGGGCCAAACACATTGTTATTTTTCGATTGGCAAATGCCGTGGAACGCCGCGCAACCGCTCCAGCTCAACTCGCTCATCCACATCTGTGTCCACCTCATTCAGCTATATTTACGGTGCGAGGTAGGATTTTTAACCATCAATTTTGTCTCTTCTACGCGTCAGATTACCGTTGGGTTGTCCTTTTTTCGAAGACGATAGGCATTGGTCTGGGTTGGATTTTGACGGGAAAAATGCCCATCATGGGCTACTTTGCCCATCAAATACGGTCTAAATTTCATATTTCCCGTCATATAAAAAAAAGAAATTGTGAAAACGTTTGTATATTGTGTAAAGACCGTAAGTTCCGACGGGTGGAATCTTTCCAAATTCCTACCCTGGCCGCATACATCATTATGTTTTGCTTTTAATGTCTCGTTCCCATCAGCCGAAACCACAGAGTGACTGCCCGAATATGCACTAGCCACTACCCTCATTTAAATCCTAAGCATGACCATAGAGGTTCACGTCAAAATACGATAAATAAACCCTGGCGGCCGGCCGAGCCCCTCACCTGTTCATCAGCGCGGAGAGCCATCTCTGGCTTCGTTTTAAATTTATATCAACCCAAGCTAACCGGCCATTTACCATTTGAACCAAAATGAAAGACACCCTCTCCCCTACAGCTAGATCGAGAACAGATTGTTCCCTCGACATACCTTTCCTTTCGGGAGAATTCCGAACCTTGTCCCTTTAAAAGGGATCAAGTCTCTATAACTAGATTTCTTATTTGGAATAGTGTATTTTGCTTCCCAACATGCAGTTTCACATTTTATTTATCTCATTGACATGTTAAAATGGTGATGCGCTTTGCTAAAATCTCACAGTATGTTGCACATTTTTATAATGACTTGTATTTGGTTGCTATCAGGGATAAGTCAAAATGCCAAAAGGTGGTAGGAAGAAGGCTAAAATGACATAAAACAGCCTACACCACTTAAAACTGAGACCACACTCCAAGATACTAGGTGCACCACCGGTGTTCCTCCAGAAATCGGCTGGGGGTGACATCTACAGGATGATGCGAGACCAAAATATATCAGATATGTTGCTAGAAGAGGAGCAGATTTATCTCAATATCAGAACTTCAGGCATATCCAGGGCTTCTACCTACCCTGAACTGTTCCCATGTTCTGAAGTAATCGGATGGATACTCCAACACACTGATGCGGAGGGAAGAGTAATAAATGACAGCGGGAAAACAGCCATCGCCTCATTTCACCCCGCATATCTTGCTGTAGCCTATAAATTTCCCCGCCCCCAGCAATCTCTGACTGATGAATGGCTGGGCCAGATGAACAACATTGAAATGGCCAAAAAGCTACTAGTCGCAGGCAAGCATTTGAGAAAGAAAGGTAATGACGAATACGACGTCCAGAATCTGAGACCTCCTTTCAGGTTGATCGCCTTGATGTTGTGCAAAATCTTCAGCATGCCCGATGGCACCGTGTACAAGATTCAGTGGGTCCCTATCATCCACTTTGTGGCATTTAAAGGAACTGTGTTTGAATGGGCGACTCTCCTGTCAGACAGTTTGGCCTCAATGGTAGTTGTTGCAAGGGAAGGACTGGCCTTAAAGAAGACATAATTTTTCATGTCCTCATATCTTATTGATTGTGTTTTGGCCAAGTTATCTTTTCCCAAATTGGGCTGCACATGGGATAAGGCCAACACCCCGGTTTTATACCGCTTTCAGGATGTTGTGGGCTCAGAATTACAAACCCAGCTATAAGCTCATCTGTGAGGGGTTCATCATGCCCCTATATGAGCAGCTATTCAAGGAAGAGCCCAACTGCTTGCTGGAGAATGCCATGTAAGTCCTTGAAAATTATGAATATTTTTATTTCTCACAGCAAGGCACCTATCTCAGAATGTTTGGAGGGGACTAAAGCTCCATATATTTTTCCAAGATATGCTACAGATTATGTGGTCCTTAAGGAGGCAGTAAGACAAATCTTTTTGAATGGAATTGGAACAATGCTTAACAAACAACATAAGGCTTCTTTTCCCCCTCCACCTTTCTGTATAGGGGCTTACAAATTCTCAGGGGTTGCCTCAGCCGAGGAGTTTGTTCAGGAACTGAAATCCTTCCACTTCGGCAAGGTGATCTTCCATAGGAATGACAGGAAGGGAAAAGTGGCTGAGCATTGTAAAGAGATTTATGCTCATTTTGAGTACGCTCACTATCATGATGTCGAGGAGGAAGTATTCAGAGGCATCAGCAACATGGTTGAGCTGCAAACCTTTCGCCAAGTCAGTGGAGCAAGTTCTAGCTCTACCAAGACCTAGGAAACTAGCCAACAGAAGGAGAAAGAAGCTGAGGATGCGCAAGACAAAGAAGAACAAAGGTTGAGAGAGGAAGCAAGGGCACGGCAGGAAGCTGAGGAAGCGAGGTTGCTGCAAGAGGCTGAAGTTGTCAGATTGCAGCAAGAAGCAGAAAGTGAGAGGCTACGGAAAGAAGCTGAGGAAGCCCAGTAGCAAAAGGAGGCTGAAGATGAAAGACAGCAGAAAGCCGAGGAAGAAGAGAAAGGGCAACAAGCTAAGGTAGGGTAGAAAGCAGAAGAAGAGCTTAAAGTAGGTGAAGAGGCCCAGGCAGGTGGCTCCAGTGCACAGGACATGGAAACTAACATACCTCAAAGAAGTGTCTTCGGCACTCAAACTGTGGAGGCGGATGCAGCACAGGCAGGTGGCTCTGGTACCCAAAATGTGGGAACAGATCAAGCTCAGGTAGTCCAGACCCCACCAGCGGAAGTAGAAATAGACATTATGGACCTCCCAATTGTCCCGTACACTCCATCAGAAGAACATACGGTGTCCAGGTGGGATGAATTTGTCTATGATAAGAAAAGGAAAGAAATGGTCCTTAAATCAGAAGAGAGGATCAAAAGACTCTTCCAAGAGGATATCATTACCCACCGGGAGATCACTATAATCCGGAATACAAATAAGGATCCCTTAGCTATGGCATCCGCAGTTGTAGAGACAGCAAAAGCATCACTGGACAATGTAAGTGATATAGTCAGAGAGAATGAATCGACAAAGAGGAGAGCTCGTATGCTACAACATACTGTGGCTAATGCGCAAGCCTACAGGGATCTTGTGGTGAACAAGTATAATCACCTATCTGTCAAGCATAAAGATCTATCAGACAAGTATAACCAGCTGGAGGAAGAAAAGGAACAACTATCAGTCTTGATGATGATCGTGGGAAGTAGAAAAGAACGATGCAGGAGCTAGAGTGTCCCAGCTAGAAGCAAACAAGCTGGCATTAGCTGAGCAATTAGAGCAAGCTGAGAGCAGAACGATGGACATGTCTCCCTTCCATGAGCTGTCCTGCAGCATCCTGAAGCAAATATATGACACTCAGGAGATAATCACTAATGAAGTTAGCAAGCTCAAGGCCATGGTGGTCATACTAAAAGAAGTTAATATAGAGGCCCATAGGCTTAAAGCTAAGCATACTCGGGTTAAGGCAAATATCCTGAGCCAGATAGAATGGCGAGAAGGAAAGGTGGATTTCCCCACACATCTCCCATTCAAGTCTGTGGAAGGTTTTAATGAAGACATAGCCCTTTTGGACTTCTGCAAAAACTGTGGCAGTAAGCTAATGGCCAGTGTACAAGGGACAATGGATAGGATTAGCGGTCTGTATCAAAGAATCCAGGGAGTGCATGACAGGTGTAAATTGAGTTTCCTGCAATCCCTTGATGTCTTCCCAGGTGAAGAACAACACTTGGTTGAGATGAAGGAAGAGATAGGCATCCAAACTGAATATGTGAAGAAAATTGATGTCCTAGCAATTGATGACCTCCAACATTATATTGGAATGTCGTCAATCCATAGCCATATACTTAAAGAAGTGCATCAAGCTGCAGTAACAGAAATTCAAGGCATTGGAGCAGAGCTTAGAAAAAATGTGACTTCTCAGAAAATCTTGCTCCCTGCTTCCGCAAACGTATTCATAAGGGACATTGGCATTTGGTATAGTTATATTGCAAAGGTGGAGAAAAAAGCAGAAACAACAGCTGTAGCATCTAGCTCGTTTTCCTCTCTCCCTGTAGCAGCAGAAAGAACAGTGGGCTCAACTCCTTCTTCCCAAACCACTCCAACAGCAACAGTGAGCTCAATTCCTTCTTCCCAAGCAGCAGCGGCAGGAATAGTTGGTTTGAACGACCCTCTTCAAGCAGAAGCACATGCACAGGAGTGAAATCGCTGATTTCAGAGCATTATTTCTGATATTTTGTATTTTGAGCTCTCAAAATATGTAAAATGTGGAGCTATGGGAGAAGAGGGGGAAGAGGAGGATGTTTTTATTAGTAGGGAGAGTAGGAGGGGAGATAGGGAGATAGAGGGGTGTCATCTATTGTGAGAGTTTGAGAGAGAGAGAGGGGGTGTTGGTGGGTTCTAGGGAGAGAGAGGGTGGGTGTTAGGTGGATCTAAAGGAATAGGGGAGAGAGAGGGTGAGTGTTAGGTGGAGGTGGAGGAATAGGGGAGAGAGAGAGAGAGGGGGGGGTTTAGTAAGGGTCAGGGATAATAGGTGAGAGAGAGGGGGGGTTTAAAGGAATGGGGTGAATTAGGGTGTTGAGAGAATGAGAGAGTGGGTTATTAAGGGTTAGGGAGAGATAAAGAGAGGAGGGGGGTCAATGGTGAAGGGAGGAGTAGGGAGTGTGTGTATGAGAAAAAGAGAGAATCAAGAATGTTAGGGAGTTGGAGGGGAGAGATAAGGGTGGGTGGAAAGGGGTTGGATTGGAGAGAGAGAGAGAGAGAGAGAGGTGTTAGAGGCAGGGTGAGGAGTAGGGGGTGATGGAGTGAGAGAGGGGTAGAGAGAGAGAGAGACGTAAGTAGGGGGTTTATTGGTATGGGGAGGAGTAGGGATGTGTGGGTGTGTGTGTGTGTGTGAGTTAGAGAGAGAGAGAGAACAAGGTGCTTAGTGCATGTAAGTGGGTTTAGAGGGAAAGAGGGTGGTGGGGGTTAGTAGGAGATAGAGAGAGACATAGAGTGAGAGAGAGAGGGGGGGTGTTGAGGGAGGGTGGTTGTAGGTGATTAGAGGTAGGGAGGATTAGGGGGTTTGGTGGGAAGAAAGAGAAATAGATCACAGTGGAGGGTGGGGGGTAGGGGTTTAGGGAAGACTACAAAATTTATAGAGAAGGGGATGTAGGGTGGGGTGAGAGAGAGAGGGAGAGAGGAGAGAGAGTGTTAAAGGTAGAGGGAGTAGTGGGTTAGTTGTAGGAGGAGGAGCAGGGAGAGATGTGCATGAGATAGAGAGATAGAAAATGGGGGTGGGGGATTGGGATAGAGAGAGGGAGGTGTGAGTTAGGGGTAGGTGCAGGAGTAGAGGGGCATGCTATTGTGTGTGTGTGTGTGAGAGAGATATATAAAGAGAGAGAGAGTCAAGGAATGAGTGGGGCAGGGTGTGGGTGACTAAGGGTAGGGGGATGGGGGGAGTTCATGGAGAGAAAGAAATAGAGATTTGAGTGGGGGGGTATGGGAGAAGGTGTTTAGGGAAGATTAGGGTAGTTAAAGGGAAAGGGGGTTATATGGTAGGGTGTGAGAGAGAGAGAGAGAGAGAGATTGGGGGTAAGTTATAGGGGATGGGGGTTAAGAAGAGAGAAATATGGGTGTTAAGGGTAGTAGGAGTAGGAGAGAGATTAGGGGGGAAGTTTTTTATTACTAGGGAGAGTGTGAGGCTAGATAAGGAGAGATAATAGGGGGTCATCTATTGTGAGAGTGAGAGAGAGAGAGGGGGTGTTAATGGGATAAGGGAGAGAAATAAATAGATATTTCACTGGGGGAGGTGTGGGAAGGGGTTTAGGAAATATTACGGTAGTTAGATAGGAGGGTATAGGGTGGGTTTAGAGAGAGATATTGGGGGTACATTATAGGGAAGGGGGACTGTGTGTGAGAGAGAGAGAGATAAAGGGTTATGGGTAGTAAGAGTAGGAGAAGGGGGGATAAGGGGGGTGGTTATTGGTAGGGAGAGTAGGAGGGGAGATAGGGGAGAGAGATCGAGGCATCAACTATTGTTAGAGTGTGAGTGATAGAGGGGGTGTTAGTGGGTTCAGGGAGAGAGAGATGGGTGGGGGTTAGGTGTAAGTGGATGAATAGGGGAGAGAGAGTGAGAGAGAGGGTTAGTAAGGGTCAGAGGTAAGAGGTGTGACAAAGAGAGAGAATATGGGGTGGATTAGGGTGGTGATAGAGAAAGAGACAGGGCTAGTAAGGGTTAAGGAGAGATAAATAGAGGAGGGGTTTATGTGTAGATGGAGGATTAAGGTAGGGAAAGAGTGAGAGAGGGGGTTAGTAAATGTTAGTTAGAGGGGGGGGAGAGAGAGAGAGGTGTTAGAGGTAGGGATAGGAGTAAGGGGTTAAGAGAGTGAGATAGAGATAAAGAATGTGGGGGTGGAGGGAGGGGATGGGTGTGTTAGGCGTTTTAAAGAGAGAGAGGTATGTGGGATAGTGGTAGGTGTAGGAGAGAGATAGAGAAAGAGAGAGGGTTGAAGGAGGGGTTTGTTATTGGTAGGGAGAGTAGAAGGGGAGAGAGGGAGAGAGAGTGGGGGCTCAGCTGTTGTGAGAGTGTGAGAGAGAGAGGGGGTGTTAGTGGGTTGGGGGGGAGAGAGGAATGGGTGGGTATTAGGTGCAGGTGGAGGAATAGGGGAGAGAGAGTGAGAGAGGGGGTTGGTAAGGGTTAGGGGGGAGAGTTTAGAGAGAGGGGGGGTTATATGAAGGGGGAGTAGTATGGTGGTGAGTGAGTGAGAGGGGGGTTATTAAGGGTTAGGAAGAGATAGACAGAGAAGGGGTATCAGTGGTGATGGGAAGAGTAGGGGTTAGAGAGAGAGAGAGAGAGAGAATTAAGGGTCTTAAGGGTTTGGGTGGGAGAGAGAGGGGTGGGTGTTAAGGGATTGGATTAGAGAGAGATGATTGGGGTTTAGGTCTAACTGGAGGAGTAGCATAGAGAAAGAGTGAGAGAGGGGATTAGTAAGGGTTGGGGGGAAGAGGAGAGAGAGAGAGATAGAGAGAGGTGTTAAAGGTAGGGCTAGGAGTAGGGGGTGAGAAGAGAGAGAGAGAGAGAGGTGTGTTAGAGGTATGGTGAGGAGTAGGGGGCTGAGAGAGTGACATAGGGGGTTAGGAAGGGTTAGGTAGAGGGGGGAGAGAGATAGATAAGGAGGGGGGTTACTAGTATCAGGAGGAGTAGGGATGTGTATGTGTGTGTGATAGAGAGAGAACAAGGTGTCAAGTGGGTGTCGACGGGTTAAGAGGGAAAGAGGGTGGTGTGGGTTTGGAGTAGAGAGAGAGAGAGAGAGAGTTGGAAAGATAGAGAGAGAGTGAGTCAAAGATAGGGAGAGATATGGTGTTGAGGGGGGGAGGGTGTGGGTTATTAGAGGTACGGGTTGATGACGGGTTTTGGTGTGGAGAAAGACAAATAGATCACATTGGATGGATTGGGGTAGGGGTTTAGGGAATATTAGGGAAGTTAGAGAGAAGGAGTTATAGGGTGGAGGGGTGGGGGGAGAGAGAGAGAGAGAGAGAGAGAGTGATGGGTGTTAGGGGTTTTGGGGAGAGAGAGAGAGAGTGATGTGTGGTAAGTTGTAGGGGAAGAGCGAATAAGAGTGACACAAAGAGAGGGTGTTATGGGAAGGTAGAGTAAGAGAGGGACTGGGGTGCCTTAGTGATATTATGAGGTGGGTTAGGGAAAGAGAGTGGGGGTTAGGAATAGTGAGAATGTGTGAGAGAGAGAGGGTCAGGTGTTATAATGTCGGTAAGATACAAAGATTGAAGAGTGTTTGTTAGGTGTAGGTGGAGTATGGTAGAGAGAGGGTGAGAGAGGGGATTTGTAAGGGTTAGGAGAGAGAGATAAACAAAGAGAGGATTCTAAAGCTAGGGGGAGTAGGGGGAGGAGTAGGGGGGCTTGTGTGTGAGAGAGAGATATAGAAAATGGGCTCGGGGTTTTTCTTTTGGGGGTTGAAATAGAGGGAGAGGGGTGTAGCTTAGGGGTAGGTTGATGAGTAGAGGAGTGTTTGTGTGTGAGAGACAGAGAGAGAGGGGGGGGAGAGGGGAGATTAGGGGTGAAGGATATGGGTTATGAAAGGTAGGTCGGATTAGGGGGGTTGGTGGGGAGAAAGAGAAATAGATCATAGTGGAGGGAGGGGAGTAGGGGAAGACTAGGGAAGTTAGAGAGAAGGGGGGTACATGGTGGGGAGGGAGAGAGAGGAGGGGAGGTTAAAGGAATGGGGAGGATTAGGGTGGTGAGAGAGTGGGAGAGGGGGTTTGTAAGGGTTTGGGAGATGTAGAGAGAGAATGGGGATCAATAGTAAGGAGAGGAGTGGGGAGTGGGAGGGAGGGAGAGAGAGAGAATTGAGGGTGCTAGTGGGTTACAGGGGAGAGAGAGAGGTGGGTGGTAAGGGGTTTGATTTGAGAGAGATGGTTGGTGTTTATGTGTAGGTGGAGGAGTAGGGAATACAAAGAGTAAGAAAAAGGGTTAGTAAGGGTTAAAGGGAGAGGGGAGATAGAGGTAGGTAGGGAGAGTATGGGGTGAGGAGTGAGAGATAGAGAGAGTAATGTTAGAGGCAGTGCAGAGAGAGAGAGATGGGGGATGGTGAGTGGTATAGGAACGAGGTTTACCAGAGAGAGAGAGAGGGAGATAGGGTTATGGGTATTTAAGAGAGAGAGAGAGAGAGAGAGAGAGAGAGAGAAATGGAGTGGATGGTTATGGGTATGGAGAGGAGGGAAGTTAGGCTGAGATATTATGGGGTTAGGTTTAGTGATATTGTTAGCGAGAGGGGGTTATAGGGGTTCAATGGATAGAGTAAGAGGTGGGGTTTTGGTGGAGGTGGAGAAATAGGGGAGAGAGAGAGTGAGAGAGGTGGTTAATAAGGTTTATGGGGAAGAGGTGTGTGTGTGTATGAGAGAGAGGGGGGGTAAAGGTAGGGTGAGGAGTATGATGGTGAGAGAGTGTGTGAGGGGGTTCATAAGGGATAGAGAGAGAGAGATAGAAAGAGGGTTGTTATGGTGTTAGGAGAGAGAGAAAGAGTGGTAAGTTATGGGGAAAGGAGGATTGGGAGAAATAGAGAGAGATGGGGTTATGGGGAGGAGAGCAGGAGAGAGAGAGATGGGGAGCCTTAGGGAGAGTATGAGTGGGGTTAGGGAGAGAGAGGGTGTTTAAGTGTAGTAAGAGTGTGTGTTAGAGAGAGGGTTGGGTGTTAGGGTGTCGATAGAGAGAGAGAGAGAGAGAGAAAAGGGTGGTGGTTAGGTTTAGGTGAAGTTTGGTAGAGAGAGTGAGAGAGGGGGTCAATAAGGGCTAGGAGAGAGAGAGAGAGAGAGAGAGAGGGTTTTAGAGGTAGGGGGAGTAGTCAGTTTAGTGGTATGGGGATTAGCAAGGAGGTGTGTGTTATAAAGAGAGGAGATAGAAAATGGGGGTGGGGGTTTGTGTTAGGGGGTTGGAATAGAGAAATATGGGTGTGGGTTAGGGGTGGGTGGAGGAGTATAGGGGTGTGTTATTGTTTTTTTTTTATGTGTGCATGAGAGAGAGAGAGAGATGGAGGAATAGAAATGAGAGAAATAGAGAGAGATGGAATTGAGGGGGGGAGGGTGTGGATGATTAGGGGTAAGGGTGAGGACGGGAATGGTGGAGAGAAAGAAATAGAGATTATAGCAGGGGAGGTTGGAGAAATTGTTATTGAATATTGGGGTACTTAGAGAGAAGGGTAATATAGGGTAAGGTCAGAGAGATAGAGAGATAGAGAGAGAGACATTAGGGTTAAGTTATAGGGGAGGAGGATTAGGAGAGAGAGATATAGGGTTAGGGCTAATAGGAGTATGAGAGGGAGAGAAAGAGATAGTGAGAGTAGGGGGTTTTTATTGGTAGGGACAGTAGGAAGGGAGATAGGGAGAGAGAGTATGGGGTCATCTATTATGAGAGTGTGAGTGATAAAGGCGGTGTGAGTGGGTTGGGTGAGAAAGAGAGGGTTGGGGGTTAGGTGTAGCTTGAGGAATAGGGGAGAGAGAGAGTGGGAGAGGGGGTTAGTAAGGGTTAGGGGGAACATGTGAGAGAGACATAGAGAGAGGGGGGGAGATAAGGAGAGAGAGAAGGGGGTCATCTATTCTGAGAGTGAGAGAGAGAGAGAGGGGTTGTTAGTGGGTTGGGGGAGAGAGGGGTGGGGTTTAGGTGTAACTAGAGGAATAGGGGAAAGAGAGAGAGAGAGATGGAGTTAGTAATGGTTAGGGGGAAGAGGTGAGAGAGATAGAGAGAGGGAGAGGGGTTTAAAGGAAGGTGTAAGAGTAGGGTGGTGAGAAGGTGAGAGAGGGGGTTAGTAAGGGTTAGGGATAGATAGAGATAGGAGGGGGGTCGATAGTAAGGGGAAGAGTAGGTTGTGTGTGTGAAAGAGAAAGAGAATTGAGGGTTGTAGGGTTTTAAAGGTGAGAGAGAGGGGTCAGTGTTAAGGGATTGGACTAGAGAGAGATGGTTGGGATTTAGGTGTAGGTGGAGTAGGGTTGATAAAGAGTGAGAGAGGGATTTAGTAAGGGTTAGGGAGATATATATATATATAAAGATAGAGAGAGAGAGAGAGAGGTAGGGTGAGTATTCATAGAGGTGAGGGAATATAGAGAGAGGGGTGGTGTTAAAGGTATGGTGAGGAGTAGGGTTAGGGGAGGGAGAGAAGGGGGGATAGAGAGAGAGAGAGAGAGAGAGAGAGAGAGAGAGAGAGAGAGGGAGGGAGAGGTGCATTAAAGGTAGGGTGAGGATTAGGGGGTGAGAGAGAGAGATAAGGGGTTAGTAATGGTTAGGGAAAGGGGGGAAGAGAGAGTGAGATAAGGAGGTGAGTTAGTGGTATGTGGAGGACTAGGGATGTGTATGTGTGTGATAGAGAGAGAGAGAAAGAATAGGGGGCAGGTGGGATGAGAGACAAAGATGATTATGGGGGGTTGTATTAGAGAGAGAGAGAGAGAGAGAGCAATCAGGTTGGGGGCAGGAGGGTGTGGGTGATTAGAGGTAGTAAGTATGAGGGATTTTGGTTCAGAGAAAGATAAATAGATCATGGTGGAGGGAGTAGGATAGGGTTTTAGGGAAGACTAGTGGAAGTGGAGAGAAGGGGGTATAGGGTGGAGAGAGAGAGAGAGATGTTGTGGTGGTAAGTTGTAGTGAGAGTGTGAGAGATGGGGTGTTAGGGAGAGAGATTGGGGGGTTATTGGTAGTGAGAGAGAGAGAGAGAGAGAGAGAGATGGGAGTGTTAATGGGTTAGGTGTAGTTAGATAAGAAGGGGAAAAATAGAGAGAGTGTGTGTGAGAAAGAGAGAGAGAGAGAAAGAGGTGGGTCATTAAATGTAGGGGGAGAGAAGGGTGGTGAGAGAGTGAGAGAGGGGGTTAGTAAGGGTTAGGGAGAGATAGCGAGAGGATATGGGTTATTGGTAAGGGGAGGAATAAGGAGTGTTTGTGTGTGTGAGGGATTAGGAGAGGATTGGACATAAGTTATAGAGGAGGGGGATTAGGAGAAAGAGAGAGAGATAAGGGGCTTAGGGGTAATAGAATTATTATAGAGAGGGGAGTGAGTAGGGGGTTGTTATTGGTAGGTAGAGTAGGATGTGAAATAGGCTGAGATAGGGGGGATTAGTTGGTTGGGAGAGAGAGAGAGAGGGGTGAGGGTTAGGTGTAGATGGAGGAAGAGGGGAGAGAGGGAGATGAGTGAGGGTTAGGTGTAGATGGAGGAATAGGGGAGAGAGAGAGTGAGATAGGGGGTTAGTAAGGGTTAAAAGGGAAAGGTCAAAGAGAGAGAAGGAGAGGTGATTAAAGGAAGGGGAAGGAGTAAGGTGGTGAGATAGTGATAGAGGGGGGTTAGTAAGGTTTAGGGAGAGATAGAGAGAGGAGGGGTGTCAATGGAAAGGGGAAGAGTAGGTTGTGTGTGTGTGTGTGTGTGTGTGAGAGAGAGAGAGAGAGAGAGAAAGAGAATTGAGGGTGTTAGAGGTTTTGGGGGAGAGAGAGGTGTGGGTGTTAAGGGGTTGGATTAGAGAGAGAGATGGTTGGGATTTAGGTGTAGGTGGAGGAGTAAGGTAGATAAAGAGTGAGAGAGGGGGATAATAAGGGTTAGGGGGAAGAGGAGACAGAGGGAGAGAGGAGAGAGAAAGAGAGGTGTTAGAGGTAGGGCATGGAGTAAGGGGTGAGGAGAGAGAGAGAGAGAGAGGGTGAGGAGTAGGGTGTGAGGGGATAGATAGAGAGATAAAGAGAGATAGAGGGGGGGGAGAGAGAGAGAGAGAGATAGAGGGAGGGAGAGGTGTGTTAGAGGTAGGAAAAGGATTAGGGGGTTGAGAGAGTGATATAGGGGGTTAGTAATGTTCAAGGAGAGCGAGGGAGAGAGAAATAGATAAGGAGAGGGGTTAGTGGTATGGAAAGGACTAGGGATTTATATGTTGACATAGAGAGAGAGAGAGAGAATAGGGGCGAGGTGGGATGAGAGACAAAGAGGGTTATGGGGATTAGGAGTAGAGAGGGAGAGAGAGAGAGAGAGAGATGGGGTTGAGGGGAGGAGGGTGTGGGTGAGTAGAGTTAGTAAGAATGAGGGGGTTTGGTGGAGAGAAAGAGATATAGATCACGGTGGAGGGAGGGGGGGTAGGGGTTTAAGGATGAATACTTAAGTTGGAGAGAAAGGGTGGTGGAGTAGAGAGAGAGAGAGAGATGGTCGGGTGGTAAGTGGTAGTGAGAGTGAGAGACAAAGGGGGGTAGGGGTAATGAGAGTGAGAGAGAGATGGGGGTGTTAAGGCATTGGGGGGAGAGAGGGATGTTAGTTAGGTGTAGTTGGAGAAGTAGGGGAAATATAGGAATATAGTGAAATAGGGGGTTAGCAAGGGTTATGGGGAAGATAGAGAGAGAGAGAGAGGTGGGGGGTTAAAGGTTGAGGGAGCAGTATGGTGATGAGAGAGTGAGAGATGGGGTTAGTAAGGGCTAGGGAGAGACAAAGAGAGGAGGAGAGTTAGAGGTAAGGGGAGGAGTAGGGAGTTTGTGAGGAAGAGAGAGAATTGAGGGTGTTAGGTGGTTATAGGGGAGAGAGAGGGGTGGGTAACAAGGGGTTGGACTAGAGAAAGACAATTTGGGGTTAGGTGGAGGTGGATGAGTAGATTAGAGAAAGAGTGATAGAGGGGGTTAGTAAAGGTTAGAGGGAAGAGAAGTGAGAGAGAGAGGTGTGCTGGAAGCAGGTAAGAGGGAGAGAAAGAGTGAGAAAGAGAGAGAAATAGAGAGACATGTTAGAGGCATAGTAAAGGGAGAGAGAGAGAGTGCAAGAGAGAGAGAGAGAGAGAGAGAGATGGGGGGTGGTAAGTGGTAGGGGAAGGGAGATTATAAGGGAGAGACATAGATTGAGTGTTAGGGGTAGAGAGAGAGAGAGAGAGATGGAGTGGATAGTTATGGGTAAGGAGAGAAGGGAAGTTAGGGTGAGAGAGCAAGGTGTTAGATTTAGTGAGATTGTTAGAGAGAGGGTGGTGATAGGGGTTTGGTGGAAAGAGTGAGAGGTGAGGGTTAGGTGTAGGTGGAGGAATAGGGGAGAGAGAGACTGAGAGAGGTGGTTAATAAGGGTTATGGGGAAGAGGTGTGTGTGTGAGAGAGAGAGGGGTTGTTAAAGGTAAGGTGGGTAGTACAATGGTGAGAGAGTGAGTGAGGGGGTTCATAAGGTATAGATAAAGGAAGAGTAGGCGTGAGAGATAGAGAGAGAGGGAATGAAAGTTATTAGGGGGTTGGGAGAGAGAGAGGGGGTCGGTGGTGAGTTACAGGGTAAGGGGGATTAGGAGAAATAGAGAAAGAGGGGGTTACGAGGAGGAGAGTAGGAGAGATAGAGGGATAGCCTTAGGGAGAGTATGAGTGGGGTTAGCGAGAGAGGGGGGTTTAGGTGTAGTGAGAGTGTGTGTGAGAGAGAGGGTTGGGTGTTAGAATGTTGATATAGAGAGAGAGAAGGGTGGTTTTTAGGTGTAGCTACAATTTGGTAAAGAGAGAGAGGGAGTTAATAAGGGTTAAGAGAGAGTGAGAGAGGGGGTTAATAAGGGTTAGGGGAGAGAGAGAGAGAGAGAGAGGATATGGTGTTAGAGGTATGAGGAGTAGTCGGGTTAGTGGTAGGGGAGGATTACGGAGGTATGTGAGAGAGAGAGAGATAGAAAATGGGGGGTGGAGGGTTATGTTAGGGGTAGAGAGAGAAAGAGGGGTGTGGGTTAGGGGAAGGTGTATGAGTATAGGGTGTGTTATTATGTGTTTGTGTGTAGTGTGTGTGTGATAGGGAGCAAGAGGGAGTAAGAGATAGAGAGAGAGGGGGGGGGTAGAGAGATATATATATGGCATTGAGCTAGGGAGGGAGTGGGTGATTAGGGGTAGGGGGACAATGAGAGTCGGTGGAGAGAAATAAATAGATATTACAATAGGGGGAGGTGCGGGAAGGGGTGTAGAGAAGATTGGGGTAGTTAGGGAGAAGGGTGTTATAGGGTAGGTTCAAAGAGAGAGAGAGAGAGAGATTCTAGATAAGTTATAGGGGAAGGGGATTAGGAGAGAGAGTGATATGGGGGTTAGGCATATCAGTAGGGGGGAGACAGAGAGAGAGGGGGGGGAGGGGGAGTAGGGGGTTGTTATTGGTAGGGAGAGTAGGATGAGAGATAGGGATAGAGAGAAGGGGGTCATCTATTGTGAGAGTGGGAGAGAGAGAGGGGGTGTTAGTGGGTTGGGGGAGAGAGAGGGGTGGGGGTTAGGTGTAGGTGGAGGAATAGGAGAGTGAGAGACTAAGAGAAGGCTTAGTAAGGGTTAGGGAGAAGAGGTGTTAGAGAGAGGGAGAGGGAGGGAATGAGGGGGGTTAAAGGAAGGAAGAGGATAAGGGTGTTGAGAGAGTGAGATAGGGAGTTAGTAAGGGTTTATGAGAGATAGAGATACGAGGAGGGTCAATGGTAAGGGGAAGAGTAGGGTGTGTGTGAGAGAGAAAGTGAGAGAATTCAGGGTGTTAGGGGTTTGGTTGGGAGAAAGAGAAATAGATCGCAGTGGAGGGAAGGGGGTAGGGGTATAGGGAAGACTACTGAAGTTGGAGAGACGAAGGTATAGGGTGGGGATATATATATATACAGAGAGAGAGAGAGAGAGAGAGAAAGAGAGAGAGAAGGTGGGGTGTTAAGGTGTAGTGAGAGTGAGAGAGATGGAGGGTTAGGAAGAGATATTGGGGGTTAGGGGTAGTGAGAGAGAGAAAGAGATATGGGGTGTTAAGGGGTTGGGGGGAGAGAGGGGTGTGGGTTAGGTGTAGTTGGAGAAGTAGGGGAAAGATAGGGAGAAAGTGAGAGAAAGTATTAGTAAGGGTTAAGGAAGAGAGAGAGAGAGAGAGGTGGGTGGTTAAAGGTGGGGGGAGGAGTAGAGTGGTGAGAGTGTGATGCACCTGCAACAATTAATTAATAAGAATCTACGAAATAGCAGAAATGACAGAACTCAGAATCACTTTTATATTGATCACAGGCCACTTCGAGGGGGCAACCTCCTATGAGCAAGCTCAATTCAAATAACTTCACGATGGCTTCATAGGTCTCAACACACACTTATATACTAAGTTTAGGTGCCAATACTATGGGTCAAAACCATGGGCCACTACAAACTATGGATCAACAATACTATGGGCGACTTACAAAGCATATGCGCCAACAACAATAACACAAACTATTGATCAACAAATACTACGGAATGACTTACAAAGCATATGCTTCCAACAACAATAAACTAACAAAGTAAAGACATGGGTTCCTAACAAAGAGAGAGAGATTTTTGATAAGTTATTGGGGAAGGGGATTAGGAGAGAGACTGATATGGGGGTTAGGTATAACAGGAGGGGAGCGAGAGAGAGAGAGAGAGAGAGAGAGGGGGGGGAGATTGGTTGTAGGGGGTTGTAATAGGTACGGAGAGTAGGATGAGAGATAGCGAGAGAGAGAGAAGGTGGTCATCTATTGTGAGAGTGGGAGAGAGAGAGAGGGGGTGGGGGCTAGGTGGAGGTGGAGGAATAGGAGAGAGATAAACTAAGAGAAGGCTTAGTAAGGGTTAGGAGAAGAGGTGTGAGAGAGAGGGAGAGGGAGGGAATGAGGGGGGTTAAAGGAAGAAGGAGGATAAGGGTGTTGAGAGAGTGAGAGAGGGAGTTAGTCAGGGTTTAGGAGTGATAGAGATATAAGGAGGGTTAATGGTAAGGGGAAGAGTAGGGTGTGTGTGAGAGAATTTAGGGTGTTAGGGGTTTGGTTGGGAGAAAGAGAAATAGATCACGGTGGAGGGAAGGGGGTAGGGGTATAGGGAAGACTACTGAAGTTGGAGAGAAGGGGGTATAGGGTGGGGATATATATATATATAGAGAGAGAGAGAGAGATAGTGGGGTGTTAAGGTGTATTGAGAGTGAGAGAGATGGGGTGTTAGGGGTAGCGAGAGAGAGAAAGAGCGATGGGGGTGTTAAGGGGTTGGGGGAAGAGAGGGGTGTGGGTTAGGTGTAGTTGGAGAAGTAGGGGAAAGATAGGGACAAAGTGATAGAAGGATTAGTAAGGGTTACGGGGAAGAGAGAGAGAGAGAGAGAGAGAGAGAGAGAAGGTGGGGTGTTAAGGTGTAGTGAGAGTGAGAGAGATGGAGTGTTAGGGAGAGATATTCGGGGTTAGGGGTAGTGAGAGAGAGAAAGAGATATGGGGTGTTAAGGGGTTGGGGGGAGAGAGGGGTGTAGGTTAGGTGTAGTTGGAGAAGTAGGGGAAAGATAGGGAGAAAGTGAGAGAAAGGTTTAGTAAGGGTTAATGGGAAGAGAGAGAGAGAGAGAGAGAGAGGTGGATGGTTAAAGGTGGGGGGAGGATTAGAGTGGTGAGAGACAGAGAGATTCTTGATAAGTTATAGGGGAAGGGGATTAGGTATAGCAGGAGGGGAGATAGAGAGAGAGAGGGGGGGGGATTGGAAGTAGGGGGTTGTTATAGGTACGGAGAGTAGGATGAGAGATAGGGAGAGAGGGAGAGAAGGTGGTCATCTATTGTGAGAGTGGGAGAGAGAGGGGTGGGGGCTAGGTGGAGGTGGAGGAATATGAGAGAGATAGACTAAGAGAAGGCTTAGTAAGGGTTAGGAGAAGAGGTGTGAGAGAGAGGGAGAGGGAGGGAATGAGGGGGGTTAAAGGAAGAAGGAGGATAAGGGTGTTGAGAGAGTGAGAGAGGGAGTTAGTAAGGGTTTAGGAGAGATAGAGATATGAGGAGGGCCAATGGTAAGGGGAAGAGTAGGGTGTGTGTGAGAGAGAAAGTGAGAGAATTCAGGGTGTTAGGGGTTTGGTTGAGAGAAAGAGAAATAGATCGCAGTGGAGGGAAGGGTGTAGGGGTATAGGGAAGACTACTAAAGTTGGAGAGAAGGGGGTATAGGGTGGGGATATATAAATATATATATAGAGAGAGAGAGAGAGACAGAGAGATGGTGGGGTGTTAAGGTGTATTGAGAGTGAGAGAGATGGGGTGTTAGGGGTAGCAAGAGAGAGAAAGAGCGATGGGGGTGTTAAGGGGTTGGGGGAAGAGAGCGGCGTGGGTTAGGTGTAGTTGGAGAAGTAGGGGAAAGATAGGGACAAAGTGAGAGAAAGGATTAGTAAGGGTTACAGGGAAGAGAAAGAGAGAGAGAGGTGGGTGGTTAAATGTGAGGGGAGGAATAGAGTGGTGAGAGAGTGAGAGACAGGGTTAGTAAGTGTTAGGGAGAGATAATGAGATCAAGATATTTAGTGGTAATGGGAGGAGTAGGGGGCGTGTGAGGGATAGAGAGAGAATGGAGGGTGTTATGGGGTTGGAGGGGAGACAGAGGGGATTAAAGAGAGACGATCGAGTGTTAGGTGTAGGTGGAGGAGTAGGGTAGAGAAAGATTGATAAAGAGGGTTAGTAAATGTTAGGGAGAAGAGGAGAGAGAGAGAGGGTGAGGAGTATGGGGTTGAAATAGTGAGAGAGGGGGTTAGTAAGGCTTAGGGGGAAGTGAGATAGAGAGAGAGAAGCAGGAGGGTTAGTTATAGGGCAAGGAGTAGGGATATGTATGTATGGGAGAGAGAATTGTATGTCGAACAGGTTTTAGGGGCTTGGGAGAGAGAGAGTGTTTTGGGGGTTAGGATTAGGTGGAGGGGAGTGAGAGAGAGAGAGGAGGAAGTGGGGCGTTAGTAAGGATTATGGGGAAGAGGTGAGAGAGAAAGAGAGAGGGGGGCATTAGTAAGGGTTATGGGGAAGAGGTGTGTGTGTGAGGGAGAGAGAGAGAGAGAGAGATATGGGGCTAAGGGGGGAGGGTGTGGGTGATTAGAGGTAGGGAGGATTTAGGGGGTTTGTCGGGAGAAAGAGAAATATATCATGGTGGAGGGATTGGTGGGTAAGGTTTTAGGGAAAATGAGGGAAGTTAGAGGGAAGGGGGAATAGGGTGTGGGCAGAGAGGGGGGGGTTGGTAATTGTTAGTGGGAGGGGTTAGGAGAGAGAGGGATGGGTAGGGGGAGTAAGAAAGAGAAATATATGGGAAAATGGTATAGTTATTGGTGGAGAGAGTAGGAGGGGTGTTAGGGGGGGATATAAAGGAGTTAGGGGTAGTGAGAGTGAGAGAGAGGGGGGGGTGTTAGGTTTTTGGTTGTGAGAGATGGGTGTGGATTAGGTGTAGGTGGAGGAGTAAGGGAGAGAGAGAGTGAGAAAGGGGTATATTAAGGGTTATTGGGAAGAGGTTATATATAGAGAGAGGAGAGGGGGTTAAATATAGGGGGAGGATTAGGGTGGTGAGAGAGTGAGAGAAGGGATTAGTAACAGTTACAGGGAGAGAGAGAGAGATAGAGAGAGGGAGAAGGGGGGTTAGTTGTAGGGGGGGGAGTAAGACTGAGAGAGAGAGAGAGAGATAACTAGGTGTGTGAGGGGGATATGGGAGAAAGAGAGGGGTTGGGTATAGAGGTATGTAAAGGAATAGAGGGGTGGGGTAGAGAGAGGGAGAGAGGTGTAGTGGGAGGAGGGGAAAGTGGTGTAGGGTTTTACAGAATATTAAGGAAGTTAGTACAAGGGCTAGTATTGGGTAGTGGCAGAGAGAGAGAGAGAGATGGTGGGGCGATAAGTGGTAGTGGTAGGGGTGTTATTAGGAAGAAAGAGAGTGTGAGAGAGAAGGTTTGGGTTTGGGGTAGCAGGAGAGAAAGAGAGGGGGTAGAGGGGTTGATTTTGGGTAGGGAGAGTACAAGGGCAGCATGGGAGAGAGATTTGGGGGTTGCGGGTATCAAGATTGTGAGAGAGACAATGGGTGTTAAGGGTTTTGGGGGAGAGAAAGGGGTGTGGGTTAGCTATAGTTGCATTCATGGAGAGAGAGAGAGAGAGTGGGAGAGGGGACTAGTAAGTGTTAGAGAGAGGGGGGGGTAGTGATAAGGGGAGGAGTAGGGGGTGTAGTTTGAGAGAGAGTGAGAGAGGGGGTTATTCTGGGTTAGAGAGAAGAGAGAGAGAGAGAGAGAGAGAGAGAGAGAGAGAGAGAGAGAGAGAGAGAGAGAGGTGAAGGGGGTGCTAGAGGTAGGGGGAGGATTAGGGGGTCAATAAGTTTTAGTGAGAGGAGGGAAGATAGAGATAGAGAGAGAGTTTGGGGGGTATCAAGAGGTTGTTTGGTGGATGGGAGAGAGAGAGAGGGTTGGGGGTTTGGGGTAGGTGAAGTAGTATAGGTGTGTATGTTTGTGAGAGAGAGAGAGAGAGAGAGTCAGGGGCAAGGGTTTGGGTTATGAAGTATAGGGGAGGAGGTGGTTTGGATGAGAGAAAGAGTAGGATGGAGGAGGGTGTTTTGGGGAGAGATAGAGATCGTCATTTGGGGGAGGAGGGGGTTGGTGAAGAGAAAAATATATAGATGGAGGTCAGGTGAGTGGTATGGGTTTAGGGAGAATTATGATAGTTATAGAGAATGTGGTGTATATGGTGGGGGTAGAGGGAGAGAGAGGGGGTGTTAAGTTGTAGGGGGAGTGGGGATTAGGAGAGAGAAAGAGAGACATTAGGGTTGAAGTAGGAGAGATAGATGAAGGAATAGGGAGTGTTTATGAGTAGGGAGAGTAGGAGGGTGTTAGGGGAAGAGAGAGGGATTTAGGTGTACTGAGAGTGAGAGAGAGAGAAAGTGGGGATGTTAGGTGGTTTGCAGAGAGAGAGAGAGAGAGAGAGAGAGTTGGTTTTTAGGTGTCACTGGAGTAGGGGAGAGAGGGGGGATTAGTAAGTGTTAAGCTAAGACTGGAGAGAGAGAGAGAGGAGGTGGTTGGAGGTAGGGGGAGCAATATGGGGAAGAGAGAGTTAATAAGGATTAGGGAGAGGATTTGAGAGAGAGAGAGAGAGAGACTCACACACACACACACATAGAGAGAGAGAGAGGATGTATGTTGGTAGGGGGATTAGGGGTGAGAGAGAGGGGAGGATGATTAGCGAGAATATTAATAGGTTTTGAGAGTGAGAAAGGAAGGGTTAGGGGTAGTGAGAGTGTGAGAGAGAGGGGAAATGTTAGGGGGTTAGGGGAGAGTGAGAGGGTGGGGTTTAGGTATTGGTGGAGGAGTACAATAGAGAGAGAGTGATGGAGGGGGCTAATATGGGTTCACGGGGATGGGGGTAGAGGGATAGGAGGGGGGGTGGAGTGCAATTCTTAGAGAGTGAGAGAAGGGGTTTCTAAGGGTTAGGGAGAGTATGGGGGAGATATGAAAGTAGAGGAGTTAATAGTATGGCTAGGATTATGGGGGTGAGAGAGAGAGAGAGATGGGGGCTGCAGGGGATGTTAGGGGGTTGTAAGAGAGATAGGGATGAGGCCTAGGGGTATGTGGAGGACTAGAGGGGTGTATTATTATGTTTTTTGTGTGTGTGTGTGTGTGTGAGAGAGAGAGAGAGAGATTGGGGAGGTGAGGTGGGTTGTTGTTGATTAGGGGTAGGTGGGAGAATGGGGGTTTGGGGAGAGAAACAAATAGATATCATAGTGGGTGTAGGGGTTTAGGATAGAGAGAGAGAGAGAGAGAGAGAGAGAGAGAGAGAGAGAGAGAGACATTGAGGGGAGGGTGTGCGTGATTAGAGGTAGTCAGAATGAGGGGGTTTGGTGGGGAGAAAGAGGAATAGATCACCGTGGAGGGAGAGGTGTAGGGGTTTAAGGATGAATACTTAAGTTGGAGAGAAAGGGTGGTGGGGTAGAGAGAGAGAGAGAGAGAGACATGGTTGAGTGGTAAGTGGTAGTGAGAGTGAGAGAGAAAGAGGGGTAGGGGTAGTGAGAGTGAGAGAGAGATGGGGTTGTTAAGGGGTTGGGGGGACAGAGGGATGTGGTTTAGGTGTAATTGGAGAAGTAGGGGAAATATAGGAATAAAGTGAAAGAGGGGGTTAGTAAGGGTTATGTGGAACAGAGAGAGAGAGAGAGAGAGGTAGGGGGTTAAAGGTTGAGGGAGCAGTAGGGTGATGAGAGAGTGAGAGACGAGGTTAGTAAGGGCTAGGGAGAGACAAAGAGAGGAGGAGAGTTAGAGGTAAGGGGATGAGTAGGGGGTTTGTGAGGGAGAGACAGAATTGAGGGTGTTAGGCAGTTATAGGGGAGAGAGAGGGGTGGGCGGCAAGATGTTGGATTAGAGAGAGACATTTGGGGGTTAGGTTGAGGTTGAGGTGGATGAGTAGATTAGAGAAAGAGTGATAGAGGGGGTTAGTAAAGGTTAGAGGGAAGAGGGGAGAGTGAGAGAGAGGTGTGTTAGAAGCAGGGAAGAGGGAGAGAAAGAGTGAGAAAGAGAGAGAAATAGAGAGACGTGTTAGAGGCATAGTAGAGGGAGAGAGAGAGAGTGCGAGAGAGAGAGAGAGAGAGAGAGATGGGGGGGTGGTAAGTGGCAGGGAAAGGGATTATAAGAGAGAGACATAGATTGAGTGTCAGGGGTAGAGAGAGAGAGAGAGATGGAGTGGATAGTTATGGGTAAGGAGAGAAGGGAAGTTAGGGTGAGAGAGAAAGGGGTTAGATTTAGTGAGATTGTTAGAGAGAGGGGGGTGATAGGGGTTTGGTGGAAAGAGTGAGAGGTGGGGGTTAGGTGTAGGTGGAGGAATAGGGGAGAGACAAAATGAGAGAGGTTGTTAATAAGGGTTATGGCGAAGAGGTATGTGTTTGTGAGAGAGAGGGGGATTAAAGGTAAGGTGGATAGTACAATGGTGAGAGAGTGAGTGAGGGGGTTCATAAGGTATATATAAAGGAAGAGTAGGGGTGAGAGACAGAAAGAGAGGGAACGAAAGCTATTAGGGTGTTGGGAGAAAGAGAGGGGGGTAGGTGGTGAGTTATAGGGTAAGGGGGATTGGGAAAAATAGAGAAAGAGGGGCTCAGGAGAAGGAGAGTAGGAGAGAGAGAGGGGTAGCCTTAGGGAGAGTATGAGTGGGGTTATGGAGAGAGGGGGGGTTTAGGTGTAGTGAGAGTGTGTGTGTGAGAGAGGGCTAGGTGTTAGAATGTTGATATATAGAGAGAGAAGGGTGGTTTTTAGGTGTAGCTGTAGTTTGGTTAAGAGATAGAGGGGTTTAATAAGGGTTAGGAGAGAGTGAGAGAAGGGGTTAATAAGGGTTACGGGGGGAGAGAGAGGGAGAGAGAGAGACAGAGAGAGAGAGGTTATGGTGTTAGAGGTAGGGGAGGATTAGGGAGGTATTTGTGAGAGAGAGAGATATAAAATGGGGGTGGAGGGTTATGTCAGGGGGTTGGGATTAAGAAAGAGGGGTGTGGGTTAGGGGAAGGTGTATGCGTATAGGGTGTGTTATTATGTATTTTTGTGTGTGATAGAGAGAGAGAGGGAGTAAGAGACAGAGAGAGAGAGGGGGGGTAGAGAGAGATATATATGGCATTGAGTGGTGGAGGGTGTGGGTGATTAGGGGTAGGGGGAGAATGAGAGTTAGTGGAGAGAAATAAATATATATTACAATAGGGGGAGGTGCAGGAAGGGGTTTAGAGCAGATTGGGCTAATTAGGGAGAAGGGCGTTGTAGGGTAGGTTCAAAGAGAGAGAGAGAGAGAGAGAGAGAGAGAGATTCTGGATAAGATATAGGGGAAGGGTATTAGGAGAGAGAGTGATATGGGGGTTAGGCATATCAATAGGAGGGAGGGAGAGAGAGAGAGAGGGGGGAGAGGGAGTAGGGGGTTGTTATTGGTAGGGAGAGTAGGATGAGAGATAGGGAGAGAGAGAAGGGGGTCATCTATTGTGGGAGTGGTAGAGAGAGAGGGGGTGTTAGTGGGTTGGGGGAGACAGAGGGGTGGGGGTTAGGTGTAGGTGGAGGAATAGGAGAGAGAGAGAGACTAAGAGAAGGCTTAGTAAGGGTTAGGGGGAAGAGGCATTAGAGAGAGGGAGAGGGAGGGAATGAGGGGGGTTAAATAAAGGAGGAGGATAAGGGTGTTGAGAGAATGAGAGAGGGAGTTAGTAAGGGTTTAGGAGAGATAGAGATAGGAGGAGGGTCAATGGTAAGGGGAAGAGTAGGGTGTGTGAGAGAGAAAGGGAGAGAATTCAGGGTGTTAGGGGTTTGGTTAGGAGAAAGAGAAATAGATCATAGTGAAGGGAAGGGGGTAGGGGTATAGGGAAGAATACTGAAGTTGGAGAGGAGGAGGTATAGGGTGGGGATATATATATATAAAGAGAGAGAGAGAGATGGTGGGTTAGGGAGAGATATTGGGGGTTAGGAGTAGTGAGAGAGAGAAAGAGAGCTGGGGTGTTAAGGGGTTGGGGGGAGAGAGCATTGTGGGTTAGGTGTAGTTGGAGAAGTAGGCAAAATATAGGGATAAAGTGAGAAAGGATTAGTAAGGGTTACATGAAAGAGAGAGAGAGAGAGGGGGGGGATTAGGGGGTTGTTATTGGTAGGAACAGTAGGATGAGAGATAGGGAGAGAGAGAAGGGGGTCATCTATTGTGAGAGTGGGAGAGAGAGAGAGGTTGTTAGTGGGTTGGGGGAGAGAGAGGGGTGGGGGTCAGGTGGAGATGGAGGAATAGGAGAGAGAGAGACTAAGAGAAGGATTAGTAAGGGTTAGGGGGAAGAGGTGTGAGAGAGAGGGAGAGGGAGGGAATGAGGGGGGTTAAAGGAAGGAGGAGGATAAGGGTGTTGAGAGAGTGAGAGAGGGAGTTAGTAAGGGTTTAGGAGAGATAGAGATAGGAGGAGGGTCAATGGTAAGGGGAAGAGTAGGGTGTGTGTGAGAGAGAAAGTGAGAGTCAAGTTGTTAGGGGTTTGGTTGGGAGAAAGAGAAATAGATCACGGTGGATGGAAGGGGGTAGGGGTATAGGGAAGACTACTGAAGTTAGAGAGAAGGGGGTATAGGGTGGGGATATATATATCTATAGAGAGAGAGAGAGAGAGAGATGGTGGGGTGTTAAGGTGTAGTAAGAGTGAGAGAGATGGGGTGTTAGGGAGAGATATTGGGGGTTAGTGGTAGCTAGAGAGAGAAAGAGATATGGGGTTGTTAAGGGGTTGGGGTGAGAGAGGGGTGTGGGTTAGGTGTAGTTGGAGAAGTAGGGGAAAGATAGGAACAAATTGAGAGAAAGGATTAGTAAGGGTTATGGGAAAGAGAGAGAGAGAGAGAGAGAGAGAGAGAGAGAGAGAGGGAGAGGGAGTAAGGGGTTGTTATTGGTAGGAAGAGTAGGATAAGAGATAGGGAGAGAGAGAAGGGGGTCATCTATTGTGAGAGTGGGAGAGAGAGAGAGGGTGTTATTTGGTTGGGGGAGAGAGAGGGGTGGGTGTTAGGTGGAGGTGGAGGAATAGGAGAGAGAGAGACTAAGAGAAGGCATAGTAAGGGTTAGGGGGAAGACGTGTGAGAGAGAGAGAGAGGGAGGGAATGAGGGGGGTTAAAGGAAGGAGGAGGATAAGGGTGTTGAGAGAGTGAGAGAGGGAGTTAGTAAGGGTTTAGGAGAGATAGAGATAGGAAGAGGGTCAATGGTAAGGGGAATAGTAGGGTGTGTGTTTGAGAGAAAGTGAGGGTCAAGGTGTTAGGGGTTTTGTTGGGAGAAAGACAAATAGATCGTGGTGGATGGAAGGGGGTAGGGGTATAGGGAAGACTACTGAAGATGGAGAGAAGGGGGTATACGGTGGGGATATATATATATATATATTTATATATATAGAGAGAGAGAGATGGTGGGGTATTAAGGTGTAGTGAGAGTGAGAGAGATGGGGGGTTAGGGAGAGATATTGGGGGTTACGGGTAGCAAGAGAGAGAAAGAGGTAAGGGGGTGTTAAGGGTTGGGGGAGAGTCAGGTGTGGGTTAGGTGTAGTTGGAGAAGTAGGGGAAAGATAGGAACAAAGTGAGAGAAAGGATTAGTAAGGGTTACAGGGAAGAGAGAGAGAGAGATAGATAGCGGTAGGTGGTTATAGGGGAAGGGGATTAGGAGAGAGAGTGATATGGGCATTAGGCATAGCAGTACGGGGAGAGAGAGAGAGATAGAGAGAGAGAGAGAGAGAGTAGGGGGTTGTTTTTGGTACGAAGAGTAGGATAAGAGATAGGGAGAGAGAGGGGTGGGGGTTAGGTGGAGGTGGAGGAATATGAGAGAGAGAGACTAAGAGAAGGCCTAGTAAGGGTTAGGGGGAAGAGGTGTGAGAGAGAGGGAGAGGGAGGGAATGAGGGGGGTTAAAGGAAGGAGGAGGATAAGGGTGTTGAGAGAGTGAGAGAGGGAGTTAGCAACGGTTTAGGAGAGATAGAGATATGAGGAGGGTCAATGGTAAGGGGAAGAGTAGGGTGAGTGTGAGAGAGAAAGTGAGAGTCAGGGTGTTAGGGGTTTGGTTGGGATAAATAGAAATAGATTGCGGTGGAGGGAAGGGGGTAGGGGTATAGGGAAGACTACTGAAGCTGGAGAGAAGGGGGTATAGGGTGGGGATATATATATATATAGAGAGAGAGATGGTGGGGTGTTAAGGTGTAGTGAGACTGAGAGAGATGGGGGGTTAGGGAGAGATATTGGGGGTTAGGGGTAGTGAGAGAGAGAAAGAGATATGGGGGTGTTAAGGGGTTGGGGGGGAGAGTGTGGTGTGGGTTAGGTGTAGTTGGAGAAGTAGGGGAAATATAGGGACAAAGTGAGAGAAAGGATTAGTAAGGGTTACATGGAAGAGAGAGAGAGAGAGAGGGGTGGGTGGTTAAAGGTGGGGGGAGGAGTAGATTGGTGAGAGAGTGAGAGAGGGGGTTAGTAAGGGTTAGGGAGAGACAATGTGATCAAGATATTTAGAGGTAATGGGAGGAGTTGGTGGCATGTGAGGGATAGAGAGAGAATGTATGGTGTTAGGGGTTTGGAGGGGAGACAGAGGGGATTAAAGAGAGATGGTTGGGTGTTAGGTGTAGGTGGAGGAGTAGGGTAGAGAAAGAGTGATAGAGGGAGTTAGTAAATGTTAGGGAGAAGAGGAGAGAGAGAGAGAGAGAAAGAGAGAGAGAGAGGATGAGGAGTATGGGGTCGAAAGAGTGAGATAGGGGGTTAGTAAGGCTTAGGGGGAATTGAGATAGAGAGAGAGAAGTAGGAGGGTTAGTTGTAAGTGGAGGAGTAGGGATATGTATGTATGGGAGAGAGAGAACTGGATGTCGGGCGGTTTTTAGGGGCTCGGGAGAGAGAGAGGGTTTTAGGGGTTAGGAGTAGGTGGAGGGGAGTGAGAGAGAGAGGAGGAGGTGGGGTGTTAGTAAGGATTATGGGGAAGAGGTGAGAGAGAAAGACAGAGGGGGGCATTAGTAAGGGTTATGTGGAAGAGGTGAGAGAGAGAGAGATGGGGCTAAGGAAGGAGGATGTGGGTGATTAGAGGTAGGGAGGATTTAGGGGGTTTCTGGGGAGAAAGAGAAATATATCATGGTGGAGGGATTGGTGGGTAGGGTTGTAGGGAAAACTAGGGAAGTTAAAGGGAAGGGGGTGTAGGGTGTTAGGAGAGAGGGGGGTTGGTAATTATTAGTGGGAGGGGTTATATGAGAGAGGGAGGGGTAGGGGGATTAAGAGAGAGAAATACATAGGAAAATATTATAGTTATGGGTGGAGAGAGTAGGATGGAAAGGTTAGCAGAGAGAGGGAGGGGTAGGGAGCATAAGAGAGAGAAATATATGAGAAAATGGTATAGTTATGGGTGGAGAGAGTAGGAGGGGTGTTAGGGGGGATATCAAGGAGTTAGGGGTAGTGAGAGTGAGAGAGAGGGGGGAGTGTTAGGTTTTGGGGTGGGAGAGATGGGTGGGGATTAGGTGTAGGTGGACGAGTAAGGGAGAGAGAGAGTGAGAAAGGGGTTTATTTAGGGTTATTGGGAAGAGGTTATATATAAAGAGATGAGTGGGGGTTAAATATAGGGGTAGGAGTAGGGTGGTGAGAGAGTGAGAGAGTGAGAGAGGGGATTAGTAACAGTTACAAGGAGAGAGAGAGAGAGGGAGAAGGGGGGTTAGTTGTAGGGGGAGAAGTAAGGGTGTGAAAGAGAGAGAGATAACTAGGTGTGTTAGCGGTTAGGGGAGAAAGATAGGGGTTGGGGATAGAGGTATGTAAAGGAGTAGAGGGGTGGGGTAGAGAGAGAGAGAGACATGTAGGGGGAGGAGGGGGAATGGGGGAGAGTAATAGATAGTGTTCAAGGATGGGGGAAGGGGGGTAGTGTTTTATAGAATATTAAGGAAGTTAGTAGAAGGGCTGGTATTGGGTAGTGGTAGAGAGAGAGAGATGGTGGGGCAGTATGTGGTAGTGGTAGGGGGGTTATTAAAAAGAAAGAGTGTGAGAGAGAGGGTTTGGGTTTGGGGTAGAAAAAGAGAAAGAGAGGCAGTAGAGCGGTTGATTATGGGTAGGGAGAGTACAAGGGAAGTATGGGAGAGAGATTTGGGGGTTGCGGGTATCTAGAGTGTGAGAGAGAGAGTGGGCATTAAGGGTTTTAGGGGAGAGAAAGGGGTGTGGATTAGCTATAGTTGGAGTCGTGGAGAGAGAGAGAGTGGGAGAGGTGGATGTTAACGGTTGGGAGGAATAGAGAGGGGTATAGAGAGATAAAAAGAAAGAGAGGTCGGGTATGGATTATTCTAGTGAGAGATTGAGAGAGGGGACTAGTAAGTGTTAGAGAGAGAGGGGGGGTTAGTGGTAAGGGGAGGAATAGGGGGGTGTAGGTGGAGAGAGAGTGAGAGAGGGGGTTAGTCTGGGTTAAAGAGAGAGAGAGAGAGAGAGAGAGAGGTGAAGGGGGTGTTAGAGGTAGGGGGAGGATTAGGGGGTGAGAGAGTGGGAGAGGGGGTTAGTAAGTTTTAGGGAGAGAGAGAGAGAGAGAGAGAGAGAGAGAGAATTTGGGGGGTATCAAGAGGTTTTTTTTGGTGGATGTGAGAGAGAGAGAGGGTTGGGGGTTTGGGTTAGGTGAAGTAGTAGAGGGGTGTATGTTTGTGTTTGTGAGAAAGAGAGAGAGAGAGAGAGAGAGAGTCGGGGGCAAGGGTTTGGGTTATCAAGCATAGGGGAGGAGGTGGTTTGGGTAAGAGAAAGAGATAGAGATTAGATTGGGAGGATGGGTAGGATGGAGGAGGGGGTTTTGGGGAGAGATATAGATCATCATTTGGGGGAGGAGGGGGTTCATGAAGAGAAAAATATAGAGATGGAGGTCAGGTGAGGGGTATGGATTTAGTGAGAATTATGATAGTTATAGAGAATGTGGTGTATATGGTGGGGGTAGAGGGAGAGAGAGGGGGTGTTAAGTGGTAGGGGGAGTGGGGCAAGGAGAGAGAAAGAGATACATTAGGGTTGAAGCAGGAGAGATAGAGGAAGGAAGAGGGGGTGTTTATGAGTAGGGAGAGTAGGATGGTTATAGGGGAAGAGAGAGGGATTTAGGTGTACTGAGAGTGAGAGAGAGAGAAAGGGGGGATGTTAGGTGGTTTGCACAGAGAGAGAGAGAGAGTTGGTTTTTAGGTGTATCTGGAGTAGGGGAGAGAGAGGTGGGGTTAGTAAGTGTTAAGCTAAGACCAAAGAGAGAGAGAGAGAGAGAGAGAGCAGGTGGTTGGAGGTAGGGGGAGGAATATGGGGAAGAGAGAGTGGGAATGTGAGTTAATCAGGGTTAGGGAGAGGATTTGAGAGAGAGATAGAGAGAGAGAGAGAAGATGTATGTTGGTAGGGGGATTAGGGGTGAGAGAGAGAGGGGAGGATGATTAGCGAGAATATTAGTAGGTTTTGAGAGTGAGAGAGGAAGGGTTAGGGGTAGTGAGAGTGTGAGAGAGAGGGGGAATGTTAGGGGGCTAGGGGAGAGTGAGAGGGTGGGGTTTAGGTATTGGTGGAGGAGTACAATACAGAGAGAGAGTGATAGAGGGGGCTAGTACGGGTTTGGGGGGATGGGACTAGAGGGATAGGAGGGGGGTGGAGTGCAATGGTTAGAGAGTGACAGAGGGGATTAAAGAGAGATAGTCGAGTGTTAGGTGTAGGTGGAGGAGTAGGGTAGAGAAAGATTGATAAAGAGGGTTAGTAAATGTTAGGGAGAAGAGGAGAGAGAGAGAGAGGGTGAGGAGTATCGGTTGAAAGAGTGAGAGAGGGGGTTAGTAAGGCTTAGGGGGAAGTGAGATAGAGAGAGAGAAGTAGGAGGGTTAGAGGAGGGTTATTTATAGGGTGAGGAGTAGGGATATGTATGTATGGGAGAGAGAGAACTGTATGTCAAACAGGTTTTAGGGGCTTGGAAGAGAGAGAGGGTTTAGGGGGTTAGGATTAGGTGGAGGGGAGTGAGAGAGAGAGAGGAGGAAGTGAGGTGTTAGTAAGGATTATGGGGAAGAGGTGAGAGAGAAAGAGAGAGGGGGGCATTAATAAGGGTTATGGGGAAGAGGTGTGTGTGTGTGTGTGTGTGTGAGAGAGAGAGAGAGAGAGAGAGAGAGAGAGAGATGGGGCTAAGGGGGGAGGGTGTGGGTGATTAGAGGTAAGGAGGATTTAGGGGGTTTGTGGGGAGAAAGAGAAATATATCATGGTGGAGGGATTGGTGGGTAAGGTTTTAGGGAAAACTAGGGAAGTTAGAGGGAAGGGGGTATAGGGTGTGGGCAGAGAGGGGGGGTTGGTAATTGTTAGTGGGAGGGGTTAGGAGAGAGAGGGATGGGTAGGGGGAGTATGAGAGAGAAATATATGGGAAAATGGTATAGTTATTGGTGGGGAGAGTAGGAGGGGTGTTAGGGTGGATATAAAGGAGTTAGGGGTAGTGAGAATGAGAGAGAGGGAGGGTGTTAGGTTTTTGGTTGGGAGAGATGGGTGCGGATTAGGTGTAGGTGGAGGAGTAAGGGAGAGAGAGAGTGAGAAAGGGGTTTATTAAGGGTTATTGGGAAGAGGTTATATATAGAGAGAGGAGAGGGGGTTAAATATAGGGGGAGGAGTAGGGTGGTGAGAGAGTGAGAGAGGGGATTAGTAACAGCTATAGGGAGAGAGAGAGAGAGAGAGAGAGAGAGAGAGGGAGAAGGGGGGTTAGTTGTAGGGGGAGGAGTAAGGCTGAGAGAGAGAGAGAGATAACTAGGTGTGTTAGGGTGCTAGGGGAGAAAGAGAGGGGTTGGGGATAGAGATATGTAAAGGAATAGAGGGGTGGGGTAGAGAGAGAGAGAGGTGTAGGGGGAGGAGGGGAAATGGGGGAGAGAAATAGATAGTGTTCAAGGATGGGGGAAGTGGTGTAGGGTTTTACAGAATATTAAGGAAGTTAGTAGAAGGGCTTATATTGGGTAGTGGCAGAGAGAGAGAGAGAGATGGTGGGGCAGTAAGTGGTAGTGGTAGGGGTGTTATTAGGAAGAAAGAGAGTGTTAGAGAGAGGGTTTGGGTTTGGGGTAGTAGGAGAGAAAGAGAGGGGGTAGAGGGGTTGATTATGGGTAGGGAGAGTACTAGGGCAGTATGGGAGAGAGATTTGGGGGTTGCGGGTATCGAGAGTGTGAGAGAGACAATGTGTGTTAAGGGTTTTGGGGGAGAGAAAGGGGTGTGGGTTAGCTATAGTTGGAGTCGTGGAGAGAGAGAGAGAAAGAGGGAGAGGGGACTAGTAAGTGTTAGAGAGAGGGGGGGTAGTGGTAAGGGGAGGAGTAGGGGGTGTAGGTGGAGAGAGAGTGAGAGAGTGGGTTAGTCTGGGTTAGAGAGAAGAGAAAGAGAGAGAGAGAGAGAGAGAGAGAGAGGTGAAGGGGGTGTTAGAGGTAGGGGGAGGATTAGGGGGTTAGTAATTTTTAGTGAGAGGAGAGAAGATAGAGATAGAGATAGAGAGAGAGAAAGAGAGAGTTTGGGGGGTATCAAGAGGTTCTTTGGTGGATGGG
This sequence comes from Larix kaempferi, assembly GCA_027924585.1. Taxonomy (NCBI): domain Eukaryota; kingdom Viridiplantae; phylum Streptophyta; class Pinopsida; order Pinales; family Pinaceae; genus Larix; species Larix kaempferi. Next base: position 18,181 of record BSBM01001458.1, on the reverse strand, counting down.
AGAGAGAGAGAGGGTTGGGGGTTTGGTGTGGGTGAAGTAGTATAGGTGTGTATGTTTGTGAGAGAGAGAGAGAGAGAGAGAGTCAGGGGCAAGGGTTTGGGTTATCAAGCATAGGGGAGGAGGTGGTTTGGATGAGAGAAAGAGATAGAGATTAGATTGGGAGGAGGGGGTAGGATGGAGGAGGGGGTTTTGGGGAGAGATAGAGATCGTCATTTGGGGGAGGAGGGGGTTGGTGAAGAGAAAAATATAGAGATGGAGGTCAAGTGAGCGGTATGGGTTTAGGAAGAATTATGATAGTTATAGAGAATGTGGTGTATATGGTGGGGGTAGAGGGAGAGAGAGGGCATGTTAAGTTGTAGTGGGAGTGGGGATTAGGAGAGAGAAAGAGAGACATTAGGGTTGAAGCAGGAGAGATAGAGGAAGGAAAAGGGGGTGTTTATGAGTAGGGATAGTAGGAGGGTGTTAGGGGAAGAGAGAGGGATTTAGGTGTACTGAGAGTGAGAGAGAGAGAAAGTGGGGATGTTAGGTGGTTTATAGAGAGAGACAGAGAGAGAGAGAGAGTTGGTTTTTAGGTGTCACTGGAGTAGGGGAGAGAGAGGGGGGGTTAGTAAGTGTTAAGCTAAGACCGGAGAGAGAGAGAGAGAGGAGGTGGTTTGAGGTAGGGGGAGGAATATGGGGAAGAGAGAGTTAATAAGGATTAGGGAGAGGATTTGAGAGAGAGAGAGACACACACACACACACACACATAGAGAGAGAGGATGTATGTTTGTAGGGGGATTAGGGGTGAGAGAGAGGGGAGGATGATTAGCGAGAATATTAGTAGGTTTTGAGAGTGAGAAAGGAAGGGTTAGGGGTAGTGAGAGTGTGAGAGAGAGGGGAAATGTTAGGGGGTTAGGGGAGAGTGAGAGGGTGGGGTTTAAGTATTGGTGGAGGAGTACAATAGAGAGAGAGAGTGATGGAGGGGGCTAGTACGGGTTCAGGGGGATGGGGGTAGAGGGATAGGAGGGGGGGTGGATTTCAATGCTTAGAGAGTGAGAGAAGGGGTTTCTAAGGGTTATGGAGAGTATGGGGGAGATATGAAAGTAAAGGGGTTAATAGTATGGCTTGGAGTATGGGGGTGAGAGAGAGAGAGAGAGATGGGGGCTACAGGGGGTGTTAGGGGGTTGTAAGAGAGAGAGGGATGAGGCCTAGGGGTATGTGGGAGAATGGGGGTTTGGGGAGAGAAACAAATAGATATCATAGTGGGTGTAGGGGTTTAGGATAGAGAGAGAGAGAGATTGAGGGGAGGGTGTGCGTGATTAGAGGTAGTTAGAATGAGGGGGTTTGGTGGGGAGAAAGAGGAATAAATCACCGTGGAGGGAGAGGTGTAGGGGTTTTAAGGATGAATACTTAAGTTGGAGAGAAAGGGTGGTGGGCTAGAGAGAGAGAGAGAGAGAGAGAGATGGTTGAGTGGTAAGTGGTAGTGAGAGTGAGAGAGAGATGGGGGTGTTAAGGGGTTGGGGGGAGAGAGGGATGTGGTTTAGGTGTAGTTGGAGAAGTAGGGGAAATATAGGAATAAAGTGAAAGAGGGGGTTAGCAAGGGTTATGGGGAACATAGAGAGAGAGAGAGAGAGGTGGGGGGTTAAAGGTTGAGGGAGCAGTAGGGTGATGAGAAAGTGTGAGACGAGGTTAGTAAGGGCTAGGGAGAGACAAAGAGAGGAGGAGAGTTAGAGGTAAGGGGAGGAGTAGGGGGTTTGTGAGGGAGAGAGAGAAATGAGGGTGTTAGGCAGTTATTGGGGAGAGAGAGGGGTGGGTGGCAAGGGGTTGGATTAGAGAGAGATAATTGGGGGTTAGGTTGAGGTGGATGAGTAGATTATAGAAAGAGTGATAGAGGGGGTTAGTAAAGGTAGGAGGGAAGAGGAGAGAGAGAGTGAGGTGTGTTAGAAGTAGGGAAGAGGGAGAGAAAGAGTGAGAAAGAGAGAGAAATAGAGAGACGTGCTAGAGGCATAGTGGAGGGAGAGAGAGAGAGAGAGAGAGAGATGGGGGTGGTAAGTGGCAGGGAAAGGGGGATTATAAGAGAGAGACATAGATTGAGTGTTAGGGGTAGAGAGAGAGAGAGAGAGAGATGGAGTGGATAGTTATGGGTAAGGAGAGAAGGGAAGTTAGGGTGAGAGAGCAAGGCGTTAGATTTAGGGAGATTGTTAGAGAGAGGGGGGTGATAGGGGTTTGGTGGAAAGAGTGAGAGGTGGGGGTTAGGTGTAGGTGGAGGAATAGGGGAGAGAGAGAGTGAGAGAGGTGGTTAATAAGGGTTATGGGGAAGAGGTATGTGTTTGTTAGAGAGAGGGGGGTTAAAGGTAAGGTGTGTAGTACAATGGTGAGAGAGTGAGTGAGGGGATTCATAAGGTATAGATAAAGGAAGAGTAGGGGTGAGAGACAGAAAGAGAGGGAATGAAAGCTATTAGGGGGTTGGGAGAAAGAGAGGGGGGTAGGTGGTGAGTTATAGGGTAAGCGGGATTGGGAAAAATAGAGAAAGAGGGGCTCAGGAGGAGGAGAGTAGGAGAAAGAGAGGGGTAGCCTTAGGGAGAGTATGAGTGGGTTTATGGAGAGAGGGGGGGTTTAGGTGTAGTGAGAGTGTGTGTGAGAGAGAGGGCTAGGTGTTAGAATGTTGATATAGAGAGAGAAAAGGGTGGTTTTTAGGTGTAGCTACAATTTGGTAAAGAGATAGAGGGGGTTAATAAGGGTTAGGAGAGAGTGAGAGAGGGGGTTAATAAGGGTTAGGGGGGGAGAGAGAGAGAAAGAGAGGTTATGGTGTTAGAGGTAGGGGAGGATTAGGGAGGTATGTGTGTGAGAGAGAGATATAAAATGGGGGTGGAGGGTTATGTCAGGGGGTTGGGATTAAGAAAGAGGGGTGTGGGTTAGGGGAAGGTGTATGCATATAGGGTGTGTTATTATGTGTTTGTGTGTGTGATAGAGAGAGAGAGGGAGTAAGAGACAGAGAGAGAGGGGGGTAGAGAGAGATATACATGGCACTGAGCGGTGGAGGGTGTGGGTGATTAGGGGTACAGGGAGAATGAGAGTTAGTGGAGAGAAATAAATAGATATTACAATAAGGGGAGGTGCGGGAAGGGGTTCGAGAAGATTGGGGGTAGTTAGGGAGAAGGACATTGTAGGGTAGGTTCAAAGAGAGAGAGAGAGAGAGAGATTCTGGATAAGATATAGGGGAAGGGGATTAGGAGAGAGAGTGATATGGGGGTTAGGAATATCAGTAGGAGGGAGGGAGAGAGAGAGAGGGAGGGGAGAGGGAGTAGGGGGTTTATATTGTTAGGGAGAGTAGGATGAGAGATAGGGAGAGAGAGAAGGGGGTCATCTATTGTGGGAGTGGGAGAGAGAGAGGGGGTGTGAGTGGGTTGGGGGAGAGAGAGGGGTGCGGGTTAGGTGTAGGTGGAGGAATAGGAGAGAGAGAGAGACTAAGAGAAGGGTTAGTAAGGGTTAGGGGGAAGAGGCATTAGAGAGAGTGAGAGGGAGGGAATGAGGGGGGTTAAAGAAAGGAGGAGGATAAGGGTGTTGAGAGAATGAGAGAGGGAGTTAGTAAGGGTTTAGGAGAGATAGAGATAGGAGGAGGGTCAATGGTAAGGGGAAGAGTAGGGTGTGTGAGAGAGAAAGGGAGAGAATTCAGGGTGTTAGGGGTTTGGTTAGGAGAAAGAGAAATAGATCATAGTGGAGGGAAGGGGGAAGGGGTATAGGGAAGAATATTGAAGTTGGAGAGGAGGAGGTATAGGGTGGGGATATATATATATATATAAAGAGATAGAGAGAGAGAGAGAGAGAGAGAGAGAGATGGTGGGGTCTTAAGTTGTAGTGAGAGTGAGAGAGATGGGGGGTTAGTGGTGGTGAGAGAGAGAAAGAGAGATGGGGTGTTAAGGGGTTGGGGGGAGAGAGCGGTGTGGGTTAGGTGTAGTTGGAGAAGTAGGTGAAAGATAGGGACAAAGTGAGAGAAAGGATTAGTAAGGGTTACGTGAAAGAGAGAGAGAGAGAGAGAGCGGGGGGGGGGGAGTAGGGGGTTTTTATTGGTAGGAACAGTAGGATGAGAGATAGGGAGAGAGAGAAGGGGGTCATCTATTGGGAGAGTGGGAGAGAGAGAGAGGGTGTTAGTGGGTTGGGGGAGAGAGAGGGGTGGGGGTCAGTTGGAGGTGGAGGAATAGGAGAGAGAGAGACTAAGAGAAGGATTAGTAAGGGTTAGGGGGAAGAGGTGTGAGAGAGAGGGAGAGGGAGGGTATGAGGGGGGTTAATTGAAGGAGGAGTATAAGGGTGTTGAGAGAGTGAGAGAGGGAGTTAGTAAGGGTTTAGGAGAGATAGAGATAGGAGGAGGATCAATGGTAAGGGGAAGAGTAGGGTGTGTGTGAGAGAGAAAGTGAAAGTCAAGCTGTTAGGGGTTTGGTTGGGAGAAAGAGAAATAGATCGCGGTGGATGGAAGGGGGTAGGGGTATAGGGAAGACTACTGAAGTTAGAGAGAAGGGGGTATAGGGTGGGGATATATATATATATAGAGAGAGAGAGAGATGGTGGGGTGTTAAGGTGTAGTGAGAGTGAGAGAGATGGGGTGTTAGGGAGAGATATTGGGGGTTAGTGGTAGTGAGAGAGAGAAAGAGATATGGGGTTTTTAAGGGGTTGGGGTGAGAGAGGGGTGTGGGTTAGGTGTAATTGGAGAAGTAAGGTAAAGATAGGAACAAATTGAGAGAAAGGATTAGTAAGGGTTACGGGGAAGAGAGAGAGAGAGAGAGAGAGAGAGAGAGAGGGAGTAGGGGGTTGTTATTGGTAGAAAGAGTAGGATAAGAGATAGGGAGAGAGAGAAGGGGGTCATCTATTGTGAGAGTGGGAGAGAGAGAGAGGGTGTTATTGGGTTCAGGGAGAGAGAGGGGTGGGTTTTAGGTGGAGGTGGAGGAATATGAGAGAGAGAGACTAAGAGAAGGCTTAGTAAGGGGTAGGGTGAAGAGGTGTGAGAGAGAGGGAGAGGGAGGGAATGAGGGGGGTTAAAGGAAGGAGGAGCATAAGGGTGTTGAGAGAGTGAGAGAGGGAGTTAGTAAGGGTTTAGGAGAGATAGAGATAGGAGGAGGGTCAACGGTAAGAGGAATAGTAGGGTGTGTGTGAGAGAGAAAGTGAGAATCAGGGTGTTAGGGGTTTTGTTGGGAGAAAGACAAATAGATCGCGGTGGATGGAAGGGGGTAGGGGTATAGGGAAGACTACTAAAGATGGAGAGAAGGGGTTATAGGGTGGGGACATATATATATATATATATATATAGAGAGAGAGAGAGAGAGAGATGGTGGGGTATTAAGGTGTAGTGTGAGTGAGAGAGATGGGGGGTTAGGGAGAGATATTGGGGGTTACGGGTAGCAAGAGAGAGAAAGAGATATGGGGGTGTTAAGGGGTTGGGGGGAGAGTGGGGTTTGGGTTAGGCGTAGTTTGAGAAGTTGGGGAAAGAGAGGAACAAAGTGAGAGAAAGGATTAGTAAGGGTTACAGGGAAGAGAGAGAGAGAGATAGAGAGAGGTGGATGGTTATAGGGGAAGGGGATTAGGAGAGAGAGTGATATGGGCATTAGGCATAGCAGTAGGGGGAGGGAGAGAGAGAGAGAGTAGGGGTTGTTATTGGTACGAAGAGTGGGATAAGAGATAGGGAGAGAGAGGGGTGGGGGTTAGGTGGAGGTGGAGGTGGAGGAATATGAAAGAGAGAGACTAAGAGAAGGCCTAGTAAGGGTTAGGGGGAAGAGGTGTGAGAGAGAGGGTGAGGGAGGGAATGAGGGGTGTTAAAGGAAGGAGGAGTATAAGGGTGTTGAGAGAGTGAGAGAGGGAGTTAGCAAGGGTTTAGGAGAGATAGAGATATGAGGAGGGTTAATGGTAAGGGGAAGAGTAGGGTGAGTGTGAGAGAGAAAGTGAGAGTCAGGGTGTTAGGGGTTTGGTTGGGATAAAGAGAAATAGATTGCGGTGGAGGGAAGGGGGTAGGTGTATAGGGAAGACTACTGAAGCTGGAGAGAAGGGGGTATAGGGTGGGGATATATATATATTGAGAGAGAGAGAGATGGTGGGGTGTTATGGGTAGGGCGAGAATGAGAGTTAGTGGAGAGAAATAAATAGATATTACAATAGGGGGAGGTGGGAGAAGGGGTTAGATAAGACTGGGGTAGTTAGGGAGAAGGGCGTTGTAGGGTAGGTTCAAAGAGAGAGAGAGAGAGATTGATTCTATATAAGATATAGGGGAAGGGGATTAGGAGAGAGAGTGATATGGGGGTTAGGCATATCAGTAGGAGGGAGGGAGAGTGAGAGAGGGGGGGAGAGGGAGTAGGGGGTTGTTATTGGTAGGGAGAGTAGGATGAGAGATAGGGAGAGAGAGAAGGGGGTCATCTATTGTGGGAGTGGGAGAGAGAGAGGGGGTGTTAGTGGGTTGGGGGAGAGAGGGGTGGGGGTTAGGTGTAGGTGGAGGAATAGGAGAGAGAGAGAGACTAAGAGAAGGCTTAGTAAGGGTTAGGGGGAAGAGGCGTGAGAGAGAGGGAGAGGGAGGGAATGAGGGGGGTTAAATAAAGGAGGAGGATAAGGGTGTTTAGAGAGTGAGAGAGGGAGTTAGTAAGGGTTTAGGAGAGATAGGGATAGGAGGAGGGGCAATGGTAAGTGGAAGAGTAGGGTGTGTGAGAGAGAAAGTGAGAGAATTCAGGGTGTTAGGGGTTTGGTTAGGAGAAAGAGAAATAGATCACAATGGAGGGAAGGGGGTAGGGGTATAGGGAAGAATACTGAAGTTGGAGAGGAGGAGGTATAGGGTATGGATATATATATATATAAAGAGAGAGAGAGAGAGAGAGAGACAGAGAGAGATGGTGGGGTCTTAAGTTGTAGTGAGAGTGAGAGAGATGGGGGGTTAGGGAGAGATATTGCGGGTTAGGGGTAGTGAGAGAGAGAAAGAGAGATGGGGTGTTAAGGGGTTGGGGGAATAGAGGGGTGTGGGTTAGGTGTAGTTGGATAAGTAGGTGAAAGATAGGGACAAAGTGAGAGAAAGGATTAGTAAGGGTTACGCGAAAGAGAGAGAGAGAGAGAGAGAGGGGGGGGGAGTAGGGGGTTGTTATTGGTAGGAACTATAGGATGAGAGATAGGGAGAGAGAGAAGGGGGTCATTTATTGTGAGAGTGGGAGAGAGAGAGACGGTGTTAGTGGGTTGGGGGAATAGGAGAGAGAGAGACTAAGAGAAGGATTAGTAAGGGTTAGGGGGAAGAGGTGTGAGAGAGAGGGAGAGGGAGGGAATGAGGGGGGTTAAAGGAAGGAGGAGGATAAGGGTGTTGAGAGAGTGAGAGAGGGAGTTAGTAAGGGTTTAGGAGAGATAGAGATAGGAGGAGGGTCAATGGTAAGGGGAAGAGTAGGGTGTGTGTGAGAGAGAAAGTGACAGTCAGGCTGTTAGGGGTTTGGTTGGGAGAAAGAGAAATAGATCGCGGTGGATGGAAGGGGGTAGGGGTATAGGGAAGACTACTGAAGTTGGAGAGAAGGGGGTATAGGGTGGGGATATATATATATATATATATATATATAGAGAGAGAGAGAGAGAGAGAGAGAGAGAGAGAGAGATGGTGGGGTGTTAAGGTGTAGTGAGAGTGAGAGAGATGGGGGGTTAGGGAGAGATATTGGGGGTTAGGGGTAGCGAGAGAGAGAAAGAGATATGGGGTTGTTAAGGGGTTGGGGGGAGAGAGGGGTGTGGGTTAGGTGTAGTTGGAGAAGTAGGGCAAAGATAGGGACAAATTGAGAGAAAGGATTAGTAAGGGTTACGGGGAGAGAGAGAGAGAGAGAGAGAGAGAGAGAGAGAGAGAGAGAGGGAGGGAGTAGGGGCTTGTTATTGGTAGGAAGAGTAGGATAAGAGATAGGGAGAGAGAGAAGGGAGTCATCTATTGTGAGAGTGGGAGAGAGAGAGAGGGTGTTATTGGGTTGAGGGAGAGAGAGGGGTGGGGGTTAGGTGGAGGTGGAGGAATAGGAGAGAGAGACTAAGAGAAGGCTTAATAAGGGTTAGGGGGAAGAAGTGTGAGAGAGAGGGAGAGGGAGGGAATGAGGGGGTTTACAGGAAGGAGGAGGATAAGGGTGTTGAGAGAGTGAGAGAGGGAGTTAGTAAGGGTTTAGGAGAGATATAGATAAGAGGAGGGTCAATGGTAAGGGGAAGAGTAGGGTGTGTGTGAGAGAGAAAGTGAGAGTCAGGGTGTTAGGGGTTTGGTTGGGAGAAAGAGAAATAGATCGTGGTGGATGGAAAAGGGTAGGGGTATAGGGAAGACTACTGAGGTTGGAGAGAAGGGGGTATAGGGCGGGGGATATATATATATATATATATAGAGAGAGAGAGAGAGAGAGAGAGAGAGATGGTGGGGTATTAAGGTGTAGTGAGAGTGAGAGAGATGGGGGGTTAGGGAGAGATATTGGGGGTTAGGGGGTAGCGAGAGAGATAAAGAGATATGGTGGTGTTAAGGGGTTGGGCAGAGAGTGGGGTGTGGGTTAGGTGTAGTTGGAGAAGTAGGGGAAAGATAGGAACAAAGTGAGAGAAAGGATTAGTAAGGCTTACAGGGAAGAGAGAGAGAGAGAGAGAGAGAAAGAGAGAAAGAGAGGTGGGTGGTTAAAGGTGGGGGGAGAAGAAGAGTGGTGAGAGAGAGAGATTCGTGATAAGTTATAGGGGAAGGGGATTAGGAGAGAGAGTGATATGGGTGTTAGGCATAGCAGTAGGGGGAGAGAGAGAGAGAGAGAGAGAGAGAGAGAGAGAGAGAGAGAGAGAGAGGGGGTTAAAAGGAAGGAGGAGGATAAGGGTGTTGAGAGAGTGAGAGAGGGAGTTAGCAAGGGTTTAGGAGAGATAGAGATATGAGGAGGGTCAATGGTAAGGGGAAGTGTAGGGTGTTTGTGAGAGAGAAAGTGAGAGTCGGGGTGTTAGGGGTTTGGTTGGGAGAAAGAGAAATAGATCATGGTGGAGGGAAGGGGGTAGGGGTATAGGGAAGATTACTGAAGCTGGAGAGAAGGGGGGTATAGGGTGGGTATATATATATATATATATAGAGAGAGAGAGAGAGAGAGAGATGGTGCGGTGTTAAGGTGTAGTGAGAGTGAGAGAGATGGGGTGGTAGGGAGAGACAATGTGATCAAGATATTTAGAGGTAATGGGAGGAGTTGGTGTCATGTGAGGGATAAAGAGAGAATGTATGGTGTTAGTGGGTTGGAGGGGAGACAGAGGGGATTAAAGAGAGACGGTTGGGTGTTAGGTGTAGGTGGAGGAGTAGGGTAGAGAAAGAGTGATAGAGGGGGTTAGTAAATGTAAGGGAGAAGAGGAGAGAGAGAGAAAGAGAGAAAGACAGAGAGATAAGGTGAGGAGTATGGGGTTAGTAAGGCTTAGGGGGAACTGAGATAGAGAGAGAGACGTAGGAGGGTTAGTTGTAAGGGGAGGAGTAGGGATATGTATGTATGGGAGAGAGAGAATTGGATGTCGGGCGGGTTTTAGGGGCCTCAGTAGAGAGAGAGGGTTTTAGGGGTTAGGACTAGGTGGAGGGGAGTGAGAGAGAGAGAGAGGAGGAGGTGGGGTGTTAGTAAGGATTATGGGGAAGAGGTGAGAGAGAAAGAGAGAGGGGGGCATTAGTAAGGTTTATGTGGAAGAGGTGAGAGAGAGAGAGAGAGATGGGGCTAAGGGGGGAGGATGTGGGTGATTAGAGGTAGGGAGGATTTAGGGGGTTTCTGGGGAGAAAGAGAAATATATCATGGTGGAGGGATTGGTGGGTAGGGTTTTAGGGAAAACAAGGGAAGTTAGAGGGAAGGGGGTGTAGGGTGTTGGGAGAGAGCAGGGGTTGGTAATTGTTAGCGGGAGGGGTTAGGAGAGAGAGGGAGGGGGTAGGGGGATTAAGAGAGAGAAATACATAGGAAAATGGTATAGTTATGGGTGGAGAGAGTAGGATGGAAGGGTCAGGAGAGAAAGGGAGGGGTAGGGAGAGTAAGAGAGAGAAATATATGAGAAAATGGTATAGTTATGGGTGGAGAGAGTAGGAGGGGTGTTAGGGGGGATATCAATGAGTTAGGGGTAGTGAGAGTGAGAGAGAGGGGCGGTGTTAGGTTTTGGGGTGGGAGAGATGGGTGGGGATTAGGTGTAGGTGGAGGAGTAAGGGAGAGAGAGAGTGAGAAAGGGGTTATTTAGGGTTATTAGGAAGAGGTTATATATAAAGAGACGAGAGGGGGTTAAATATAGGGGGAGGAGTAGGGTGGTGGAGAGAGTGAGAGAGGGGATTAGTAACAGTTACAGGGAGAGAGAGAGAGAGAGAGAGAGAGAGAGAGAGGGAGAAGGGGGGTTAGTTGTAGGGGGAGGAGTAAGGGTGTGAAAGAGACAAAGATAACTAGGTGTGTTAGGGGTTAGGGGAGAAAGATAGGGGTTGGGGATAGAGGTATGTAAAGGAGTAGAGGGGTGGGGTAGAGAGAGAGAGAGACGTGTAGGGGGAGGGAGGGGGAATTCGGGAGAGTAATAGATAGTGTTCAAGGATGGGGGAAGGGGGGGTAGTATTTTATAGAATATTAAGGAAGTTAGTAGAAGGGATGGTATTGGGTAGTGGCAGAGAGAGAGAGAAGGTGGGGCGGTAAGTGGTAGTGGTAGGGGGGGGTTATTAAAAAGAAAGAGTGTGAGAGAGAGGGTTTGGGTTTGGGGTAGCACAAGAGAAAGAGAGGGGGTAGAGGGGTTCATTATGGGTAGGGAGAGTAGAAGGACAGTATGGGGAGAGAGATTTGGGGGTTGCGGGTATCGAGTGTGAGAGAGAGAGTGGGCATTAAGGGTTTTGGGGAAGAGAAAGGGGTGTGGGTTAGCTATAGTTGGAGTCGTGGAGAGAGAGAGAGAGTGGGAGAGGGGGATGTTAAGGGTTGGGAGGAATAGAGAGGGGTATAGAGAGAGATAGAAAGAAAGAGAGGTGGGGTATGGATTAGTCTAGTGAGAGATTGAGAGAGGGGACTAGTTAGTGTTAGAGAGAGAGGGGGGTTAGTGGTAAGGGGAGGAATAGGGGGGTGTAGGTGGAGAGAAAGTAAGAGAGGGGGTTAGTCTGGGTTAGAGAGAGAGAGAGAGAGGTGAAGGGGGTGTTAGAGGTAGGGGGAGGATTAGGGGGGTGAGAGAGTGGGAGAGGGGGGTTAGTAAGGTTTAGAGAGATAGAGAGAGAGAGAGAGAATTTGGGGGGGTATCAAGAGGTTGTTTTGGTGGATGGTAGAGAGAGAGAGGGTTGGGGGGTTTGGGTTAGGTGAAGTAGTAGAGGGGTGTATGTTTGTGTTTGTGTGTGTGTGTGTGTGATAGAGATAGAGAGAGAGAGAGAGAGAGAGAGAGTCAGGGGCAAGGGTTTGAGTTATCAAGCGTAGGGGAGGAGGTGGTTTGGCTAAGAGAAAGAGATAGAGATTAGATTGGGAAGATGGGTAGGATGGAGGAGGGGGTTTTGGGGAGAGATATAGATCGTCATTTGGGGGGAGGAGGGGGTTAATGAAGAGAAAAATATAGAGATGGAGGTCAGGTGAGGGGTATGGGTTTAGTGAGAATTATGATAGTTATAGAGAATGTGGTGTATATGGTGGGGGGTAGAGGGACAGGGAGGGGGTGTTAAGTGGTAGAGGGAGTGGGGTGAGGAGAGAGAAAGAGAGACATTAGGGTTTAAGCAAGAGAGATAGAGGAAGGAAGAGGGGGTGTTTATGAGTAGGGAGAGTAGGATGGTTATAGGGGAAGAGAGAGGGATTTAGGTGTACTGAGAGTGAGAGAGAGTGAAAGGGGGATGTTAGGTTGTTTGCACAGAGAGAGAGAAAGGGGGATGTTAGGTGGTTTGCACAGAGAGAGAGAAAGGGGGATGTTAGGTGGTTTGCAGAGAGAGAGAGAGAGAGAGAGAGAGAGAGTTGGTTTTTAGGTGTATCTGGAGTAGGGGGAGAGAGAGGGGGGTTAGTAAGTGTTAAGCTAAGACCAAAGAGAGAGAGAGAGAGAGAGGAGGTGGTTGGAGGTAGGGGAGGAATATGGTGAAGAGAGAGTGGGAGTGCGAGTTAATCAAGGTTAGGGAGAGGATTTGAGAGAGAGATAGAGAGAGAGAGAGAATATGTATGTTGGTAGGGGGATTAGGGGTGAGAGAGAGAGGGGAGGATGATTAGCGAGAATATTAGTAGGTTTTGAGAGTGAGACCGGAAGGGTTAGGGGTAATGAGAGTGTGAGAGAGAGGGGGAATGTTAGGGGGCTAGGGGGAGAGTGAGAGGGGTGGGGTTTAGGTATTGGTGGAGGAGTACAATACAAAGACAGAGTGATAGAGGGGGCTAGTACGGGTTTGTGGGGATGGGACTAGAGGGATAGGAGGGGGGGTGGAGTGCAATGGTTAGAGAGTGACATAGGGGGTTTGTAAGGGTTAGGGAGAGTATGGGGGAGATATGAGAGTAGAGGGGTTAATAGTATGGCTAGGAGTATGGGGGTGAGAGAGAGAGAGATAGTGGGTGCAGGGGGTGTTAGGGGGTTGTAAGAGAGAGAGGGATGAGGACTAGGGGTATGTGGAGGATTAGAGGTGTGTGTTATTATGTTTTTTTTTTTTTTGTGTGTGTGTGTGTGAGAGAGAGAGAGAGATTGGGGGGGGCGAGGGGGGTTATGGATGATTAGGGGTAGGTGGGAGAACGGGGGGTCTGGGGAGAGAAACAAATAGATATCATATATGGTGTAGGGGTTTAAGATAGAGAGTGGGAGAGAGAGAGAGAGAGAGAGAGAGATTGGGGTTAAGTTATAGTCGAGATGGATTAGGAGAGAGAGAAAGAGAGAGTGGGGTTTGGGGGTAGTAGCAGTAGGAGTAGGAGAGAGAGAGAGAGAGAGAGAGAGAGAGAGAGAGTTGAGGCTGGGGGTGAGGACATGGGTTATTAGGGGTGGGGGGGGACAAGGGGGGTTTAGGGATATAAATAGCTACAGATCATGGTGGGAGGAGGGGGTAGGTGTTTAGCGATGATTAGGGAAGTTAGAGAGAAGGGGGGAGTAGAGAAAGAGATGGGGGTGGTTAGTGGTAGGAGGAAGGGGATTAGGGGGAGTGATAGGGGTTTGGAGAGAGAGAGCATCGGGTTTTAGGTGTAGGTGAAGGAGTATGGGAGAGATACCTGTGAGAGAGGGGGTTAATAAGGGTTATTTGAAATAGGTGAGAGAAAAAAAGAGGTGGAGGAGGTGTTAGAGATAGGGGGTAATAGAGAGAGGTAGGGGTTTAGTAGTGTTTAGCGAGTGGAGGGGAGGGAGAGAGAGAGACCATGTTAGCTAATGGTAGGGGAGTAGAAGGGGGATTTGTAAGAGAGAGAGAATGGGGGAGTGACACAATGGTTTTTAGCAATTGGAAGAGAGAGAGAGGGGCAGGGGTTAAAGGTAGGTGGAGGAGTAGGGGGTGTATGTGTGTATAATATATATATATAGAGAGAGAGAGAGTCTGGGTTATTATGGTTATGGGGTACGAGGGGGTTTCGGGGAGAGAAAGAGATAGAGATCGGGGTGGGGGGAGGGGGTTCAGGGGAAGAGGTAGGGGAGAGAAGGGGGCTTGAGGGAGGGAAAGAGATAGAGATTAAAGTTGGGAGAGGAATAAGGGTTTACAGATGATTAGAGTAGATATAGAGAAGGGGGGGTATAGGGTGGGGTTAGAGAGAAAGAGGGGGGTGGTAAGTTATAGGGGGATGGGGAGTAGGAGAGAAAAAGGGAGAGAGGGGTTTTGGGGGTAGGGGAGTAAGAGAGATAAAGAGAGAAAGAGATGTAGGAGTTGGTTATTGCTAGAGAGAGTAGGAGGGGGGTTAGCAGGAGAGGGGGAGAGTTTACGGGCAGTGAGAGAGTGTGTGTGAGAGGGGGGGGTATTAGGTGGTTCAGTGAGTGCACAAGAGAGAGAGAGAAAGAGGTGGGAGATAGGTGTAGGTGGTGGAGTAGGGGAGAGAGAGTGAGTGAGAGAGGGGGTTAGTAAGGTTTAGGGGGAAGAGGAAAGAGAGAGAGAGAGTATGACGATGGGGGAAAGAGGAATGGGGAGGATTAGGGGGAATATTGAGTGGGAGAGGAGTTAGTGAGGGTTATAGAGAGAGAGAGGTGGTTAGTTATAGGGGGAGGAGTATAGTTGTGAGAGAGAGAGAGAAAGAGAGAGAGAGAACATGGGGTGTTAGGGGTGTTGGAGGAGAGGGAGATGGGTGGGGTGGGGTTTGGGGTAGGTTGAGGAGTATATATATAGAGAGAGAGAAGGGGGAAGGGGGAGAGGAAGGGATATGGAGGAGAGAAAGATATAGAGGTTGTGGTGGGGGGAGTGGGAGGGGATAGATGTTTAGGGAATTTAGAGAGAATGGGGTAATAGGGTCATGGTATAGAGAGAGGGGGGGGTTTATGAGAGTATGGGTGGGGTTAGGGAGAGAGATGGGGGTTTAGGGAAAGTGATATTATATCAAAGAGACAAGAGGGTGTTAGGGGTTTGGGGAAGAGAGAGAGAGGTGGGGTTAGGCTTAGGCTTAGGTAGAGTAGGGAAGAGAGGGAGAATGCGAGAGGGTGTTTGTAAGGGTTAAGGGGAAGAGTGGATATAAAAAGAGAGAGAGAGGAGGAGGAGGGAGGAGGTAGTGTTAGAGGTAGGGGGAGTAGTATGGGGGTGAGTGACTGAGAGAGGGGGTTAGAGAGAGAGAGAGAATGAGGGGGGAGGGAGGGGGGTTGAGGGTGTTAGGGGTTTTGGAGAAATATAATGTTCGGGGTTAGTGGTAGGTGGAGGAGTAGAGAGGTGTTCATGTGTGTGTGTGTGTGTGTGTGAGAGAGAGGAGAGAGAGAGGAGAGAGAGAGAGAGAGAGAGAAAGTTAAGGAGAGTGTCAAGGGGTGAGGTTGTGGGATATTAGGTATAAATGGGACAAGGGTGTTTGGGGGAAAGAAATATACAGAGATCATGGCTTGGGGGGGTATGTATTTAGGGCATATAGGGTCGGTCCAGAGAGAGAGAGAGAGAGAGAGAGGGTTAGGGGTAGGGGGCAGTGAGTCTCTGTGAGAGAGAGAGAGATGGGTTGCATGGTTATGGGTAGGGAGAGTAGGGGGTGTCTTAAGGAGAGAGAGTGGGGGCTTAAGGGTAGTGAGAGTGTGAGAGAGGGGAATGTTAGGGGTTTGAGGGGGAGAGAGAGGGGTAGGGTTTAGGTGTAGGTAGAGTAATAGGGGAGAGAGAGGGTGTTAGTAAGGGTTAAGGGGAATATGAAGAGAGAGAGAGAGGAAGGGGGGTTTAACGTAGAGGGATGAGAATGGTGACTAAAGAGTTATATAGGGGGTTAGTAAGTGTTAGAGGGAGAGTGAGAGGAGGGGAGTTAGTGGTAAGTGGAGGAGTATGGGTGTGTGTGTGTGTGAGAGAGTGAGTGAGAGAGAGAGAGAGAGAGAGAGAGAGAGAGAGAATGGGGGTTGTTAAGGGGGTTTGGAGATATATATATATATAGAGAGAGAGAGAGGGAGAGAGAGAGAGAGAGAGGAATGAGGATCAAAGGTAGGGGGATGAGAATTGTGGTAAGGGTTAGAGAGATAGAGAAAGAGGGGGTTTGTTGGTGTTAAGTGGAGGAGTAGGGTGTGTATGAGAGAGAGAGAGACATAGAGGGAATGGGATGTTTCAAGGGGTTGGGGGAGCGACAGGGGGTTGGGTGGTAAGTGGTAAGGGGAGTGGGATTAGGAGAGGTAGAGAGAGAGAGAGGGTGTTATGGATTCAATGAAAGAGGGGATTAAGGAGAGTATGAGTTGAGTTTAGAGAGAGAGGGGGGGTTAAGCATAGTGAGAGTGTGTATGTGAGAGAGAGAGAGAGGGGTGGGTATATTAGGGGGTTGGGGGGAGAGAGAGAGCGGTGGGTATTAGGTGTAGGAGGAGGTGTAGTTTAGTGAGAGAGGGGGATAGTAAGGGTTAGGGTAAAGAAGGGAGTGCAAGAGAGAGAGAGAGGAGAGAGAGAGAGAGTGTGTGTCAAGGGGTGAGGTTTGTGGCAGATTAGGTATAGAGGGGACGAGGGGGGTTTGGGGAAAGAAATATATAGAGATCATGGTGGGAGGAGGGGGGTATGTATTTAGGGCATATTAGGTAATTTAAAGAGAAGGGGGGATAGAGGGTGGGTCCAGAGAGAGAGAGAGAGAGAGAGAGAGAGAGAGAGAGTGTGAGAGAGAGAGAGTGTGTGTGTGTGTGTGAGAGAGATGGGTGGGTAGTCATGGGTAGGGAGAGGAGGGGTGTCTTAAGGAGAGAGAATGGGAGGTTAAGGGTAGTGAGAGTGTGAGAGAGGAGGATGTTAGTGGTTTGATGGGGAAAGAGAGGGGTAGAGGTTAGGTGTAGGAAGATTAATAGGGGAGAGAGAGGGTGTTAGTAAGGGTTAAGTGGAATATGTGTGTGTGAGAGAGAGAGGAAGGGGGGGTTTAAGGTAGACGGAGGAGAATGGTGACAAGAGAGTTATAGACGGGGTTTGTAAGTGTTAGAGAGAGAGTGAGAGGAGGGGATTTAGTGTTAAGGGGAGGAGTATGGGTGTGTGTGTGTGTGTGTGCGAGAGAGAGAGAGAGAGAGAGAGAGAGAGAGAGGATTGTTAAGGGGGTTTGGATATATATATATATATAGAGAGAGAGAGAGAGAGAAAGGAATGAGTATTAAAGGTAGGGGGATGAGAATGGTGGTAAGGGTTAGTAAAGGTTAGAGACATATAGAGGGGGGCTTGTTAGTGTTAAGTGGAGGAGTAGGGGTGTGTATGAGAGAGAGAGAGAGACAAAGAGGGAATGTGATGTTTCAAGGGGTTGGGGGAGTTAGAGGGGGGGGTGGGGTGGTAAGTGGTAAGGGGAGGGGGATTAGGAGAAAGAGAGAGAGAGAGAGAGGTTGTTAGGGATTTAGTGAGAGTGAGGCTTAAGGAGAGTATGAATTGAGTTAGGGATATAGGGGGGGTTAGGCATAGTGAGAGTGGCAAGGGGTTGGGGGAGCGAGAGGTGGGTGGGTGGTAAGTGGTAAGGGGAGGGGGATTAAGAGAGATAGAGAGAGAGGGTATTAGGGATTCAATTAGAGAGAGGCTTAAGTAGAGTATGAGTCTAGTTAGGGAGAGAGGGGGGTTAGGCATAGTGAGAGTGTGTGTGTGTTGTGAGAGAGAGAGGTAGGATATTAGGGGGTTGGGGAGAGAGAGAGGGGTGGGGATTAGGTGTAGGTGGAGGTGTAGTTTAGTGAGAGAGGGGTTAGTAAGGGTTAGGGGAAATAAGGGAGTGCAAAAGAGAGAGTGAGAGAGTGAGGGGGGATAGTAAGGGTTAATGATAGGAGGGGAGAGAGAGAATGAGAGGAAGAGAGAGTGAGAGGGGGGATAGTAAGGGGTTAATGATAGGAGGGGAGAGAGAAAATGGGAGGAGGGTGTTTAAAGCTAGGGGGAGGAGTAGGGGGTGTATGTGTGTGAGAGAGAGAGAGATTAGTGATAAGGGGAGGAGTACAATGGTGTGTATGTATGTGGGAGAGATAAAGAGAATAGGGGGAGGTAGGGGGTTGGGATAGAGAGAGAGAGAGAGAGAGAGAGTTGGGTGGTAAGTAGTAAGGGGAGGAAAATTAGGAGAGATAGAGAGAGGGGTTTTAGGGAGAGGGGGAGTGGGAAAGAGATAGGGAATGGATTAGGGAGAGTATGAGTGGGGTTAGGGAAAGAGAGGTGAGATTAGTTGTAGAGAGAGAGTGGGGGGTGTTAAGGGGGTTGGAAAGAGAGAGAGGGGTGGGGGGTAGGGATAAGTGGAGGAGAAAAGGGGTGTGTTATTTTGTGTTTGTGTGTGTGAGAGATAGAGAGAGAGGTGTGTTAAGGGGGGAGGTTGTGGGTGATTAGGGTATGTGGTAGAAGGGAGGTTGGGAGAGAGAAACAGATAAAGATTGTGGTGGGGGGAGGAGTTTAGGGTGGAGGAAGAGAGGGAGAGAGGGACAAAGGGACAGAGGAGGAGGCTGGTAAGTAGTAGGGGGAGGGGGATTAGCAGAGAGAGAGACATAGAGAGAGGGTTACGGGTAGAGAGAGAGAGAGAGAGAGAGATGGAGTGGATGGTTATGGGTAGGGAGACGAGGGAATTTAGTGAGAGAAATCCACAGATTAAGGGTAGTGAGAGTGTTAGAGAGAGAAGGGGCATGTTAGGGGGTTGGTGAAGAGAGTGCGAGTCCAGGTTAGGTGGAAGTGGAGGAATAGGGGAGAGTGAGAGTGAGAAAGGTGTTTGGTAATGGCTATGGGGAAGAGAGG